>CM040186.1:25579777-26002277 GCA_022606455.1 Callitettix versicolor
TCTCTTACCAGCGTTCTTTGCAAGCTGGTAGAAAAAATGGTAAATCGTCGCCTTGTTTGGTATTTGAAACCAACAATTTACTTTGCAAAGACCAGTGCGGCTTTAGGCAAGGACGATGTTCTGTGGATCAATTAGTGTCTTTGGAAGCTGCAATACAAAATGCGTTTCTCTTGCGTCAAACACTAGTAGCTGTTTTTTCGACCTAGAAAGGCATACGACATGGCTTGGAGAAGGGAATTTTGAACACTTTGAAATCATGGGGTATACAAGGCAGGATTCTGTATTTTATCCAAAACTTCCTTAGTAATAGGTATTTTAGGGTGCGTCTTGGTAATACGCTATCAGATCGCTTCTACTTAGAGAATGGTGTTCCACAGGGAGTGTACTTAGTGTTACTCTGTTTGCTATTGCAATCAATAGCATAACGTCTAACGTACGGTCCCCTGTCAGATGTTCTCTCTTTGTAGACGATTTTGCTATTTACGTAAGCACCAGAAACATGGCAACAGCTGAAAGATCCCTTCAGCTGGTAATAAATAGGTTGCAGAACTGGACGAGAACTACTGGCTTTAAATTCTCCGCTGCTAAAACTCAGTGTATTGCTTTCAGTCGCCGTCGACAGATCCAGGCTCCGTCGTTATATCTTGATGGTATACAGCTTCGGACTTCTCCATCCGTTCGATTCTTGGGTCTAATACTCGACGAAAGGCTCTCGTGGAGCCCTCACGTGCGTGATTTAAAATTACGATGTAATAAAATCCTCGATATGTTGAGGGTTCTTAGTGGGTCTCGATGGGGTGCTGATAGGACCTGTATGCTGATGTTTTACCGTGCCGTAATTCGTTCGCGAATTGATTATGGCAGCATTGTTTATTCATCTGCTAGACCATCGATTTTAAAGCAACTAGATCCCGTCCATAACTCTGCAATCCGCCTTGTTTCTGGTGCTTTCCGTTCAAGTCCCGTCGTGAGTATTCTCGCCGATGCTGGGAACCTTCACTCTCTCGACGGAGACAGAAACTACAGTTAACTTATTTAAGCAATTTATCATCTAAACCATGGCACCCTGCTTTTAATACAGTTTTCAAAAATCAATTGGTGCGACAGTATGAAACTCGACCGAATGCTACTGCTCCTCTTGGTATTAGAACTTCCCGTATTTTTGATGACTTACGTATTGAACTACCCCCAATGTTTGAAAGGTCCTTTTGTCTTGTCCCTCCATGGAAAATCAATATGCCGACATTTGATTTCTCCTTATGTGCATACCAGAAAGACAACACTCCTAACATTGTGTATCAACGTGAGTTTTTCGACTGACTAGTTCATATCCATCTGCTAAATTTATTTTCACAGATGGCTCTAAGATGAATAACAATGTTGGGTGTGCATTTTACTCATTGGACGAAACGTATAAGTATGGATTACCCTCAACTTGCAGTGTCTTTACAGCCGAACTCTTTGCCATCTTAAAGGCTCTAATCACTTTTGAATTCGATAGTTTGCATTTCGTAGTTTGTTCTGATTCAAAAAGTGCCCTCCAGGCAATCCGGGATATGTATTCGGTAAACCCTCTGGTTCAAGATATTCTGTGCTCTGTCCATAGACTTGAACTACGAGGTGCAAGAGTATCATTTATCTGGATTCCTGGTCACTGTGGAATATTAGGAAACACTGTAGCGGATAATGCGGCAAAGGAAGCAACTTTTATGCTGCCATGCACTGAACGTGTAATAGTGTCTGACTTTCTTTGTCACGTAAAACATTTAATTCTTCTACAGTGGGAAAATGAATGGGCAGCTACAAGCTGTAACAAATTGAGGGAATTAAAAGTACAGTTCGTCCTTGGGGTCGTCAATACGTGCAAGTCGTAGAGAAGAGGTGGTGATCACCCGCCTTCGCATCGGTCACTCCATGTTAACGCATGGATTTCTGATGGAACGCGGGGACCCACCTAAATGCGAGTTCAGTAGGAAACCATCACAATAAGACATATATTGCTCGATTGTGATGGTTTCCAAAATGTGCGTTTTATGTGTGGTCTGAGCAACTGTTTGCAGACGATGTTGGGAGATAGTGCCTCGGCCGTTGACCGGGTTCTAGACTTCCTTCATCGTCTGAATGTTTTAAATAAAATTTAATTTATATAGTTGTTATTTCTTGTGTTATTTATTTATTTATTTTATCTAAAAGCTTTATTTCTGTTATGTTTATGCATAGTTTTAAGAAATGTTATTAAATTTTATTGATTATTTATTGTTATTTAGTTCTTAAGTGTAATATAATCTATACCTGTTATCTAAATTTTTAATTTATTTTAATGTTATAGTTTGTTGTTGTTGTTTTATTCTTACGTAAAATTTTGTTTAAATTTTGTTTTATGTACTTTCATTTTCGTTACGGCGATGATAACTTGAACGGTTTTTCGCCGAAAAAAAAAAAAAAAAAAAAAAACAATATCTAGGACAACGCCTCCATCTATTGTTTGGAAGAAACTTCGTTCTGTTTCTGGTTGTAGTGCATCCAATTTATTGATGGGACTTAAAACAGACAAACGGAGAAATATTAACTGATTGTTCAGATATTGTAAATATTTTAGGGTCATCTCTTGCAAGCTTTTCTTCTTCTACCGCCTACAGCAGTGCCTTTTGTCGGTACAAAAATAGAATTGAAGCAGTCCCGTTCACCGTCGGCAAATCTGGTGAATCTCCTTTGAATAGTTTGTTTACTTTGCATGAGCTAGAATCTGCACTATCGTCTACTAGAGATTCAGCTCCCGGTCCTGACAACCTTGTTTACTCCATGATTAAAAATCTTCCAACGTCAGGTAGACTTTCCCTCCTCGAGATATACAACCGTATATATGAGGAGCATATGTTCCCTGACGCTTGGTTGGAAGCAGTAGTAATTCCTATTCTTAAGCCAGGTAAAGATAAAACTGATCCAAGTAGTTATCGTCCGATCTCTCTTACCAGCGTCCTTTGCAAGCTATTAGAAAAAATGGTAAATCGTCGTCTGGTCTGGCACATAGAAACAAAACTTGCTTTCCAAAGAACAGTGTGGTTTCAGGCAAGGACGATCTTCTATTGATCAGTTGGTAATGCTATAGTCTGCAATACAGAATGCCTTCCTCTTGCGTCAGACTCTAGTTGCTGTTTTTTTCGACCTAGAGAAGGCATACGATATGGCTTGGAGACGAGGAATACTAAACACATTAAAATCATGGGGTATACAAGGCAGGATTCTGTATTTTATCCAAAACTTCCTCAGTAATAGGTATTTCAGGGTGCGCCTTGGTAGTACGCTATCAGATCGCTTCTACTTAGAGAATGGTGTTCCACAGGGGAGTGTACTTAGTGTTACTCTCTTTGCTATTGCAATTAATAGCATAACGGCTAATGTACGGTCCCCTGTCAGATGTTCTCTCTTTGTAGACGATTTTGCTATTTACGTAAGCACCAGGAACATGGCAACAGCTGAAAGGACCCTTCAGCTGGTAATAAATAGGTTGCAGACCTGGACGAGAACTACTGGCTTTAAATTCTCCACTGCTAAAACTCAGTGTATTGCTTTCAGTCGCCGTAGACAGATCCAGGCTCCGTCGTTATATCTTGATGGTATACAGCTTCGGACTTCTCCATCCGTTCGATTCTTGGGTCTAACACTCGACGAAAGGCTCTCGTGGAGCCCTCACGTGAGTGATTTAAAATTAAGATGTAATAAAATCCTCGATATGTTGAGGGTTCTTAGTGGATCTCGATGGGGCGCTGATAGGACTTGTATGCTCATGTTTTACCGTGCCGTAATTCGTTCACGAATTGATTATGGCAGCATTGTGTACTCATCTGCTAGACCATCGATTTTAAAGAAACTAGATTCCGTCCATAACTCAGCAATCCGCCTTGTTTCTGGTGCTTTCCGTTCAAGTCCCGTCGTGAGTATTCTCGCCGATGCAGGCGAACCATCACTCTCTCGTCGGCGACAGCAGTTACAATTAAGTTATGTATCTAATATATCATGTAAACCATGGCATCCTGCTTACAGTACAATTTTCCACAATCAGTTATTCCAGCAATATGAATCCCGACCGCACGCTACAGCCCCTGTTGGCATTAGAACAACCCGTGTTTTTGAAGACTTGCGTATTGAACTACCCCCAATGTTTGAAAGGTCCTTTTGTCTTGTCCCTCCATGGATAATCAATATGCCGACCTTTGATTTGTCTTTGTGTACATACCTGAAAGACAGCACTCCTAACATTGATTATCAACGTGAGTTTTCTCGTCTGACTAATTCATATCCATCTGCTAATCTTATTTTCACAGATGGTTCTAAGATGAACGATAATGTTGGGTGTGCGTTTTATTCACTGGACGAAACGTATAAGTATGGTTACCCTCAATTTGTAGTGTCTTTACGGCCGAACTCTTTGTCATCTTAAAGGCTTTGAACACTATTAAATTCGATAGTTTGCATTACGTAGTTTGTTCTGATTCAAAAAGTGCCCTCCAGGCAATCCGGGATATGTATTCGGTAAACCCTCTGGTTCAAGATATTCTATGCTCTGTCCATAGACTTGAACTACGAGGTGCAAGAGTATCATTTATCTGGATTCCTGGCCACTGTGGAATATTAGGAAACACTGCAGCGGATAATGCGGCAAAGGAAGCAACTTTTCTGCCGCCATGCACTCAACGTGTAATCGTGTCTGACTTTCTTTGTCACGTAAAACATTTAATTCATCTACAGTGGGAAAATGAATGGGCAGCTACAAGCAGTAATAAATTGAGGGTAATCAAAAGTACAGTTCTTCCTTGGGCGTCGTCAATACGTGCAAGTAGCAGAGAAGAGGTGGTGATCACCCGCCTTCGCATTGGTCACTCCATGTTAACGCATGGATTCTGATGGAACGCGGGGACCCACCTGAATGCGAATTCTGTAGGGAAACCATCACAATTAAACATATACTGCTCGATTGTGATGGTTTTCAAAATGTGCGTGTTATGTGTGGTCTGAGCAACTGTTTGCAGACGATGTTGGGAGATAGTGCCTCGGCCGTTGACCGGGTTCTTGAATTCCTTCATCGTCTAAATGTTCTAAATAAAATTTAATTTATATAGTTGTTATTTCTTGTGTTATATTATTTATTTATTTTATCTATATAAATTTATTTCTGTTATGTTTTTATATACCTTTACGAATTGTTATTAAATCTTATTCATTATTAATTGTTATTTAGTTCTTAAGTATTTATTATTAATATAGTTATACCTGCTACTTAAATTTTGTTAAATTTAATAAATTTTGTTAAATTTAATTTTACAAATATAGTTTGTTGTAGTTTTATTTATTTATATATATATATAAGTATATTTTGTTAATTCCCTTTTTTTTATATATATATACTTTCATTTAGCATGACGGCGATGATAACCTTAACGGTTTTTCGCCGAAAAAAAAAATAAAAAAAAAAATAAAAAGGTAAATTGGGAAGAATTTGTAAAAAGATTTGTATTGAAATGAACTGCATTAACGCAGTGGTTAAGAAATTCACCAATACGATTTTAAACGTAGCCGAGCATGTTATCCCTAAAACAGCCTCATACCCACCACGTCCATCTGTTCCTTGGTGGAACGAGGACTGTAAGGAGGCTTTGCGTCTACGCCGAAAAGCACTACGGATATTCAACAAAAGCCCGACAGATGAAAATCTTGAGCGTTACAAAATCCTTCGAGCTAAAGCTCGAAGAATTTTCAGACAAAGTAGAAAGGAATCTTGGTCGCAATATATCGGAACAATATCTAGAACAACGCCAACATCTGTCGTCTGGAAGAAACTGCGCTCTATATCTGGCCGTGTTCTATCCACGGAGTTGATGGGACTTAAACAGCCGAATGAAGAGTTAGTTTCTCAGTGTTCCGATATTGTAAATTTATTAGGATAATCCTTTTCTAGCTATTCCTGTTCTACGGCGTATAACGCTGCTTTTCGTAAATACAAAGGTGCAGAGGAACCATTGCCGTTCACCATCGGTACTTCTGACGACTCTCCTCTTAATAGGCTGTTTACTCTGCATGAGCTGGAATCTGCACTGTCTTCAACGAAGGACACAGCTCCCGGTCCTGACAACCTCGTATATTCCATGATCAAAAACCTTCCAACGTCAGGTAGGCTTGCCCTCCTCGAGATATACAATCGTATATTCGATGAACATACTTTCCCTGACAGTTGGTTGGAAGCAATAGTAATTCCTATTCTTAAGCCAGGTAAAGATAAAACTGATGCAAGTAGCTATCGTCCGATTTCTCTTACTAGCGTTCTTTGCAAGCTGGTAGAAAAAATGGTAAATCGTCGCCTTGTTTGGTATTTGAAACCAACAATTTACTTTGCAAAGACCAGTGCGGCTTTAGGCAAGGACGATGTTCTGTGGATCAATTAGTATCTTTGGAATCTGCGATACAAAATGCGTTCTTCTTGCGTCAAACACTAGTAGCTGTTTTTTCGACCTAGAGAAGGCATACGACATGGCTTGGAGAAGGGAATTTTGAACACATTAAAATCATGGGGTATACAGGGCAGGATTCTGCATTTTATCAAAAACTTCCTCAGTAATAGGTATTTTAGGGTGCGTCTTGGTAGTACGCTATCAGATCGTTTCTACTTAGAGAATGGTGTTCCACAGGGGTGTACTTAGTGTTACTCTGTTTGCTATTGCAATCAATAGCATAACGTCTAACGTACGGTCCCCTGTCAGATGTTCTCTCTTTGTAGACGATTTTGCTATTTACGTAAGCACCAGAAACATGGCAACAGCTGAAAGAACCCTTCAGCTGGTAATAAATAGGTTGCAGACCTGGACGAGAACTACTGGCTTTAAATTCTCCGCTGCTAAAACTCAGTGTATTGCTTTCAGTCGCCGTCGACAGATCCAGGCTCCGTCGTTATATCTTGATGGTATACAGCTTCGGACTTCTCCATCCGTTCGATTCTTGGGTCTAATACTCGACGAAAAACTCTCGTGGAGCCCTCACGTGCGTGATTTAAAATTACGATGTAATAAAATCCTCGATATGTTGAGGGTTCTTAGTGGGTCTCGATGGGGTGCTGATAGGACCTGTATGCTGATGTTTTACCGTGCCGTAATTCGTTCGCGAATTGATTATGGCAGCATTGTTTATTCATCTGCTAGACCATCGATTTTAAAGCAACTAGATCCCGTCCATAACTCTGCAATCCGCCTTGTTTCTGGTGCTTTCCGTTCAAGTCCCGTCGTGAGTATTCTCGCCGATGCTGGGAACCTTCCCTCTCTCGACGGAGACAGAAACTACAGTTAACTTATATAAGCAATCTATCATCTAAACCATGGCACCCTGCTTTTAATACAGTTTTAAAAATCAATTTTTGCGACAGTATGAAACTCGACCGAATGCTACTGCTCCTCTTGGTATTAGAACTTCCCGTATTTTTGATGACTTACGTATTGAACTACCCCAATGTTTGAAAGGTCCTTTTGTTTTGTCCCTCCGTGGAAAATCAATATGCCGACCTTTGATTTCTCCTTGTGTGCATACCAGAAAGACAACACTTCTAACATTGTGTATCAACGTGAGTTTTTCGACTGACTAGTTCATATCCATCTGCTAAATTTATTTTCACAGATGGTTCTAAGATGAACGATAATGTTGGGTGTGCATTTTACTCACTGGACGAAACGTATAAGTATGGATTACCCTCAATTTGTAGTGTCTTTACGGCCGAACTCTTTGCCATCTTAAAGGCTTTGAACACTATTAAATTCGATAGTTTGCATTACGTAGTTTGTTCTGATTCAAAAGTGCCCTCCAGGCAATCCGGGATATGTATTCGGTAAACCCTCTGGTTCAAGATATTCTGTGCTCTGTCCATAGACTTGAACTACGAGGTGCAAGAGTATCATTTATCTGGATTCCTGGCCACTGTGGAATATTAGGAAACACTGTAGCGGATAATGCGGCAAAGGAAGCAACTTTTCTGCCGCCATGCACTCAACGTGTAATCGTGTCTGACTTCCTTTGTCACGTAAAACATTTAATTCATCTACAGTGGGGAAATGAATGGGCAGCTACAAGCAGTAACAAATTGAGGGTAATTAAAAATACTGTTCGTCCTTGGGGGTCGTCAATACGTGCAAGTCGTAGAGAAGAGGTGGTGATCACCCGCCTTCGCATCGGTCACTCCATGTTAACGCATGGATTTCTGATGGAACGCGGGACCCACCTAAATGCGAGTTCTGTAGGGAAACCATCACAATAAGACATATATTGCTCGATTGTGATGGTTTCCAAAATGTGCGTTTTATGTGTGCTCTGAGCAACTGTTTGCAGACGATGTTGGGAGATAGTGCCTCGGCCGTTGACCGGGTTCTAGACTTCCTTCATCGTCTGAATGTTTTAAATAAAATTTAATTTATTGTATTTGTAATTTCTTGTGTTATTTTATTTATTTATTTTATTTAAAAACTTTATTTCTGTTATGTTTTGCATACTTTTACGAATTGTTATTAAATTTTATTCATTATTTATTGTTATTTAGTTCTTAAGTATTTATTATTAATATAGTTATATATAAGTATATTTTGTTAATTCTTTTTTTATATATATACTTTCATTTAGCATGACGGCGATGATAACCTTAACGGTTTTTGCCGGAAAAAAAAAAAAAAAAAAAAAAAAAAAAAAAAAAAAAAATACGAGGTGTAAAACAACATTGTGCTGGGTACCTGGTCACAGTGGGATAATTGGGAACACTAGAGCGGATATTGCGGCAAAGGAAGCTACTCCGCAATATCCGTTGAATTTTAAAAGATGATTCAACGGTCATTGACCGAGGTCTAAATTTTTTACGTCATATAAATGTATTTGAATTACTCTAGCTATGGTATTGTTAAAGCGACAGTGTGGGTAGGAGGATGGGAATGTCTGGGTTACGTAGCTAACGGGTTTAGCTTAAACCATAGTAGCTAACGTAGAATTAATTATTATCTTATCAATGACGTCATATCTTATCACTTTTACTGCATCGATTATTAATTACGTCACTGATAAGCTTAAGCCTATTACGTCATTTTTATTACTTCAGTTTTAATTTTTTATACGTTAGCTACGTAACCCAGGCCGTGGCACGCGTCGCATGCACGCAGGCAGCAAGGCGGATCTGGCGAAGCCCGGGGCAAGTAAGCAGTACAGTCTGCTTCACTGCTAGGTACATTTGACCTTCCATACACCTATATATACATATGCAGGTAGCAGCACAGAACAGTTCGCATGAATTTTCCCTGACACAACTATCTCGGGCCGGGCAATCCTATAGTGAACGGTGATCCTGTGGATACAGATTATCGTATCGCGTAGACCCACGATTTGGAGTACGAACTCGCCAGTACAAGTGACGATATTAGAAGTGCGGATAGACGCGCTATTAGTGCTTTTACTAAAGACTTTGTGCTTAATCGTAATTATCATTCTGCTATCGGAGCTGCCGGACTCGGTAAGTATTTACTCGAGAGTGTTGCAGGGGTACAATATCCTCCTAACTTGGGCGACAGGGAACGACCTGCTACAACTGATAAATCGCCTTTAAAAGGAGACGTGCCCAGTGAAATATCTCCAAGCAAACCGATGTCTGTATCACGTACGAGTATAGAGCCTGATGGCGGCGAACCAGAAACGAAGAAACAAAAACGAAACGAAGGAACGTCGGAAATGGAAATTTCTGAAAGTGCTAAGGAACAATCGGCATCACGTTCTATGCAAAGCAACGCTGGTTCACGTGGGCACGGCATAAATATACATCATCCTATTTCGGATTTCAAGACAGGCAAATTAGTGTTTACACATCACAGACTATTGTATAGCAAGGGTTACAAATTTAAAATATTAAGTGTACCTGTGCGTGATTCGTCTAACACGAAACAATTTATAACAACAACACCATATGCACAAGTACCGTGCCATATATTACCGTGTTATATATCAGAAGCCGAGTATGCGAACCTACCATATAATACGAAAGTAATACAGTGCTATACGGTTGTAACTCCGCTAGGGTTTCGAACACCATTTATAACTAACAGTGCAGGAATAAACTCAGTGAATTCAAATGTGTTTGTACAAGGCGTTCACGCTCATGGATTAAACAATGCATTTCATGGTATTAATTTACAGTATGAGGTCGGCGTTGATAAACCTTGTGTTCCTACAGGTGCAAAAAAAGTAAATAAAGACGATTGGCATTGGTATGGTGTAAATATGGGCGGTAAAGGTACAGCATTTACATTAGCAAATATTGGATGTCAATTTGGAAACGTTCAACGTATTAATGCCAATATACGACAGACGTGGAAAATGGACCTGGACTGCCAGAACTAATGAAATGTTTAAATATATATAATTTAGAAAATTCTATGAACAACCCGAGTGTCGCCTGGACTTATAACCCACAGGTATGCATGTTAAATCCTCAATCGGCATTGCCGGCGTATATGGAACCAAATACTAAACTTAATTTTGGAATGAAAGATATAGGTCGTAAAGATTTAACAATTCAAGATTCGTCTACCAATGTCGTTCAGCCGAAATCGTATGTGAGCGCTATATTAGGTGGTCCTTACGCAGTACCGTACTGGAGTTATATAGAACACGCTGGAGGTGCATCTCATGGATTTCACGAAACGGCTGGAGGCGTACAACCACCGAGTTTACACGTGGGCGTACTACCAGTGCACAGTTACTCGTTGACACCATCCGACGATGATATACAAGTTATAAATGTCATTTATAAAATAGATACACGAATCGAAATGGAATACTCATTCGATTTTGTAACACCGTATCACAGTTACGACAACGCCCATAATATTTATACTGGTGATAATGATTGGGTACAACTAAACTCTAATCATGGACATATGTTAGGTTATAAGAGTTATGCACATACCGAAACAGCAAAGGACGCATAGCAATCAAAGAAACGTCCACATGTGGATGTAAATAAAAATAAACCTAAAAAACAAAAGTGCCGCAATACTACAACAACAACAGCAACAGCAACAGCCAAACCGATTGATATTACGACTACTGCGCAACCTACTATTGGCACTTATCCAAATGTCATTCAGAGAGCCTGTCGGATCGGTTATAGATAATGTCGAGGCATTTGTGAAAGTCAACCCGAGGCTATCTCACGAATTGTTTCAACAATTAAGCGATAATGAACGTACTACATTCTTACCGCTGTACTACAAGGACTACTTCACTGCCAACGATATTTACACAATTTACAAAGATGAGAGGTTTTATCTTAAACCATAGTAGCTAACGTAGAATTAATTATTATCTTATCTGTGACGTCAAATCTTATCACTCTTACGTCATCGATTATCAATTACGTCACTGATAAGCTTTAGTCTATTACGTCATTTTTAATTTTTTATACGTTAGCTAAGTAACTGAGACCTTCCCACCCTGCTACCCACACTGTCGCTTGCACGTAGGCAGCAAGGCGGATCTGGCCAAGCGTGTATATTTATACAAATGTATTATTTCTTACAGTTTTCCTTGCATTACGCAAATGATGTAATTACATGTTCAGAATTATAACTTTCATTGCGTGTTGCCCACAACATTAGCTGTCCAATAGCGATGGGGTGTATACGTTTACCCGCTAGAATCCGTAATAACGGAGCAGTAGCCCACGTATACCTCACACAACGCGATTGGAAAAAGCGTCTGGTCGAAAACACTTGGTTATTCGATGCAATGAAAACAGGTGTATTGCATAGTGCTGCGTCTTGTTGGAACTTCACAGAGCAGATAAATGAGTTTCCGGAAAGTAGACACTTTACGTTGTCGGCTCACGATGGATCCAGTTTGGCCTCGTCCCAGAATATGATTCGTCAGTCTAAACGACTGCATTTCGTCAGTCTTGAAATGCAAAACGTTCGGCACGGGATGAATTCTTCATACAACCCCTGTTCAGATAGAAATACGTGAGGGCCTCCAAAAAGAATGTCTTGCCAGCGTTTGATGGTCCCATGATGCATAAATAATTACGCTTCCCGTTGCGTCTGTCGGCGATATCACAATAGTTACAATTTCCAACATCATGAAGTATATGATTTAATATCTCAGTTGCCACAACCGATTTTATTGACAGGTGATTTTAACGCTCATCATACTTCATGGGGTTCCTTATCCTGTAACTCAAGGGGAATACGAATCGAAGGAATACGGTCAAACTTAGATTTGTGCCTTCTAAATGACGGTTCTCCGACTCATTTATCAGCTTCTACTGGCGGATGGACAGTTGTCGATTTGTCATTTTGTAGTCCAGTTTTGGCAACAAAGTTTGAATGGTCGGTGTTACCAGATCTGTATGGCAGTGATCATAATCCCATTAATATTTCATTTTGTACTTTCGCTCATGTGCAACGACGCCTGCCGCGTTGGATCCTTAAAAAGGCAAATGCCGGCGGAGGCAGCTGACGTGAGCAGCTGATGGGCTTAGCGACCCCACCATACCTCTAGCTCATTCTACTCTCACTCATTTACTCCACATACACACAACACACAACATCCACAAACACACTCCCTCACACTCCCTCACACAAACACATACACACCCGCAGGGGGGTGCAGACTAGCTGCACCTACTGAGAGGACCTAGACGAACCTCGCGGCACCCGAGTGTAACACACACTTACACTTACAGAACTACACTTACGATTTAAACACTTTACACACACATACATTTAGGGATTTGCTGTACTTGTTCCGTTACGTCTGGGAGTGGCGATGCTACTTGGTTTCCTTTGGCGGGACCAAGTATGTGGAACCTGATGTGTGCCTAGCACTGCCGAGGACCTATGATGGGATAAGTTCTGGGACCGAGCAGCCTATAGGCGTCTGGCAAGCACATGAACGTTGAGTTATGGGTGTCGAAGCCCATAGCTGAGTCTATCGAAACAAGTGGTTGCATTCTGTGAGTTCATAGAGGGCGGCTGCCAGTGGTACTTGGGTTTGGGGAACCGTAACTATGTACCGGAACCCATTCCTAAAATATTCTGGAGTGCTGACAGACCATGTATTTCGGCTCCAGGATATCTGGAGGTCCCCATTTTTTTTTTTTTTTTTTTTTTTTTTTTTTTTTATTGGTGGTTCTCGCTTTAGTTCGAGTATCCTGGGCTGCTGGTGGTCGTCTGGGTGCACCCTGTGCCAGTTGTTCGAAACATCTTCGTTCATGAATCGCTCGGTAAAACAAACTATGGATGAAATAACAAAAAACGCCAAAATTTCGTTGAAGAGACATCGTTCAACTGTATCTGATGAGTCTTCCAGTTCAGATAATCATGATGTAGAATCGTTGGTAGCTTCAATTTCAGAACTACCAACTCCAAAATTTTTAGTGTTTAGCAATCAGGAGGAAGGGGCAGATCTGTCAAAGACGTCGCCCTTCCTTATACATAAGGCGATTTCGGGTAGAGCAGGTTCTGTAGCTTCTATTAAGAAGTTACAGAATGGAACATTATTAGTGGAAACTAAAAATGAGAAACAGAGCCGCTCGTTGATGAAAATGACCTCCTTCTTCGACCTGGTCAAGGTATCTGTGGTACCCCACAGGTCTTTGAACTCAGCGAAGGGGTTATTACATGTAGAGATCTTTTACATGTAAGTCTCGAGGAGATAAAAACGGAACTAGCATCGGAGTCCGTGATTGACGTGACACGCATAATGCGCAGCATAAATGGGCAGAAGGTATCAACTCCCTCGTTGATACTAACCTTTGGGAAACCTACACTACCTGAATTCATTTATGCCGGATACCAACGGCTTTCAGTGCGACCATATGTTCCGAACCCTCGACGTTGCTTCAAATGTCAGTGCTTCGGACATATGAGTTCTTCTTGTACAAAGCCGGAGGTATGTGGCCAGTGTGGAAGTAAAGGCCATAGCAGTGATGGATGCACAAATGACACCAAGTGCTCGAATTGCGGGGGCGATCACCCAGCTAGATCGTTCAACTGCCTAAATTTAAGGAAGAAAAAGCTATCCTCACAATAATGGCAAAGGATAAACTATCCTTTTCAGATGCGAAAAAAGGTTTTTAAGGTTTCCCAATCTCCAGTGGAAGGCAAATCATTTGCTGCTGCTACTGCTTCATCAAGCTCTAAGCAGTCATCCTGTGCTAATTGTAACGAGCTCTCAAAAACGGTTAAAGCATTGACTGATCAGATAGCTAAACTGCTAGCCCTGTTTTCCTCTGGTTCTGCTCCTGCTCCTGCTTCTGCACCAGAGAAGACTGTGTCTTCAGTTTCACATAGTCCTGATACAGTAAAAACTTTAACCGATAAAAGTCAGACTTCAAAAAAGGCTGTACAAAAAAATCCACTTCTGTCTAAGTCACAGGTACTTAAGCCTGTTGACAAGAAGATCCCTCCAGGCCTTGAGTATATTCGCTTTAAAAAAGAAAGCGAATACTGCTCCTCCGTCAGTTGGGGAAAAAAATAAAATTTCTAACATTGCAGGAAACAAACCTGTTAAAAAAATAGGAAAAAGTCTTAAAGGAGGTCCCACTGCTAAACCTCCACAAATCAAATCCAAAAAATCATCCGACTCGGACATCAGTCACAGTAGTGATTCGATGTCTGTAGAATATAATACATCAAAATTATTACCTGAAGAAAGTAAATCGAATCCTGTAATAAATTAATCCTTTATGTATAATTCAATGCCTGCAATTTAAATGAAAAATAATATCATACAATGGAATATTAATGGAGTAAGAAGCCATATTGAAGACCTAAAAGTTCTTGTGAGAGATTCGTCTCTTTTAATAATATGCCTTCAAGAAACGCACCTTCACGAATCTCACATTTTCAACTTTAGGGGTTATTCTGTTTTCAGGACGGATTTCTACACTGAAGAAAGAGCCAGGGTGGTGTCGCCCTCCTGACTGATGACTCAATCGCATCGGTTCCTGTAAACATAGTGACTCAACTACAAGCTGTTGCCGTTCAGACTACCGTTCCATTCAGACTTACTATCTGTAGCCTGTACCGGCCGCCGAGCTATAAGTTTCAAAATTATGAAATATATGATTTGATATCCCAGTTGCCACCGCCGGTCCTACTAGTAGGCGATTTTAGCCGGCGGAGGCAGCTGACGTGAGCAGCTGATGGGCTTAGCGACCCCACCATACCTCTAGCTCATTCTACTCTCACTCATTTACTCAACATACACACAACACACAACATCCACAAACACACTCCCTCACACAAACACATACACACCCGCAGGGGGGTGCAGACTAGCTGCACCTAATGAGAGGACCTAGACGAACCTCGCGGCACCCGAGTGTAACACACACTAACACTTACAGAACTACACTTACGATTTAAACACTTTACACACACACATACATTTAGGGATTTGCTGTACTTGTTCCGTTACGTCTGGGAGTGGCGATGCTTCTTGGTTTCCTTTGGCGGGACCAAGTATGTGGAACCTGATGTGTGCCTAGCACTGCCGAGGACCTCTGATGGGACAGGTTCTGGAACCGAGCAGCCTATAGGCGCTTGGCAAGCGCATGAATGTTGAGTTATGGGTGTCGGAGCCCATAGCTGGGTCTATCGAAACAAATGGTTGCATTCTGTGAGTACATAGAGAGCGGCTGCCAGTGGTACTTGGGTTTGGGGAACCGTAACGATGTACCGGAACCCATTCCTAAAATATTCTGGAGTGCTGACAGACCATGTATTTCGGCTCCAGGATATCTGGAGGTCCCCCCAATTTTTTTTCTTCATTTTTCAATTTTTTTTTTTTTTTTTTTTTTTATTGGGGGTTCTTGCTTTAGTTCGAGTATCCTGGGCTGCTGGTGGTCGTTTGGGTGCACCCTGTGCCAGTTGTTCGAAAAATCTGCATTCATGAATCGCTCGGCAAACTAACTATGGAGAACAACAAACAAAACGCCAAAATGAGTTTAAAGAGGCATCGTTTGACCTTGTCAAACGAGTCTGTAGAAAGTGATGTTAGTGCAGCAATAGCAAAAGAGACTAAACCAAATGTTCAAGGAGATGGTAACTTTACGTTACCTTCTCCGAGATTCTTAATTGTAAAAAATGCAACGGAAGGAGAGGATTTGTCCAAAGTCTCGCCGTTTTTAATTAATAAAGCCATTGTTGGTAGGGCAGGCCCCGTAGTTTCTATCAAAAAACTACAAAACGGGACTTTACTTGTACAAACAAATAGCGACAAACAGACCCAGTCGCTATTAAAAATGACTTCCTTCTTTGAAACAGTCAAGGTATCTGTAGAACCCCACAGAACCTTAAATTTTGCAAAAGGTGTCATAAGTTGCCGAGATCTTTTACATGTGCAATTAAATACATGCCGAGATCTTCTAAGTGAAATTAAGACGGAGTTGACTTCAGAAGCTGTAGTTGATGTCTGCAGGATAATGCGAATGGAAAAGGGACAAAAAATCCCCACAACCTCCTTGATCTTGACATTTGGAAAACCTAAAATACCTGATTATATCTATGCTGGTTATCAAAGGCTGTCGGTGAGGCCATATGTTCCGAATCCAAGGCGTTGTTTTAAATGTCAAGGCTTCGGTCATATGAGTTCGTCGTGCACGAAGCCTGAGGTTTGCGGAAATTGCGGTAATCAAGGTCATTCTGGTGAAGGTTGTCAAGTTAGCCCACAATGTGTGAATTGTGGCGGTGATCATCCCGCTCGATCTTCGATCTGTCCCAAGTTACTTGAAGAAAAATCCATTCTTACCATAATGGCCAAAGATAAGGTATCCTTTTCTGAAGCCAAGAAGATCCATAAAAGCTCCAAGCCTCTTATAAGTGGAAAATCGTTTGCTTCTGCTACAGCCAATCAAAAAAAGGCTTGTGTGAATTGTGATGAGCTAACCAAAACTGTAAAAGTTTTGACTGATCAAGTTGCTCAGTTGTTAGCTATGTTAACGTCCAATGTCGCACAAATTTCGGTTCCGATTGTGAAGGAAGGCCCTACTTTGCTTTCTCCTGTAAAAGTAACTCCTGAGCCTACATTTAAAAAAGATATTAAATTTCCAGTGACCAAGCCACGAATGACAACGTCGCAAGTGTTGAAGCCTGTGGACAAAAAAACCACTCCAGGACTGGAATACTTTTTAAAAAAAAAATCAAACACTTGTCCACCGACTGTTGGACCTAAAAATAAAAATTCGACTATAGGGAAAAACCTTGTTAAAAAAAATGAAAAAACTTCTAAAGAAGGTTCTAGTACTAAACCTCTTGTAAACAAAACCAAAAAATCATCAGAGTCTGACATTAGTTGTGACTCTGTGTCTGTTGATTCTGACCAATCTAAAGCATGCTCTATTGAAAATATGAATCCTATCATAAACTAAAGTATTAATTTTCAATGTCAACGCCTTCCATTTACAACAATGTGATACAGTGGAACATTAACGGAGCCAAAAGTCATATTGAAGATTTAAAACTTCTTGTACGCGATACGTCTCCATTATTCATTTGCCTTCAAGAGACGCACCTTCACCAATCGCACACTTTCAATTTAAGAGGGTATTCTGTTGTCAGGGCCGACTTCATAACGGAAGAACGAGCGAAGGGTGGGGTAGCCATACTAGCTCGTGACTCTATTGATGCCGTCCCTGTAGACATAGTAACTCCTTTACAAGCTGTCGCAGTTCAGACTACCGTACCATTTAAACTTACCATATGTTGCATTTATTTACCACCTAGCTATGCCTTCCAAGACAACGACTTAGTTAACTTATTAATTCAGTTACCTGTCCCCTTTCTATTGATGGGTGATTTTAATGCTCACCACACATCGTGGGGCTCTACTACATGTAACTCACGAGGAAACCGAATTGACAATATAAGGACTACATTAGATCTATGTCTTTTAAATAATGGTTCCCCAACACACTTATCGTCTTCTACAGGTGGTTGGACAGTCGTTGATTTGACCTTTTGCAGTCCAATTTTGGCAACGAAGTTCGAATGGTCGGCGATGTCTGATCTGTACGGCAGCGATCATACTCCGATTAATGTTTCACTTTGTACATTCCACCGTCCGAATCAACGCCCTCCGCGGTGGATTCTACAAAAGGCACAATGGGTGGATTTCACAGAACAATTTGTATCACCTGACATTGAAGATATTAACTCTATTAATGAAATAGTACAAACTTTAACTGAAAATATTTTAGACGTAGCACATAAAACTATTCCTCAAACCTCGACTCATCAATCTCGTCCCCCCGTTCCTTGGTGGACTGAGGACTGTAAGAATGCCTTGCTTTTACGTAGACGAGCTCTAAGAAGGTTCAACAGACGACCAACGAGTGAAAATCTTGAGAGGTATAAAATTCTCCGAGCTAGAGCTCGTAGAATATTTAGACAAAGTAGAAAAATTCTTGGACCCAGTATATTAACACAATATCAAGAACAACACCAGTATCAACTGTTTGGAAGAAACTCCGTTCCGTTTCTGGTTCATCTCCATCAACTTCCTTGATGGGCATCAAACAACGGAACGGAATAATAAGTTTTGATCCTCGAGATATTGTTAATACATTGGGTTTATATTTTGCGGATTATTCTTCGTCTACTTCCTATAGCAATGGTTTTGTCGTTTCAAAAATACTCAAGAAGCAATGCCATTCGTCGTTGGTACGTCTGTTTCTCCTTTGAACGCGCCCTTCTCAATAGAAGAGCTGGAATCTGCACTGTCATCCTCTTCAGATTCAGCACCAGGCCCTGATAACCTTGTATATTCCATGATTAAAAATCTTCCAACATCGGGGAGGATTTCCCTCCTGAAGATATACAATCGTATGTTTGAGGAACACTCTTTCCCTGATGTTTGGTTGGAAGCAACAGTGATTCCTATTCTTAAGCCAGGCAAAGATAAAACTGATCCAAACAGCTACCGCCCTATTTCTCTTACTAGTGTGCTATGCAAGCTAGTGGAGAAAATGGTAAATCGCCGTCTTGTTTGGTACTTAGAAAATAATAATTTACTCTCTAAGGACCAGTGTGGTTTTAGGCAAGGGCGATCTTCCATCGATCAGTTAGTTTTATTAGAATCTGCAATCCAAAATGCCTTTCTGTTACGTCAAACACTTGTTGCAATATTCTTTGACCTAGAGAAGGCATATGATATGGCTTGGAGAAGAGGAATACTAAATACATTAAAATCATGGGGTATACAAGGTAATATACTAGGTTTTATTAAAAATTTTCTCTCAAACAGATATTTCAGAGTACGCCTTGGATCTACATTGTCAGATCGTTTTCGGTTAGAGAATGGCGTCCCGCAGGGAAGTGTACTTAGTGTGACTTTGTTTGCCGTTGCTATCAATAGTATAACTACTAATGTGCGGTCTCCTGTTCGCTGTTCTCTATTTGTGGATGACTTTGCAATTTATGTTGGTGCTAGAAGTTTGGCCACAGCTGAAAGAACACTTCAGCTTACAGTAAATAGATTGCAGTCATGGACGAATTCAACTGGGTTTAAATTTTCTGCGGCCAAAACTCAATGTATTGCCTTCAGTCGCCGTCGACAGATCCGAACTCCTTCAATATTTCTCGATGGTACAGAAATTCGGACCATTCCATCTGTTCGATTTTTGGGGTTAATATTTGATCAAAGACTATCATGGAACCCTCATTTGCGTGATTTAAAGTTACGATGTAACAAAATTCTCGATATGTTGAGGGTGCTTAGTGGTTCTCGATGGGGCGCTGATAGGACCTGTATGCTGATGTTTTACCGTGCGGTGATTCGTTCGCGGATTGATTATGGCAGCATTGTATATTCGTCTGCACGACCATCCGTATTAAAAAAAATAGACCCAGTCCATCACTCTGCAATACGACTCGTCTCTGGAGCCTTCCGTTCTAGTCCCGTTGTAAGCATTCTAGCCGAGACTGGGGAACCTTCACTCTTTCGACGGAGACAGAAACTACAGCTAACTTATGTAAGCAATTTATCATCTAAACCTTGGCACCCTGCTTTTAATACAGTTTTCAAAAATCAATTGGTGCGACAGTATGAAACTCGACCGAATGCTACTGCTCCTCTTGGTATTAGAACATCCCGTATTTTTGATGACTTACGTATTGAACTACCCCCAATGTTTGAAAGGTCCTTTTGTCTTGTCCCTCCATGGAAAATCAATATGCCGACATTTGATTTCTCCTTGTGTGCATACCAGAAAGACAACACTCCTAACATTGTGTATCAACGTGAGTTTTTTCGACTGACTAGTTCATATCCATCTGCTAAATTTATTTTCACAGATGGCTCTAAGATGAATAACAATGTTGGGTATGCATTTTACTCATTGGACGAAACGTATAAGTATGGATTACCCTCAACTTGCAGTGTCTTTACAGCCGAACTCTTTGCCATCTTAAAGGCTCTAATCACTTTTGAATTCGATAGTTTCCATTACGTAGTTTGTTCCGATTCAAAAAGTGCACTCCAGGCAATGCAGGATATGTATTCGGTAAACCCTCTGGTTCAAGATGTTCTGTGTTCTGTCCATAGACTTGAACTACGAGGTGCAAGAGTATCATTTATCTGGATTCCTGGCCACTGTGGAATATCTGGAAACACTATAGCGGATAATGCGGCAAAGGAAGCAACTTTTCTTCCGCCATGCACTCAACGTGTAATCGTGTCTGACTTCCTTTGTCACGTAAAACATTTAATTCATCTACAGTGGGAAAATGAATGGGCAGCTACAAGCTGTAATAAATTGAGGGTAATCAAAAGTACAGTTCGTCCTTGGGGGTCGTCAATACGTGCAAGTCGCAGAGAAGAGGTGGTGATCACCCGCCTTCGCGTCGGTCACTCCATGTTAACGCATGGATTTCTGATGGAACGCGGGGACCCACCTAAATGCGAGTTCTGTAGGGAAACCATCACAATAAGACATATATTACTCGATTGTGATGGTTTCCAAAATGTGCGTTTTATGTGTGGTCTGAGCAACTGTTTGCAGACGATGTTGGGAGATAGTGCCTCGGCCGTTGACCGGGTTCTAGACTTCCTTCATCGTCTGAATGTTTTAAATAAAATTTAATTTATTTTATTTGTAATTTCTTGTGTTATTTTATTTATTTATTTTATCTAAAAGCTTTATTTCTGTTATGTTTATGCATAGTTTTAAGAAATGTTATTAAATTTTATTGATTATTTATTGTTATTTAGTTCTTAAGTGTAATATAATCTATACCTGTTATCTAAATTTTTAATTTATTTTAATGTTATAGTTTGTTGTTGTTGTTTTATTCTTACGTAAAATTTTGATTAAATTTTGTTTTATGTATTTTCATTTTTCGTTACGGCGATGATAACCCGAACGGTTTTTCGCCGGAAAAAAAAAAAAAAAAAAAAAAAAAAAAAAAAAAAAAAAAAAAAAATACTCACTGGACGAAACGTATAAGTATGGATTACCCTCAACTTGTAGTGTCTTTACAGCCGAACTCTTTGCCATCTTAAAGGCTCTGAACACTATTGAATTCGATAGTTTGCATTTCGTAGTTTGTTCTGATTCAAAAAGTGCCCTCCAGGCAATCCGGGATATGTATTCGGTAAACCCTCTGGTTCAAGATATTCTGTGCTCTGTCCATAGACTTGAACTACGAGGTGCAAGAGTATCATTTATCTGGATTCCTGGCCACTGTGGAATATTTGGGAACACTGTAGCGGATAATGCGGCAAAGGAAGCAACTTTTCTTCCGCCATGCACTCAACGTGTATTCGTGTCTGACTTCCTTTGTCACGTAAAACATTTAATTCATCTACAGTGGGAAAATGAATGGGCAGCTACAAGCTGTAACAAATTGAGGGTAATTAAAAGTACAGTTCGTCCTTGGGGGTCGTCAATACGTGCAAGTCGTAGAGAAGAGGTGGTGATCACCCGCCTTCGCATCGGTCACTCCATGTTAACGCATGGATTTCTGATGGAACGCGGGGACCCACCTAAATGCGAGTTCTGTAGGAAACCATCACAATAAGACATATTTTGCTCGATTGTGATGGTTTCCAAAATGTGCGTTTTATGTGTGGTCTGAGCAACTGTTTGCAGACGATGTTGGGAGATAGTGCCTCGGCCGTTGACCGGGTTCTAGACTTCCTTCATCGTCTGAATGTTTTAAATAAAATTTAATTTATATAGTTGTTATTTCTTGTGTTATTTATTTATTTATTTTATCTAAAAGCTTTATTTCTGTTATGTTTATGCATAGTTTTAAGAAATGTTATTAAATTTTATTGATTATTTATTGTTATTTAGTTCTTAAGTGTAATATAATCTATACCTGTTATCTAAATTTTTAATTTATTTTAATGTTATAGTTTGTTGTTGTTGTTGTTTTATTCTTACGTAAAATTTTGTTTAAATTTTGTTTTATGTACTTTCATTTTTCGTTACGGCGATGATAACCCAAACGGTTTTTCGCCGAAAAAACAATATGCAGAACAACGCCAACATCTGTCGTCTGGAAGAAACTGCGCTCTATATCTGGCCGTGTTCCATCCACGGAGTTGATGGGTCTTAAACAGCCGAATGGAGAGTTAGTTTCTCAGTGTTCCAATATTGTAAATTTATTAGGATCATCCTTTTCTAGCTATTCCTGTTCTACAGCGTATAACGCTGCTTTTCGTAAATACAAAAGTGCAGTGGAACCATTGCCGTTCACCATCGGTACTTCTGACGACTCTCCTCTTAATAGGCTGTTTACTCTGCATGAGCTGGAATCTGCACTGTCTTCAACGTAGGACACAGCTCCCGGTCCTGACAACCTCGTATATTCCATGATCAAAAACCTTCCAACGTCAGGTAGGCTTGCCCTCCTCGAGATATACAATCGTATATTCGATGAACAGTATTTCCCTGACAGTTGGTTGGAAGCAATAGTAATTCCTATTCTCAAGCCAGGTAAAGATAAAACTGATGCAATTAGCTATCGTCCGATTTCTCTTACTAGCGTTCTTTGCAAGCTGGTAGAAAAAATGGTAAATCGTCGCCTTGTTTGGTATTTGGAAACCAACAATTTACTTTGCAAAGACCAGTGCGGCTTTAGGCAAGGACGAAGTTCTGTGGATCAATTAGTATCTTTAGAATCTGCAATACAAAATGCGTTCCTCTTGCGTCAAACACTAGTAGCTGTTTTTTTCGACCTAGAGAAGGCATACGACATGGCTTGGAGAAGGGGAATTTTGAACACATTAAAATCATGGGGTATACAAGGCAGGATTCTGCATTTTATCAAAAACTTCCTCAGTAATAGGTTTTTTATGGTGCGTCTTGGTAGTACGCTATCAGATCGTTTCTACTTAGAGAATGGTGTTCCACAGAAGTGTACTTAGTGTTACTCTGTTTGCTATTGCAATCAATAGCATAACGTCTAACGTACGGTCCCCTGTCAGATGTTCTCTCTTTGTAGACGATTTTGCTATTTACGTAAGCACCAGAAACATGGCAACAGCTCAATGAACCCTTCAGCTGGTAATAAATAGGTTGCAGACCTGGACGAGGACTACTGGCTTTAAATTCTCCGCTGCTAAAACTCAGTGTATTGCTTACAGTCGCCGCAGACAGATCCAGGCTCCGTCGTTATATCTTGATGGTATACAGCTTCGGACTTCTCCATCCGTTCGATTCTTGGGTCTAATACTCGACGAAAGGCTCTCGTGGAGCCCTCACGTGCGTGATTTAAAATTAAGATGTAATAAAATCCTGGATATGTTGAGGGTTCTTAGTGGGTCTCGATGGGGTGCTGATAGGACCTGTATGCTGATGTTTTACCGTGCCGTAATTCGCTTGCGAATTGATTACGGCAGCATTGTTTATTCATCTGCAAGACCATCGATTTTAAAGAAACTAGATCCCGTCCATAACTCTGCAGTCCGCCTTGTTTCTGGTGCTTTCTGTTCAAGTCCCGTCGTGAGTATTCTCGCCGATGCTGGGGAACCTTCACTCTCTCGACGGAGACAGAAACTACAGTTAACTTACTTAAGCAATTTATCATCTAAACCATGGCACCCTACTTTTAATATAGTTTTCAAAAATCAATTGGTGCGACAGTATGAAACTCGATCGAATGCTACTGCTCCTCTTGGTATTAGAACTTCCCGTATTATTGATGACTTACGTATTGAACTACCCCCAATGTTTGAAAGGTCCTTTTGTCTTGTCCCTCCGTGGAAAATCAATATGCCGACCTTTGATTTCTCCTTGTGTGCATACCAGAAAGACAACACTCCTAACATTGTGTATCAACGTGAGTTTTTTCGACTGACTAGTTCATATCCATCTTCTAAATTTATTTTCACAGATGGCTCTAAGATGAATAACAATGTTGGGTGTGCATTTTACTCACTGGACGAAACGTATAAGTATGGATTACCCTCAACTTGTAGTGTCTTTACAGCCGAACTCTTTGCCATCTTAAAGGCTCTGAACACTATTGAATTCGATAGTTTGCATTTCGTAGTTTGTTCTGATTCAAAAAGTGCCCTCCAGGCAATCCGGGATATGTATTCAGTAAACCCTCTGGTTCAAGATATTCTGTGCTCTGTCCATAGACTTGAACTACGAGGTGCAAGAGTATCATTTATCTGGATTCCTGGTCACTGTGGAATATTTGGGAACACTGTAGCGGATAATGCGGCAAAGGAAGCAACTTTTCTGCCGCCATGCACTGCACGTGTAATAGTGTCTGACTTTCTTTGTCACGTAAAACTTTTAATTCTTCTACAGTGGGAAAATGAATGGGCAGCTACAAGCAGTAACAAATTGAGGGTAATTAAAAATACTGTTCGTCCTTGGGGGTCGTCAATACGTGCAAGTCGTAGAGAAGAGGTGGTGATCACCCGCCTTCGCATCGGTCACTCCATGTTAACGCATGGATTTCTGATGGAACGCGGGGACCCACCTAAATGCGAGTTCTGTAGGGAAACCATCACAATAAGACATATATTGCTCGATTGTGATGGTTTCCAAAATGTGCGTTTTATGTGTGGTCTGAGCAACTGTTTGCAGACGATGTTGGGAGATAGTGCCTCGGCCGTTGACCGGGTTCTAGACTTCCTTCATCGTCTGAATGTTTTAAATAAAATTTAATTTATATAGTTGTTATTTCTTGTGTTATTTATTTATTTATTTTATCTTAAAGCTTTATTTCTGTTATGTTTATGCATAGTTTTAAGAAATGTTATTAAATTTTATTGATTATTTATTGTTATTTAGTTCTTAAGTGTAATATAATCTATACCTGTTATCTAAATTTTTAATTTATTTTAATGTTATAGTTTGTTGTTGTTGTTTTATTCTTACGTAAAATTTTGTTTAAATTTTGTTTTATGTACTTTCATTTCTCGTTACGGCGATGATAACCCGAACGGTTTTTCGCCGGAAAAAAAAAAAAAAAAAAAAAAAAAAAAAAAAACGTAAACTTATTCGTTATTGTGCTCTGTGTTCATAGACGGGGTTGTAACCATCGTAAGTATATTAATGTCTCGAATAAATTAGAAGCTAATATATATATTCGTTAATTAAAGAAATATATTCTACAAATAGTAAGTATATAAATATATCGATTAAATTAACTCCAAGGCCGACGTGGTTACCTTATGCGGGCGTATTTGCGGGCGTTGTGCTTGTTCTCGAAAGTTACCTATGATATGACATGACTTGTTAATTTTGTGAGGGCCATGGTTTTTTTTAATTTAGCGAATACAATTGGGTTAATGTGTATTCCTTTTTAATTCTCAAGTGACATGTAATATGTCAATGCCGTGCGGGCGATATATATTTCTTTTAAATTTAAGTGGCCTGAAATTAAAATTCATGATGGTAACCTGATTGGAGTTGCTATAAAAAAAAAGTAGCTCGCTCAACCTATTGACCAACATTATTCAAACACCTTTGTATAATTATAGGGTTGTGTGAAATAAAACAAGGTGTAATATAATATACAGTTCATTTATTAAATTAAGAAATATAAGTTACAATTATTACATAGAATATTTTTTTGTATTAACTAATATAAGTATTAAAAGGTAAAATATTAAAAAGAAATAGCTGCATAAGAAGGGCAGAGCAAGGATAGTGTATCCTTGGAAGGAAGCCCCATCCACGCTTCCTTCGGTGTCTACCAACACACAAAAAAAATGTAGTCTCCCCTCGTGCAAATATTACACTGTAGAAAAAAAGAAGATCGGTAAATTTGATTGCGCAGTTGCACAGTGCTGTTACTGCGCAATCAAATTTTCCCAATCTTCTTGTGATATCATAAATGCTTCAAGATTATATTCTTCATCACCTTCATTTTTTATGCAAATTAAATTGTTCTTAACGTCTGTCAATGCTATTGGTTCCGGTTGATTTTGAATTTGATCGAGGTGGTCAAATTATTTTTGTTCTTGTTGCTGCTGCTGCTCCTGATAATGTGACGTTGATGGCTGCGGGTAAATTGATGGCTGCGGTGAGAAGGGGAAACCGGATAGCCTCAATAAATACGACGCAATGACAGAAGGGGAATACGGAGAAAAGGATAGTTCAGGCTCAAAAGAGGACTGTGGGATCGGAGAAGGTTCCGGAAAAAATTCCTGCTTAGGCAGGAATGGGACTGTATTTGTAATGGGATCAGCATTACAAATAGGAGGAGGAGGATGAGAAGGAGAAGGAGGAGGAGAAGACAGAATCCTTCTCAAAGACGGTAAGGAAAGATCCATATGATCTTCGGGATACGGAGGAGGAGGAGGAGGAACTCTAGGGTGCCGAAAACTATAATCGGTGTCCAAATCACTGACGACGAATTTCGACTACGCCTTGGCCGAAAACGTTTCAATGGTCTCGGGCACCACCTTAAATTGCATTCGGCGGCCTTCATCATCGATCCCGTTGTATTTAATGAGGTATCACGGAACTCACTTCGAAACGAAAAAGTCGTGTTGGTAATTATGTTGGCGTCTTGTTTTTTCAAATTCAATGGCTTCTTTGAAACCAATAATAATAATAAATTATAGAAAATAAAGATGGAAAACAAAAGTTCTGTAAAAATCATGCAAATGCAGGTACTTTAAAAGGATGGTTAACGAGCATAAAGAAGTCTCTGTAACTTATATTGTCAAATTCTATGTTATTATAATCAAAGTTCGTGGTGTCATAAACCATCTGCCATAAATAATCTTTAAAGTTAATTTTCAAGTGTCTTTTAATTGTAGCAGGTATTTCGAGCGAATCTGTGTTGTCGGATATTACGACTTGAGCACAAACTTGTATAGCACTTAATTGGAAAAGTTTCTTAAGATTATACATTACTCCTGTATAGAAATAAATAATAATTAATTAAAAAAAGTTTAGACTAGAATATTAGAAAATTAAAAATTGTACTTGTGTAATATGTCTATCTTCTTTAACACATTAAATTAAATTACATAATTTTGGTACCAATGTTGTTGTTGTTGATGTAATAGTATATGTTTTTTTAGGAACAATTGGAGTCTGTCTAATATTTTTTTTTTGCCATATAGGCTCTGTATCGCTAAAACATCGTCTCTTCCAAGGTGAATTCTGTCGGTGTAGAAGGGATTGCGAGAGGCCTAAAGAATGTCCTAAGATTTTACAAAATTTTAAGAGAAAAGCTTTTGTTATTTTTATGAATCATACTTTTAATAATTATAATATTATTAAGAAGAACAACGAAAATATACCAACATTACAACGTAATGAGAAACTAATGATTCTTTGCTAAAATAATGTTTGCCGATACTGTGTCTAAATTCACCCTTCTGTTACAATTGCTATGGGCCGGCGGAGGCAGCTGACGTGAGCAGCTGATGGGCTTAGCGACCCCACCATACCTCTAGCTCATTCTACTCTCACTCATTTACTCCACATACACACAACACACAACATCTACAAACACACTCTCTCACACAAACACATACACACCCGCAGGGGGGTGCAGACTAGCTGCATCTAGTGAGAGGACCTAGACGAACCTCGCGGCACCCGAGTCTAACACACACTTACACTTACAGCACTACACTTACGATTTAAACACTTTACACTCACACGTACATTTTAGGGATTTGCAGTTCTTGTTCCGTTATGTCTGGGAGTGACGATTCTGCTTGGTTTCCTTTGGCGGGGCCAAGTATGTGGAACCTGATGTGTGCCTAGCACTGCCGAGGACCTCTGATGGGACAGGTTCTGGAACCGAGCAGCCTATAGGCGCTTGGCAAGCGCATGAATGTTGAGTTATGGGTGTCGGAGCCCATAGCTGGGTCTATCGAAACAAATGGTTGCATTCTGTGAGTACATAGAGAGCGGCTGCCAGTGGTACTTGGGTTTGGGGAACCGTAACGATGTACCGGAACCCATTCCTAAAATATTCTGGAGTGCTGACAGACCATGTATTTCGGTTCCAGGATATCTGGAGGTCCCCCCCCATTTTTTTATTTTTTTTTTTTTTTTATATTGGGGGTTCTCGCTTTAGTTCGAGTATCCTGGGCTGCTGGTGGTCGTTTGGGTGCACCCTGTGCCAGTTGTTCGAAAGTCTTCATTCATGAATCGCTCGGCAAACTAACTATGGAAAACAACAAACAAAACGCCAAAATGAGTTTAAAGAGGCATCGTTTGACCTTGTCAAACGAGTCTGTAGAAAGTGATGTTAGTGCAACAATAGGAAAAGAGACTACACCAAATGTTCAAGGAGATGGTAACTTTACGTTACCTTCTCCGAGATTCTTAATTGTAAAAAATGCAACGGAAGGAGCGGATTTGTCCAAAGTCTCGCCGTTTTTAATTAATAAAGCCATTGTTGGTAGGGCAGGCCCCGTAGTTTCTATCAAGAAACTACAAAACGGGACTTTACTTGTACAAACAAACAGCGACAAACAGACCCAGTCGCTGCTTAAAATGACATCCTTCTTTGAGAATGTCAGGGTATCTGTGGAACCCCACAGAACCTTGAATTTTGCAAGGGTTGTCATAACATGCAGAGATCTTGTTTACGTTGATACCCAAGAAATAAAGACAGAATTGGCTTCGGAAGGAGTAATCGATGTAAATCGAATAATGCGAGTAGATAAGGGACAAAAAATTCCTACAGCCTCCTTAATTCTTACATTTGGAAAACCCACTGTACCCGAGTATATCTATGCCGGATACCAAAGGCTGTCGGTCAGACCTTATGTTCCGAACCCAAGGCGTTGTTTTAGATGTCAAGGTTTCGGCCATATGAGTTCCTCGTGTTCGAAGCCCGAGGTTTGCGGCAATTGCGGTACTGCGGGTCATAGTGGTGAAGGTTGTCAGGCTAGCCCACATTGTGTGAACTGTGGAGGTGAGCATCCTGCCCGATCTCCAAACTGCCCCAAGTTTCAAGAAGAAAAGTCAATTTTATCGATAATGGCCAAAGATAAGATTTCTTTCTCTGAAGCCAAGAGAGTTCACAAAAGCTCTATGTCTGTTCTCAATGGAAAATCTTTTGCAGCTGTCACATCTAATCCAAAAATATCATCTTGTATGAATTGTGATGAGCTAACCAAAACTGTCAAAGTTTTGACGGATCAAGCTCAATTGTTAAGTCTGTTATCCTCCAATGTCACACCTATTTCGGTTCCTGTTGCTAAGAAAGGTCCTTCATTGATTTCTCCTACTAAAGTTACTTCTGGGTCTAGTTCATGTAAAGAGTCTAAATCTCCAGTGACGAAGCCTCTAATGACAACGTCGCAAGTACTAAGAAACCTACCGTCGCCCGTTGATAAGAAAACCACTCCGGATCTAGAGTATTTCTTAAAAAAAAATCAAACACTTGTCCACCGACAGTTGGACCTAAAAATAAAAATTCTGCCACGGTAAACAAACCTGTAAAGAAAACGGAAAAAACTTCTAAAGGAGGTTCCACTACCAAACCTCTTGCAAACAAAACCAAAAAATCATCAGAGTCTGACATTAGTCACAGTTGTGACTCTGTGTCTGTTGATCACAGTAGTGATTCGATGTCGGTAGACTCTGATAAATCAAAAGTAGTAAATGATAAAAACGAACAGAACCCGCTGCTATATTAATTTATTTTATTTCAATGTCTGCATTTCCAATTAATAGCAATGTGATACAGTGGAATATTAATGGGATAAGAAGCCACATGGAAGATCTCAAAGTTCTTGTGCGAGATTCATCTCCTCTAATAATGTGCCTCCAAGAGACGCACTTGCATGAATCCCACACCTTCAATTTTAGGGGTTATTCTATTTTCAGAACAGATTTCGTCACTGAGGAAAGAGCCAGAGGTGGCGTAGCCATATTGGTTCACAACTCTGTCCAGTCCATGTCTGTCAATATAATAACTCCTTTACAAGCTGTTGCCGTTCAGATTACCGTTCCATTCAAAGTTACCGTCTGTTGCCTTTACTTGCCGCCTAGTTACAATTTCCAACATCATGAAGTATATGATTTAATATCTCAGTTGCCACAACCGATTTTATTGACAGGTGATTTTAACGCTCACCATACTTCATGGGGTTCCTTATCCTGTAACTCAAGGGGAATACGAATTGAAGGACTACGGTCAAACTTAGATTTGTGCCTTCTAAATGACGGTTCTCCAACTCATTTATCAGCATCTACTGGCGGATGGACAGTTGTCGATTTGACATTTTGTAGTCCAGTTTTGGCAACAAAGTTTGAATGGTCGGTGTTACCAGATCTGTATGGCAGTGATCATACTCCCATTAATATTTCATTTTGTACTTTCGCTCATGTGCAACGACGCCTGCCGCGTTGGATCCTTAAAAAGGCAAATTGGGAAGAATTTGCAAAAAGATTTGTACCTGCAGACATTGAAGTGCATTAACACAGTGGTTAAGAAATTCACAAATACGATTTTACACGCAGCCGAGGATGTTATCCCTAAATCATCCGCATACCCACCACGTCCATCTGTTCCTTGGTGGAATGAGGACTGTAAGGAGGCTTTGCGTCTACGCCGAAAAGCACTACGGAGATTCAACAAAAGCACGACAGATGAAAATCTTGAGCGGTACAAAATTCTTAGAGCTAAAGCTCGAAGAATTTTTAGACAAAGTAGAAAGGAATCTTGGTCGCAATATATCGGAACAATATGCAGAACAACGCCAACATCTGTCGTCTGGAAGAAACTGCGCTCTATATCTGGCCGTGTACCATCCACGGAGTTGATGGGTCTTAAACGGCCGAATGGAGAGTTAGTTTCTCAGTGTTCCGATATTGTAAATTTATTAGGATCATCTTTTGCTAGCTATTCCTGTTCTACGGCGTATAACGCTGCCTTTCGTAAGTACAAAAGTGCAGTGGAACCATTGCCGTTCACCATCGGTATTTCTGACGACTCTCCTCTTAATAGGCTGTTTACTCTGCATGAGCTGGAATCTGCACTGTCTTCAACGAAGGACACAGCTCCCGGTCCTGACAACCTCGTATATTCCATGATCAAAAACCTTCCAGCGTTAGGTAGGCTTGCCCTCCTCGAGATATACAATCGTATATTCGATGAACATACTTTCCCTGACGCTTGGTTGGAAGCAATAGTAATTCCTATTCTTAAGCCAGGTAAAGATAAAACTGATGCAAGTAGCTATCGTCCGATTTCTCTTACCAGCGTTCTTTGCAAGCTGGTAGAAAAAATGGTAAATCGTCGCCTTGTTTGGTATTTGAAACCAACAATTTACTTTGCAAAGACCAGTGCGGCTTTAGGCAAGGACGATGTTCTGTGGATCAATTAGTGTCTTTGGAAGCTGCAATACAAAATGCGTTTCTCTTGCGTCAAACACTAGTAGCTGTTTTTTTCGACCTAGAGAAGGCATACGACATGGCTTGGAGAAGGGAATTTTGAACACTTTAAAATCATGGGGTATACAAGGCAGGATTCTGTATTTTATCCAAAACTTCCTTAGTAATAGGTATTTTAGGGTGCGTCTTGGTAATACGCTATCAGATCGCTTCTACTTAGAGAATGGTGTTCCACAGGGGAGTGTACTTAGTGTTACTCTGTTTGCTATTGCAATCAATAGCATAACGTCTAACGTACGGTCCCCTGTCAGATGTTCTCTCTTTGTAGACGATTTTGCTATTTACGTAAGCACCAGAAACATGGCAACAGCTGAAAGATCCCTTCAGCTGGTAATAAATAGGTTGCAGAACTGGACGAGAACTACTGGCTTTAAATTCTCCGCTGCTAAAACTCAGTGTATTGCTTTCAGTCGCCGTCGACAGATCCAGGCTCCGTCGTTATATCTTGATGGTATACAGCTTCGGACTTCTCCATCCGTTCGATTCTTGGGTCTAATACTCGACGAAAGGCTCTCGTGGAGCCCTCATGTGCGTGATTTAAAATTAAGATGTAATAAAATCCTGGATATGTTGAGGGTTCTTAGTGGGTCTCGATGGGGTGCTGATAGGACCTGTATGCTGATGTTTTACCGTGCCGTAATTCGTTCGCGAATTGATTATGGCAGCATTGTTTATTCATCTGCTAGACCATCGATTTTAAAGCAACTAGATCCCGTCCATAACTCTGCAATCCGCCTTGTTTCTGGTGCTTTCCGTTCAAGTCCCGTCGTGAGTATTCTCGCCGATGCTGGGGAACCTTCACTCTCTCGACGGAGACAGAAACTACAGTTAACTTATTTAAGCAATTTATCATCTAAACCATGGCACCCTGCTTTTAATACAGTTTTCAAAAATCAATTGGTGCGACAGTATGAAACTCGACCGAATGCTACTGCTCCTCTTGGTATTAGAACTTCCCGTATTTTTGATGACTTACGTATTGAACTACCCCCAATGTTTGAAAGGTCCTTTTGTCTTGTCCCTCCATGGAAAATCAATATGCCGACATTTGATTTCTTCTTGTGTGCATACCAGAAAGACAACACTCCTAACATTGTGTATCAACGTGAGTTTTTTCGACTGACTAGTTCATATCCATCTGCTAAATTTATTTTCACAGATGGCTCTAAGATGAATAACAATGTTGGGTGCGCATTTTACTCACTGGACGAAACGTATAAGTATGGATTACCCTCAACTTGTAGTGTCTTTACAGCCGAACTCTTTGCCATCTTAAAGGCTCTGAACACTATTGAATTCGATAGTTTGCATTTCGTACTTTGTTCTGATTCAAAAAGTGCCCTCCAGGCAATCCGGGATATGTATTCGGTAAACCCTCTGGTTCAAGATATTCTGTGCTCTGTCCATAGACTTGAACTACGAGGTGCAAGAGTATCATTTATCTGGATTCCTGGCCACTGTGGAATATTTGGGAACACTGTAGCGGATAATGCGGCAAAGGAAGCAACTTTTCTTCCGCCATGCACTCAACGTGTATTCGTGTCTGACTTCCTTTGTCACGTAAAACATTTAATTCATCTACAGTGGGAAAATGAATGGGCAGCTACAAGCTGTAACAAATTGAGGGTAATTAAAAGTACAGTTCGTCCTTGGGGGTCGTCAATACGTGCAAGTCGTAGAGAAGAGGTGGTGATCACCCGCCTTCGCATCGGTCACTCCATGTTAACGCATGGATTTCTGATGGAACGCGGGGACCCACCTAAATGCGAGTTCTGTAGGGAAACCATCACAATAAGACATATTTTGCTCGATTGTGATGGTTTCCAAAATGTGCGTTTTATGTGTGGTCTGAGCAACTGTTTGCAGACGATGTTGGGAGATAGTGCCTCGGCCGTTGACCGGGTTCTAGACTTCCTTCATCGTCTGAATGTTTTAAATAAAATTTAATTTATATAGTTGTTATTTCTTGTGTTATTTATTTATTTATTTTATCTAAAAGCTTTATTTCTGTTATGTTTATGCATAGTTTTAAGAAATGTTATTAAATTTTATTGATTATTTATTGTTATTTAGTTCTTAAGTGTAATATAATCTATACCTGTTATCTAAATTTTTAATTTATTTTAATGTTATAGTTTGTTGTTGTTGTTGTTTTATTCTTACGTAAAATTTTGTTTAAATTTTGTTTTATGTACTTTCATTTTTCGTTACGGCGATGATAACCCAAACGGTTTTTCGCCGAAAAAACAATATGCAGAACAACGCCAACATCTGTCGTCTGGAAGAAACTGCGCTCTATATCTGGCCGTGTTCCATCCACGGAGTTGATGGGTCTTAAACAGCCGAATGGAGAGTTAGTTTCTCAGTGTTCCAATATTGTAAATTTATTAGGATCATCCTTTTCTAGCTATTCCTGTTCTACAGCGTATAACGCTGCTTTTCGTAAATACAAAAGTGCAGTGGAACCATTCCCGTTCACCATCGGTACTTCTGACGACTCTCCTCTTAATAGGCTGTTTACTCTGCATGAGCTGGAATCTGCACTGTCTTCAACGTAGGACATAGCTCCCGGTCCTGACAACCTCGTATATTCCATGATCAAAAACCTTCCAACGTCAGGTAGGCTTGCCCTCCTCGAGATATACAATCGTATATTCGATGAACATATTTTCCCTGACAGTTGGTTGGAAGCAATAGTAATTCCTATTCTCAAGCCAGGTAAAGATAAAACTGATGCAAGTAGCTATCGTCCGATTTCTCTTACTAGCGTTCTTTGCAAGCTGGTAGAAAAAATGGTAAATCGTCGCCTTGTTTGGTATTTGGAAACCAACAATTTACTTTGCAAAGACCAGTGCGGCTTTAGGCAAGGACGAAGTTCTGTGGATCAATTAGTATCTTTAGAATCTGCAATACAAAATGCGTTCCTCTTGCGTCAAACACTAGTAGCTGTTTTTTTCGACCTAGAGAAGGCATACGACATGGCTTGGAGAAGGGGAATTTTGAACACATTAAAATCATGGGGTATACAGGGCAGGATTCTGCATTTTATCAAAAACTTCCTCAGTAATAGGTTTTTTATGGTGCGTCTTGGTAGTACGCTATCAGATCGTTTCTACTTAGAGAATGGTGTTCCACAGGGGAGTGTACTTAGTGTTACTCTGTTTGCTATTGCAATCAATAGCATAACGTCTAACGTACGGTCCCCTGTCAGATGTTCTCTCTTTGTAGACGATTTTGCTATTTACGTAAGCACCAGAAACATGGCAACAGCTCAATGAACCCTTCAGCTGGTAATAAATAGGTTGCAGACCTGGACGAGGACTACTGGCTTTAAATTCTCCGCTGCTAAAACTCAGTGTATTGCTTACAGTCGCCGCAGACAGATCCAGGCTCCGTCGTTATATCTTGATGGTATACAGCTTCGGACTTCTCCATCCGTTCGATTCTTGGGTCTAATACTCGACGAAAGGCTCTCGTGGAGCCCTCACGTGCGTGATTTAAAATTAAGATGTAATAAAATCCTGGATATGTTGAGGGTTCTTAGTGGGTCTCGATGGGGTGCTGATAGGACCTGTATGCTGATGTTTTACCGTGCCGTAATTCGCTTGCGAATTGATTACGGCAGCATTGTTTATTCATCTGCAAGACCATCGATTTTAAAGAAACTAGATCCCGTCCATAACTCTGCAATCCGCCTTGTTTCTGGTGCTTTCTGTTCAAGTCCCGTCGTGAGTATTCTCGCCGATGCTGGGGAACCTTCACTCTCTCGACGGAGACAGAAACTACAGTTAACTTACTTAAGCAATTTATCATCTAAACCATGGCACCCTACTTTTAATATAGTTTTCAAAAATCAATTGGTGCGACAGTATGAAACTCGATCGAATGCTACTGCTCCTCTTGGTATTAGAACTTCCCGTATTATTGATGACTTACGTATTGAACTACCCCCAATGTTTGAAAGGTCCTTTTGTCTTGTCCCTCCGTGGAAAATCAATATGCCGACCTTTGATTTCTCCTTGTGTGCATACCAGAAAGACAACACTCCTAACATTGTGTATCAACGTGAGTTTTTTCGACTGACTAGTTCATATCCATCTGCTAAATTTATTTTCACAGATGGCTCTAAGATGAATAAGAATGTTGGGTGTGCATTTTACTCACTGGACGAAACGTATAAGTATGGATTACCCTCAACTTGTAGTGTCTTTACAGCCGAACTCTTTGCCATCTTAAAGGCTCTGAACACTATTGAATTCGATAGTTTGCATTTCGTAGTTTGTTCTGATTCAAAAAGTGCCCTCCAGGCAATCCGGGATATGTATTCGGTAAACCCTCTGGTTCAAGATATTCTGTGCTCTGTCCATAGACTTGAACTACGAGGTGCAAGAGTATCATTTATCTGGATTCCTGGTCACTGTGGAATATTTGGGAACACTGTAGCGGATAATGCGGCAAAGGAAGCAACTTTTCTGCCGCCATGCACTGCACGTGTAATAGTGTCTGACTTTCTTTGTCACGTAAAACATTTAATTCTTCTACAGTGGGAAAATGAATGGGTAGCTACAAGCAGTAACAAATTGAGGGTAATTAAAAATACTGTTCGTCCTTGGGGGTCGTCAATACGTGCAAGTCGTAGAGAAGAGGTGGTGATCACCCGCCTTCGCATCGGTCACTCCATGTTAACGCATGGATTTCTGATGGAACGCGGGGACCCACCTAAATGCGAGTTCTGTAGGGAAACCATCACAATAAGACATATATTGCTCGATTGTGATGGTTTCCAAAATGTGCGTTTTATGTGTGAGTAGTAATAAAATGCCGGTTCTGGCTCACCCCGCCCATTTCCCCCTCCACGTAGGCCACGCCCTCTTGACCCCCAATTAACCCCACTTAACCTCAATTAACCCCAATTTATCGCCTGATAAGACCAATTAGGCCACTGATAACCCTGATAACACCAATTAAACGCCCACTTGACCCCCGATAACCCCTCTACAGTCGCGTGCCGGGGCGTGGCTTAGTAAGCCTGTCGCGTGCCGGGGGCGTGGCTTAGTAAGCCTGTCGCGTGCCGGGGGCGTGGCTTTTGGAAGAATCGTCTTCGCGATGATCCGTCTTTGGGAAACGTCTTTTCGTACTTTCCGTTTTACGACTCGTCTTTTCGAATTTAGGTTTTTACTTTCGAGGCGTACTTTTTGTTTTACGACTCGTCTTTGGAATCGTCTTTTCGACTTTAGGTTTTTATTTTCGAGGCGTACTTTTCGCCCGGCATAAATTTCAACTTCTTCATTTTGCGAGAGTACCTCGTCCGGCCAGGACTTCCTTTATAAAGTGCAAATCATTATTTCGGATTTAAATTTTTTATAATGAAAATATATTTTGTTTATTTCTTATCTTTACTAATTTTTATTGAGGCTAAAAATTATACAGCTGAAAATAAGACAGAAATATTAGATTATTTATTTAAGTTCGGTTTTTTTGAAAAAGAAAATGAAACGCTAACAGATGTGAGCCCAATAAAAATTCAAAACAGTCTGTTTGTTTTTCAAGAATATTATAACCTCACTTTGGATGGAAAAATAAATGAAGAAACGTTGAATCTGATAAATAGTAGAAGGTGTGGTGTTCGTGACGATGTTATTAGTTTTTCTGCTTCCTCAACAAAATGGAAAAAGAATATTTTAAAGTGGCATTATGTTTATGTTATTTCACAAAATGTTTTAAAATTAACAGAAGCGGCATTTGATTTGTGGTCACATTATTCCAATCTCGAATTTGTACATGATATTTACAAACCAGATATTTTAATATCAAACAAATATCGCCTTCATAAATATCAAAAATTAAATCAATATTATTGTCCTTATAATTTAGACGGAAAAGGAGGTGTTTTGGCACATGCTTTTTTTCCAACAAACAATGACACAGTTGTAGAAATACATGTTGACGGTGAAGAGGATTGGTGTGTTGAAAAAAAATCAGTTGATTGCCCTTCTGACCAATCAAGTTTATATCAAGTTTTAGTGCATGAAATTGGTCATGCTCTAGGATTAAGTCACTCTAACGATAGAAATTCAATTATGTATCCTTGGTACGATGACAAAAAAATTATCGAGCTTGGAGATGACGATATTGCAGGTATACAAAGTATGTATGGTGTTCGTTCAAAAAATCCTGTAACGTCAACAACAAGGCCAAGAGTGAATACAAATAGGACTTTAGCACCAAATCTTTGTAATTTAAAAAATATTAATACATTTCTAATTGTCAATAATTATTTTTATTTATTTTATAACAAGTGGGTGTGGATTATAAAATTAGGAGAAACTGTTTTTAATAGCGTTCAATATTTGCCCGACTGGTTATACTTTTTGCCTGAAGATTTTGAAAATATTAATCACATTTATCAACGACCGTCTGGTGAAATAGTTATTTTCATAGGTTGTCAGAATTATATGTTTGAATTTCCCTCTTTGAAACTTTCTCATAATTATCCAAAAAATTGTGCTGATATTGGCATACCGAAATCGGCTGTTATAAATGGCATAGTAAACACATACAACGGCCGAACCTTTATTTTTTATAATAAAATTTACTACACTGAAATTAATGAATGTGCGTTTTCCAGTAAAAAATACGGATTGTTATATGAAGCATTCCCAGGAATACCCCCCAGTTTTGACGCAGTGTTTAGATATCGAAATGGTTTATTATATTTTTTTAAAAATGAAACATTTTATGAATTTGACGATTTTTCACATCAACTGACTAAAGCACAGTCATTCGATTTTTCAATATTCGATATAAAATGTTCAAAAATTTCTTTTCCAAAAATTCTAGAAAGTCTTAAGAAAGTTGTAACAAAACTGGATTCTATGTCTGCAATAATAGTCAAACATGGAGGAGAACACGCGACATCTGGTAACAATAATTGATTACTTATGCTATCTATAACGAGCTTCGATTTTTCCCGTCTTTTGTGATCAGTTGTTCTCGAGGTGTGACGGTTACCAGTTGTGGTCTGTTCAAAAATAAATAATATAGCTTTGACTTTAAGATATGGAGTTTATAATAGACATACAGGGCTTCAAATCTTCTAAAAATGATTTTATAGTCAAGGAATTAGCCATCGTTTCTACGGACGAGCAAGTTTATGAATTTCATCTTTTTCAGCCTCCTCATAGTTTTAATTTATTAGAGGATGATCAGAAAAAACAAGTAATTTGGCTGGAGAAACTATATCACGGACTAAAGTGGGATTCTGGATATAAGCCTTATTGTAATTTGAAACAATTATTCAGCGATATTAAAATTTCCGGCACTATATATGTTAAAGGATGTGAAAAACAAAATTTTCTTACTAATTTATTGTGTAATGAATTTGATGTGTGCGTTAAAAATTTGGACAATTTAAACTGTCCTAATTTAAGTGTTTTAAAAAAACAATTTTGGAACGACATGTTAAAACCTTGTGTATTTGATCATAATTCACACAACTGCGCTTACATCAACGTACATGTTTTACTTGAATGGATGAAATTGGAAAAATTAGTGAGAGATCGTATTGAGACTGTAAATTTAGCAATGAAAGATTGTTATGCTAAAGGTTACAAGGACATGAATCCGGAACTTATTAGATTTTTGCCGAAAGAATTTTTGCTGAATCATTTTGAAGATATCGAAAATATCTATGACAAATTATCACCGTCATTAAAAGATGATCCGGACATATTAAATAATTTCAAGTGCGAAGCTCATAGGTCGTTCAATTACTATTTATTTAATCAACTGAAGAAAAGGATTGTTTTTTTGTTGCAATAATTTAGCTATAAAAGAATGAAACATTTGATTCAGAGTCAGTTACTATGTCGTCTTCAAATATAGATGTTGGTGTCGATGTGGTGGGACCGTGTTGTTCTAGTTTATCAACTTATATTAGAAAGTCAAACATGGCAAGTGAAAAACCGTCTACAATTTTGACGCAACCTTCGATTCGAGATATTTGTAACTGTCGGTCGGGCAAAGACAAAATATTAAAATATATAAATGAAATTTTACAACAAAAATGTGTAAGTGATAATTATTTCAACAGCAAAACCATAATTTGCGATATTGAAAATAAAATGAAAGAGTCTTTTTCTACTTGGCCAAAATCTTACCCCAAGATCAGTGATATGGTTGAAGCCGGATTTTACTACACTGGAATGGATGACGCAGCCGTCTGCATACACTGCAAGTTGGTGGTTAACAGGTGGGAAGAGCGCGACATTCCAAAAGAGGAGCACGCAAAATTTTCGCCTTCATGTAAATTAGTAAAATTATATAAAAATTAAAAGTTATCTGTATTTGTTTTTATTTCTTGTTTACGTAATCAATAAAATTTATGATATATTATTTTGAGTTTGTGAATTTTCATTAGTTTCCTTGTTAATAAGGTTATCGACAACATGACCGCAAGAAGTGATATTGCCAGAGAATTGCATAGGCAAGCACGTAGGAATTTTCCGCGTAGATATGTGGAAATAAAAGGTTTAAACGATCTTTATCAAGCCGACTTAGTAGAAATGATACCATTTGCAAAATTTAATAAAGGTTTTAAATATATATTAGTTGTAGTCAATTGTTTTAGCAAATTAGCTATAGTTAAGCCTGTAAAAGATAAATCGGCTTTTGAAATAGAAAAAGCGTTGAAACCTATTTTTGATATGTATCCAATGAAAAATTTACAGACAGACAAAGGTACTGAATTTTATAATGCTAGAGTTCAGGATTTATTAAAAAAGTATAATATTAATCATTATTCAACTTTTTCCGATAAGAAAGCGTCTGTAGTTGAACGGCTAAATAGAACATTAAAAGGCAAGATGTGGCAAGCCTTTAGCGTACAAGGTAATTATAAGTGGCTAGATTTACTTCCAAAAATAGTTAAAAAATATAATAACACTGTTCACAGAACAATTGGTATAGAACCGAATTAAGTTAATGTAAATAACGAACTTGTTGTATTGAAGAGAATAATTAATAACAGACAATTAAAAAGAACATCTCGAGTCATAAAGTTTAAAAAAGGAGACAAAGTTAGAATAAGCAGGTATAAAAAACCCTTTTCCAAAGGCTATTTGCCTAATTGGAGTAACGAGATTTATACCGTGTCAGAGGTAGTGCTAACAGATCCGATAACGTATAGATTGAAAGATGAATTAGGAAATTTAATAAAAGGAGGCTTTTATAACGAAGAACTGAGTAAAACTAAGTTCAGTGACGTATATTTAATCGAGAAAGTGATACGTAAAAAGGGTGACAAACTCTTAGTGAGTTGGTTAGGATTTGATAAATCCAGAGATACTTGGATAAATAAAAAAAATCTGCTATGAAAGTAACAAAACAAACAGATACAATATCAATTACAAACTTTGACTCGTATATAGAAGATAAAACGCACGAAAGAAAAAATGGGGCTCTTTTACCTAATTCAATCAGATGTTTAATTTGCGGTCCCTCTAATTGTGGAAAAACAAATCTTATGTTTAATTTAATATTTCATCCTAAGGCATTGTTTTTTGAAAATATATATTTTTTCTAAATCGATAAATCAACCAAAATATCAATTTCTCAGTCGCGTGTTTTCTAAAATTAAAAATGTAGGGTATTTCATATATACTGACAATGATGAAGTAATTCATCCTAATGATGTTGAGGACAATTCTGTTATGATATTTGATGATGTGGCCTGCGAACGGCAGAACAATATTAAAAATTATTTTGTTATGGGTCGCCACAATAATATAGACACATTTTATCTTTGTCAGACTTATAGTCATGTGCCGAAACAATTAATACGTGATAATGCAAACTTGATAATATTATTTAAACAAGATGAGCGAAACTTACGTCACGTCTACAACGATCATGTGACTACTGATATGAAATATGATGTATTTAGAGAAATGTGTTCATTAGCCTGGGCAAAACGAGCTAGTAGTTTCCTTGTAATAGACAAAGAAAGCAATATAAACAAAGGAAGGTATCGCATTGGATTTGACGAGTTCATATCGCTTTAGGTCCTACACACCTAATCAGTTATCAACGAGCCTTCATTCAGGATGAACGAGATTACGGATCCTGATGATCGCGAGAAACTTGTATTAGAAATAAAAGAATTAAGGAAAGCAATAAGAGAGAAGCACAGGGCTCTTAAAAGAGGTATCACTGATATGGAACATCACATAGAACAAAACATAAAACCTATTATGGAACCACTAATTAAACCGCTGTATGATAAAATTGCTGAAAAACCGATTGGCGAAGAGCCTGCGAGTAAGTGGGCCGCATCTAACGCAAATACATTATTAGCTAGTAAATTACAAAAAGAAAAAGAAAAGGAAAAACAGAAAGAAAAAGAAAAAGAACTAATGTATAAAATAGAGAAAAAAAGGAAAAATACAAATTTTGATTTAGAGGAACCTTTTGTTAAAAAATCGGTTCCGCGAAAAGCTGATAAACGAAAAAAACACGTGCTGGAAGGTGGCCCTCTAAAAAGACGTCCGATTTCACCTGAAGCGCTCATGGATGCGGAAGATTTTTCTATAAGAAGACAAAATTTGGATACTATAAAAAATGAGATTCCAGTAAAAAGAACACCTTTAGATCCGGACTTAAAAATGGACGAGGACAGCACCTCTTCAGAAGATCAAGAAATGGAAACAGAGGGCGAAAGCGAGGAAGAGCCGATGGAAATGGAATATGACAAGAAAAAAGAAGAGATCTTCGAGACGTCTGAATCAGTCGAAGATTATTTAAAATCTCCTCAGGGTCAACACGAGGCGGAATTGATTATAAAAAATACATTTAAAGGAAAACTGGCTATAAAATATTTTCTTACATTCATAAAGTATCCTAAAAAAATTGATAATGTATACGGCGTTCGTATAGAAAGAAATAATTGGATGATTGGCGATAAAGTAATAGATATAATTAACAATGACCTAGTTATCGATAACATTAGATACGCGGGCACGCGAGGCTTGTATGATTTATTATTCATGAGAATTCCTGACGATTACATTTATACAGAAGAAGATTTGATTAAATACAGGGATATTCTGTTATCTACAAATGCTCACAGAGTGGATTTCAAGCCGAAAGTTAAAATCAAATCAAATAAAAGTATAAAGTATAAAAAAATTATTTCAAAATTATTTCCGCCTCGCGAACCCCGCAGTCACATGGATTGGAGTGGAAGCGGTATTGTTTTGAAAGACCTTGAAAAACAAAAACATTCCTATACTTATTGGAACGACCCTAATGAATTGTGCGAACGTTTAAGATTGTTATTAGCATCAAAAGCGTCGGGCAATAAAGGTCATAATAACGAAATTATATCTATAATAGAAGAACTGCAAGAAGCCGGAATAATTTTAAAATCTGAAAAAGCTTTATTGTCGCTGTTGAAATGAGTGTGGACAAGTTTGGACGTCACCAGCATGCAATTCGTCAAGGAAAACGTGCTCGAGGACCGCCAGGCATAGGTTTTAAGTTGACAGCGGATAATAATTATGATATGAAAAGGAAAAGAATTTGTAATTTAAACGACCCTTTAGATGATAATGATGCAATAAATTTGATTACATTTAAAAACAATGTTCACATTTAATTAATAAAAATACGATATCATTAAAAGAAGGTGTATACGATGCGGGTAATTTTATTTTAAGTAATGTACAAAACCCCAAAAAAGAAACAGATGTGGCGACGAAAAAATATGTTGATGATGCAATTGTCGAGAAGAACTCAGAATCACATATGTTTACTTTTAAATCGGCCGTTAATTATGTTAACAAACACAGTGTCTCATTAAAGAATGGCGTATTCGATGCAGGTGATAATATTTTAAGAAATTTAAAAACACCCGAAAAAGAAACAGATGCGGTTACGAAAAAATATGTTGATGATAAAATAAACGAATTGAAGAAAAATTTGACTTTGTTTTTGAAAACGTATGCGCAAGAAATAGGATATCACTGTTACCTAGAATATACTGCGGATAACCCCAAAAAGTCAGAAAAGGATTGGGCTAGTAATGTAATTAAGCGGATCTCCTAACCCGCAAACTAGTATTAGCAATCAGTCACAAAATGAATGGAGTACGGAGAAAATCAAACAGTGTATACCGGGGACGCGGGCTGGTAAGTTCTGTGAAAGCTTTACCAGGAAAAATTTTGAATCGTGCAATAGACATATTACCTATAGAACTACACATTCCAGGATACCAATATTGTGGGCCAGGTACAAGATTACGTGAGAGATTAAACAGAGGTGATCCCGGTATTAACAAATTAGATCAAGCTTGTAAAGACCACGATATCGCGTATTCTAAATATTCAAATTCAGCTCAAAGAGCAATAGCCGATAACGAATTAGCGGAAAGAGCTTGGCAACGCGTCACATCATCAGACGCTGGTTTAGGGGAGAGAGCAGCAGCTTACGCTGTTACAAATATTATGAAAATAAAAAATAAATTAGGCGGAGGCAGGACGGCTAGAAAAAAATCTAAAAAAAGAAGAAAAACTAAAAAAGCTTGTAAAACTAAAAAAGCACTTACAAAAGTTTTGCGATGTTTAAAGAAAAATAAAAAATCTACCAAGAAAGGCAAAGGTTACTATCTAAAACCGTACAAAGGTAGTGGAGCTAAAAAAAAAAAATAATAAAACTTCCTGATCACGCATTATCAAACATGGAAATAATAAAATACGCAAAAAAATTAAATATTCCAAATTTCAGAGGTGTTTTTATGCGAGACAATTTGCCTACAAAAATTTTGAAAAATGAAAATGGTGTTGTAAATTTAGATAGTATACAAGGCAGAGGAACGCACTGGGTGTGTTACAAAAAGAAAAATAATAATATTTTTTATTTCGACAGTTTCGGAGATTTACGCCCGCCAGTAGAAATAATAAATTATTTTAATTCCTCTTCAGAAAATTCGCATATTTTCTATAATTATACAAATAAGCAGAAAATGAATACGTCAATTTGCGGCCATTTGTGTTTGGAATTTTATCAGACAACAACTGAAAGAAGCTGTATAAAATTAACATGCTCTGTGTAAGCGGACGAGGCTCGAGACTTACTTGCGATATATTTCCGGCCATAGATTTATCTACCTATCAATGGGAAATTGGACTAATCGATTTAATGACTTATAATACAATACCTAATGTGGAAACCGGAGTAAATGATATGTTTTATTATGGAGATAAGGAGGAATACGAAATACAGCTTCCTGAAGGATCTTATGAAATAGAAAATATTATAACATTTTTAAAAGATTCGACACATGAAAAACATAAAAAAAATTCCTTTACTTTAGATATGAAAGGAAATAATAATACTATGAAAACGCAAATATACTGTTCAATGCCTATTCGTTTTGACAAACCAAACAGCATAGGCCCATTATTAGGTTTTAAACAGGAAAAATTAGATCCAAATATTTGGCATACGTCACCGAATACTGTAAATATCAATAAAGTGGATATAATTCGTGTCACATGTAATATTGTTCGAGGATCATATAGGAACGGTGCTGAAGGCCACACCCTGCATGAATTTTATCCTACAGTGGAACCTGGCTACAAGATTGTTGAGAAACCTTCGTCAGTAATATACTTGCCTTTGAACGTAACTGGTCTCCTCCACAATATTTCAGTACAGCTTGAAGATCAGGAGGGTCAACTGATAAACTTTAGACAAGAGTTCATCTCTCTCCGGCTGCATTTGAGACGTGTTTCTAATTAGATATGGTTTTAGTTTTCAATAAGAAAACTAATTCGCCGCTTTCAATCATTTATAATCAAACAATCAAGGTGTTAACAGCTAGAAACAAACTTGTTTTGGAATCTCTAGGTTTTACTGTAAATAAAAAATATGTTGAAAATAGATGAAAAACTTCAATTTGACGATACAATTAGCGATTTAGAATACCACACACATCTTCCGTATGCTCAAACAACGTATAATGAAAATGACGAAATTCGTATTCCCGTCAATCAGCAAAATGTATACACTCTACCTCACAAAAGTTATCTGTATATAGAGGGCACGTTTAGCGCAAAAAAGCCAGATAATACAAATGATGAAGGTATTGAACTAATTAGCAATGCAATGGCTTTTCTATTTGACGAAATACGTTATGAACTTTGTGGGACAGAAATAGATCGCGTGAAAAATGCGGGCATAACGACAACAATAATAAATATACTGACTAGCCGCAAAGACGAAGAAAATGTGCTGTTAAATGCCGGCTGGAAATTGGATATGTCGCCTTTGGATAATAAACAAAACTTTTCATTTTGCATACCTTTGAGCATGTTGCTCGGATTCGCAAGGGATTATAAACACATAATAATGTGCGTAAAACAAGAACTAGTATTATTACGCAGTGCGACAAATTTGAATTCAATTCTATTAAATCATACAGATCGTATAATAAGTTTAAATATAACTAAATTATTTTGGAAAATTCCATACGTCCAAGTTGCTGACGATGCCAATTTGCCTTTATTAAGATTTATAAAACAGGACATGCCTGTTCAAATACCGTTTCGACGTGGACTACTTTTTGAATATCCAGTATATCCGCAAACTAAGAACGGCACTTGGTTTGTGAAAACAACAACAAGTGATCAGTCACCACGATTTATAGCTTTTGGATTTCAAACAAACAGAAAAAATGTGTCAAATAGGAACGCCAGCCATTTTGATATGTGCAGCACTGTCAACGTTAAGGTGTATAAAAATGCAAAATATCATCCATACGATAATTTCAATGGAAATAAAGCGATTATCTATAACAATTACGCAATTTTTCAATCTTCTTTCAACAGCGATAATGAAAATAAACCTTCAATTGATTACGCAACATATCTGGCTAAGACACCTTTATTTATTATTGATTGCTCAAGAGAAGACGAGACGCTAAAAACAGGAACTTTGGATATTCGTATTGAAATCGAAACATCAGAAAATATTCCTGAAAACACTGCAGCCTACTGTTTGATAATTCAGGATGCGTTAGTGGAATATACACCTCTTTCTGGTATTGTACGCAAAATATTTTAAATAATTTGTATTTTGTAATTTTTAAAATAAAATTTATTTTTCAAAATAATTTTTTTTTTTAAATCCTAAAAATTTAATTGAGCTTTGATACAATTAATTGATAATGCAAAATTAAATAAATTACGGAACGCTTAAAGCTGTAAAGTTTTCCAAACATCTCAGGTACATCCGAGAAGGTGACGGACAGTTTTCAAGTGTGTTCGGAGGACGATATAGAAAAGATAGGCCATTTTGTCAATAAATTTTGAAATCGTCCTCGCCTTGTAATATTTATTAGACAAACGAGAAAACCAGTAATATTGCTTTTCTGTGAAATATACATGAGGATTTTCATCCGTCAATATTTTCACGTACTTGGCAATATCGGTCACACTAATTCCAGACATCAAATGTTTATTAAGAAATAAACATTGGGGAAATTCAATTAATTTATATTTAATAATGTCCTCACTATTCACCTCCTCATTTTCTGCAATATATTTACGTAACCCGTGATGTTTGTCAAATAGGCCTTTGCAACTATCCTTTGTTACAAGTTTTTTAATCTCTACTATAAATTCAGTAGGCACATCATATTGCATCATTCTTCTTAAATCTAAAGGACAATTTGCTAATACTTGCATTAAATCGGGTCTCCTGATTAAGTCGGCCCAATCTATGAAGCGCATGTACCTATAGTAAAAAGATGATACAAATATGTTTGAATATATTTGATTTATAAATAGAGAAGAGGCCAACTTAGCTTTAAGCGAATTATACACACAATCATAATAGGTAGGCAACACAGCGTTTACAAAACTTTCGGAAATTTTGACAAATTTTGAAATAGCAATCCACTCGTGATCACAAAAATGTACTTCTAATTTAAAAAGATATTGGGGAAATTTAAATTGAGGGCCAAATTTATTAAAAGTTAAAACTATAGGGTTCATGTCCAAATTACACGCGTTCACATCATCTCTTAATCGTATCAAAGCATCAATTTTTGATTTGAAGTAATCTTTGACTGCCTCGCTTAAATCTTGAAAAACGTATGTTCAAACAATCATGCATCGGATGACGGTATTGTCAGCAGTACATGAATGTGGCGCCATTTTCTGTAATCAGATTTTTTAAGGAATAAATAAATAAATAAAGCTGGAAAAAAATATCAATAAATAATTTATTTTCATATAATTTTTCTCACATTACATTAATGTAACAAATAATGACCATAGGCGACAGTATTAATACCGTCATCACAAATAGTTCTTTTATCATCATTTGCACTTAGAGCAAGTTTATTGACAGTTATTGTTTGCACACAATGATTAGTAGATCTAAACATTCTGCATTCCCTTTTTATTTCATCATGATATAATAAACAATTTTTATAATCTTGAAAATTTAAACTACTTTTACAACAGATTTCATTACACCTTTAGCTTTTTTATTTTCTGTCACATTGTCATCATTAGTTTTGCATTTAAAACTATACAATTTTGCTCGTAATCCAACAAATTCAATAATTGGTAAACCGTTACACTCGTCTTTAAATTTGCCTAATACTTTTTTATTATGCGTAAAATGGCAAAAATGATTTTCTGGATAATCTGCTGTATCTAGAAAATCTTTTAAGTCATCGCCCATCATGTCTTTATAAATGTCGTCTGTCAAAATTTCTAAAAAAAAGCTATCAGTGTCTAAGTAAACCAAATTCATTACGTTAACATCATACCTTTTCCTTAAAACGTTGTAAAAAAAATCATACATCAATCTCTTACTTAATTCCAACACACTAAATCCTATATAAATTGGTTTATTAAACAATACTGATTCCTTAGCACTTCTTACAGCACAAAGATTTTCACCATAAATAATAGATTCTAAATATGTAGGTTTACAAATCAATTTATTAAGTCTTTTCCTATTATTTACTAATTCTATTGATTGCCTCTTTCTTATATTTTCTATAGTTTTTCCAAACATGGCATTATTTAAAAGTTTATAAAATTCTTTTTCAAAAGAAGTTTTTGAATTTTTACGTTTTTCAGTATTAAATAATATATATGGTTCCAACCAAGCCTCTTGATTAAATTCAAGAATCTTATGTATTTTACGTAAAACTAACCCATTTTGCAAAGCCTGTTTTAAATTGTGATAGTGAACAACATAATTAGTTTTTGTTTCCAAAGTTGTTAACAATTTTTTTTGTTTTTCATCTGGCGGGCATTTATTTTCTGGAAGAAATGGTAATTCATTATGAAGATCATGATAATTTTGAGGGTATTCAATATCAACTTCCAAAATATAACCTTTATCTGAATCATCTGATATAGACAACACATCGAAATTTTCTAAATTCCTTTTCCATTTGAACCCATTTTTTGGCATTGGTTTTGACATAGCATATCCATAGAGATTGTTACAGTCAATATATAATAAATATGAATTAGGTAATTTATCATTGTAATCATTTCCCAAATAAGGATTATTTGCTTTTGCATACCTTTTTACACAAGAAGTTATTCCACCTCTTATCCCTTTCTCAATAAATAAATACTTATCATAATCTGAAAATAATTCTAATTCAACATTTGTAAATTTCAACATAGCATCAAAAGTGAAACCTGGTAATGTTAAATAATGTGCAGAATCTAATTGATAGGAATCAATACATAATGTTCTAAAATTTTCAAATACATCGCTTAAAAGTAACACATCAATTTTTAAATATAAATCGCTATAATCGCCTAAAGTGCTACATTGAAAATGGTCCCAAAAATCTTTTGCAAATCCATAGTCTTCTTCAGAAATATCACAATTAAGTAAACTATTGAAAAATCTATCTTTAGGAGGTAATTCCAAATCATTTAATTTGTCCCAAGAATCTGTATATTCATAAGGATATATTCCTTTTTTTATTACAAATTTTAAATCTTCAGTACCAAACATTTTTTTTGTATGAATAAATTGGTCTTCAGTTAAATGACTTGCTAACGAACTTAAACTGTCATTTAAAAATCTAAAAGTGTCAACAAATTTCATAATTAATCCATTTCTGGTTTTTTTAGAAAAAGAAATGTATTTTTCTTTACTATTAGGTATAATGTTAATTCTTTCTGAATCACACCCTAATTGTTTTATTATAAAATGCGTATCGTAATTTGAACTACCATGAATGAATACCGGCAAATATATTTGATTTTGCCTTTTTAAGTTACAATCATTGCACAACACAGAACGGAAACCTACCTGTTAAATGACAATGATCTCGCACAGGTCTACAAAATGCTGTAAATTTTCTATAGCATAAGTCACAAAAATTAGTATTCTTATATCTATATTTCTCTTCATCAGTAAGTGCTAAAACAGATTTTTTATCTTTAGACAATTCACCAATTAAATTACTTAAATCGATTAAATATGTCATAAACGTTTCTGGCGCATTTTCACCTCTATACAAGAATGGTTCTTTTGGTAACCTATCAACTATTTCTTTAGGTAGAAGATTATCATCAGCTACTACGTAAACACAAAAACTCATTGGTATGTGAATATCATGTAAATACGTGGATCTAGTTAGTCTTTCGTTTATCGGTTTCAATAAACATTCAAAATCAGCATAAATAACAATTGGAACACGTAAACAGTAGTTAAAATGATTAAATTTCATTATAGGAGGACAATCTTCTATTTCTTTAGGCATTTCGGCTCTTACTGGTTTATTTGGAATACAAGATTCAATATGTTTTTCTAATTTTTCTGACTATCTTTACCCTGATAGTGAGTAAAACATCGTTTACAAAACATTTTTGCATGATCATTTTTATTTATTTGAGAGCTAATTAATCTAGATAAATTTTTTATATAACAGTAGTGACTTACATCGTTATTTGTAATTAATAACAAATCAAAATGATTTGTCATTTCATATTTACACACTTTTAGCGGATACACAATATTTTTATCATCAAGCCCGTACACATTTACAGATACTCCATCATTATTTTTTTCAAATTTATTAATATCCTTAAGAGGAGTGGGAAAATTAATTCCGGTAAAATTAAATTTGTTTTCTAGGCTATAATATGATTTACTTAAACGCGTGGCGTTTTTTGTCTCTACATATCTACTCAATAATGCCCACTTGAAACAGAAATTATCATTATAGTTTTGAACATTAATTACAGCTTTTTTTTGTTGAATTTCAACAGGTAATGGTAAAAATGAACTACCTCTAAGAGGTTTATATTTGCTAACACGTAATAATAGACCATCCACAGTGTATAAGGACCAACCACTACCTTTATCGATTGATTCGGACTCTTCTCTACAAATTTTTCTTATACTGTCACGTAAAATGTTGGTGATATTTGACGATCTAAAAATAGTTACATTTTTTGTTTTAAATGTTCTGTCTTGAAATTCGGCGATCATTGGTTTCACGTAAGTACACTCTACAACGAGATTAAATTTGATTGTGTTGTACACATTTAAACACGCATTTAACACATTTAACATTTTGTCCATACTATAAGTTAATAAGATACAAACATCCTTAATTTCATCACAATTATTTTTTAAATAAAATGTTTTCATATTTCCTTTAAACGCGTTTTCCAGTTCATAAAAGTTATCGGTATCTGTAATAATACTTAATCTAGCACGTTTTCTGTTTAATCGATCTCCTGAAATATTCTCTACTATATTAAAGTTGATTGGTGGAGATGATGGCAATTCGTTATCATTATGATTTCGTTTTCTAACCCTACTATCCATTTTTAAATCTGAAAATAATGACAAACTATATGTAGTACTCAAAAATGTATTTTATTCACTTGTTTATTTACATTATTTTAACATAATTTAACAAATTCGGGTAATTTAGCTATCATATCTTTTTCTTCTCTTATAATAAAATTGACTAATTTAACTCCGTCTCTAAATATTAAGCATTTGAAAGTAAATTGTAAAAAATCAATGTATTTCTGACAAATGGGGTCTTCATGTAAAAAAACAAAATGTTTTCTTTCTGCTTGTGCTGCTATATACAAAAAATTTTCAGTTTTTTGAATAACATCTCTTTGACGTTCTATCAAATAATTTATATCTAGTTCAAAATAAAATGAAAATTCTTTAAGAAAATAAAAAAATAATATACCGTCATCAAATACCTCAGTAAAACTCTTAGTTTTTACAGGAAAAAGTAAATCAGCATTTTTATTATTCTGAATATATATAAGTCTAAAATGTGTTGGCAAACTATTATTGAAAATATCAAACATCATTTTAATTTTAGAATATACATAAAACGGGTTATCCTTTTGAAAAATTGATAGAAAAGAAAATACAGATGAAAAATCATCTTTCAAATACTTAATAATTTCATCACTAATCAGACTATTTGAAAAACATTTAAAACAGGCGTCTTCCATTTTATAATCCACCTGAAATAATTATTTTGCTATTACTAATATATTACACAATATTAACATAGGTAATTTACCATTGAAAATTATTAAATAGTTTAGACGTTTTTGCATCAGGTTTTTGAATTGATATTTCAACATTTTCTATATTGGAAACTCGAGTACCAATTTTACATAAAGTATCATTAATTGAATTTAAAAGTTTTTCGTCATCTTTTTTATCGCAGTCCAAAACAAAATATGCTTTCTTTGAAACTTTGGTCCAGTATTGTTTTTCTGGAACATTTCTTAGGTCATCTAAATCTGTCATTTCTATTTTAATTAAGTGAGTGCCAGTTTCTCCTGGAGATTTCATTATTTGTTTCTTTCTGTCAGTATTGGATTGAACAATTTGTTTAATAATAACTTTTGAATTTTCTTTTCTGAATTTTTTCTGTTTTGTTGAAAATATACTTTCAAAATCATTATCATAATTAATACTACTGGCATCAGAATCGTCAGAGGAAGAAACCATTCGTTTACGTTTATTTTGTTTTTTATTTTGTTCAAAATCTACAGTTTTAATAAATTGCATGACCGCGCTAAAACTGTCGGCTGAAAATGTTTTATTTAGCAATTCATTGGCCTCTAATAAATTAAGTGCTTTTATAATTAAGTCACATGTAATTTTATCTTTTTTATTTATATTAGTAAATGTTTCAGATGATTTTATAGTATCATAAACAAGATCTATACAATTGCAAACAGATACTATATTGTCATCTTTTTGTTTCTTAATATAAATATCTAATTCATTAACTAGACCTTCCCAAAATTGTAATGTATTAATTCCAAATATAACTATAGTTTCTATTAACATGGTTAGGCTAAATCTTTTTGAAGTTATAGTCTTCTGATATACTTTTTCGGCCTCCATTACTAAAAAGAAAAAAGAAAGCACTATTAATTTAATCATCTACCCAACGGATGGATTCTATTCCCATTAATGATAATATTAGGCGATTATTCAATTCATTATTACGAATTAAAAATACAACTGGCGCAACAGATCTATCTATTAAATCAGTTATATTTAAATCGTTACGAACTGAATAAAGTTCAATTAAAATATTTAGACACATATTTTGAGTTATGGTAAATTGACTATAATTTCTTCGAATTATAACTAGCCTTGAATCTTTAATTGTTGTAAAACATTTATCACTATAATTCTTTTAAACTATTTCGCCATTAGTCAATAATTCAGAGCCAATGTCTAACATATGAATTTTTGATTTATTTTTCCAATAAGAATATTGATTATATCGTAATAACCACATTAAATCCATAAACATAGTATCTGATAAAACATCATCATTTTCATCATCTTGACAATTAATTACTGGATCTTTCATAGCCATTGCAGCTATAATCCAAAACTCAGTAAGTACATTATCATCACCGAACAAAATTTCATTAAAATTCATTTCAAAAAAAGGTTGTGGTAATGGCATACCTCTAAATATAAACCAAATAAACACGAGCCAAAAATGATCGTGGTATTTTTCAAATTTTAAAAATGTGTTATTAAAACTCCTAAACATGATTTCGCATGATTTTACAGTGCCAAATGCAAAATTACACTTAGTTACTTTTCTGCAAGTGAAACATTAGTTGAATGTTTGCTTCATATACATTAAATTTATTAGCATTATAAACAATACATAATTTAAAAAAAGCATTCTTTTTAATTTTCCAAGCAACATTTTTGGCAAATCATGTTCATCATACAAACTATTTACAAAAGGTTTAAGTTTTCTATTTGCATGTCTAACATATTTTGTAAAAAAATTAATATCAGGTGTTTGTTCTATAAAACAACTACTTTTACTATCATGTCTAGGAATAAATGTTTTCTTATATTTAATAATTCCGTGAGAAGTAGGTCTACTAGAAATTAAAACATTAAAAATATTTTGATTTAGAGATTGAGTTACTAGGTCAGAAACATTATATTTTTCAGTTCTTAATTCGACTACAAAAGCATCTATAACAGTTTTTAAAATATTCATTATTTGTTATTATAAATATACTTGAGGAAATCTGCAAAATAAAAAAATTAAATAAGATAAATTTAATTGACAGAATAATTTTAAAATATTATTATATTTTACAAAATCTTATTTTCCTGTTGAACCAAAACCACTAATATTTCTTTGTGTTATATCTACATTTTGAATTTCTTCAAGTTCTGGATAGGAAATTTTTTCACATATTAATTGAGCTACTCTATCTCCTTTTTTAACAACAAAATCAGTGTCTGAATGATTAAAAAGTAAAATTTGTGCATTACCGCGATAATCCTTATCAATTACCCCAGCACCTACATCAATAAAATAATTTAATGCTAAACCTGAACGAGGAGCTATTCTCCCATAACAATCATGAGGAACAACTAATACTATGTCTGTTTTTATCAATTGCTTATTATGTTTAGGAACAACAGCGTCATATGCACTAAACAAATCATATCCAGCAGCCGAACTTGACATTTTTACTGGAGAATAGGCGTTACTAGTTAGTTTCATAAAACAAAGTTTCTCATTATTTAAACTCATTTTAAAAATATAATTACCTCAAAATTTAAACGAGTTCTCTTTGAATACGAATATCAACAAATCTGAAGCGTTTTTGTGATTTTGGAAATCTGTAAGAAATAAAATAAAAAATATTTAATTTAAAAATTTATAGGAAATTATTATTCAAATGTTTTTTAAAAAATCTGAATTACCTGATATATTATTTCCAAAGATTGAATGAAAATAGTAGAATATGTCCAAACGTCTAGAAGTTGTATGTAAAAACTGCAACAAGAAAAAAAAATTTTTATTTTCTTAAATTTTTTGGAAAATTGTTGTTTTTAAATTACTTTAAAACTTATAACACTTACTGAGTAATTTGAAGAGTTGTAAAAGAGCAGAAAATAAGTTCGAAGACGAGTTGAACACTGTAGAAAAGTCTGAAGAGTTGAACAACACCAAAGCTAAATTGGTAAATGATAATCTTCAAACCTAAATGAGCAAGTATATATACTAGTTATCCATTGACGTCAATAGCCACGAGGAGAGATTGGAAACACGCGCGTTTGTAATTATATTGTCCTTGTACTTTACACGGAAAGAACCATGCGCTATCATGACACGAGGCAAGATTAAAAACATGTCTTGCTAGTTGCATTGTCCTTCACTAATTACCCGGAAAAAATATGCAATATTCATACACGCGCCTGTTATTGATAACTGCACAGCACGTGCGAAGGTTAATGTTATAATTGCATGTCTCTTGCGCAATGTGTCTTTGAAAGTTAATTTCAACAATGTATTCAAAATAAAAAAAATATTACTGACATATTCCTCTTGTTTTTCTTAATTTCTGTTTAGTCCTTAAATATTCTTTACAAACTTGTGGATCACAAAGTTCTAATATGGAAATATATCCACCTGGTTTAATTACATCAAAAATCTGAAACAAAGGCGTTATAACACACTTATCACACCAATTATTATTTTCTTTTATTATGTTTGAAAACGAATCTGTATTTGTAATTAAATCATGATGAAAATCGAGTCCAACTTTCCAAAAGTCAAAGTCTTCATTGTACACAATTTTACAAACACATTCATAACACAAAAGCCCAGGTCGACCTATATATGTAAATTTTCTAAATATTATTTGTTTTGGCGCTTTTGAAAAATCGATCACATTTTTCGGGTTGCTCATAATCATCAAAAAATCCAAATGAGTAATATTATTAAAATCCACACGAGAATAATCAAAATCTTTGATATCGCATTTTAAGTTCATCCAATTTGTTTTAAAAATATTTTTCAAAAAGTTTTTCACTGATAATGGTAACTCCAATTTTTCGATGTCTTCAATTTTTCTAACACACGCACAAACTTCTTTTGAACACAAGTCAAATAAACTTAGTGGAGATGACATTAGTTCAAAAATTTAAATCCGAAATAATGATTTGCACTTTATAAAGGAAGTCCTGGCCGGACGAGGTACTCTCGCAAAATGAAGAAGTTGAAATTTATGCCGGGCGAAAAGTACGCCTCGAAAATAAAAACCTAAAGTCGAAAAGACGATTCCAAAGACGAGTCGTAAAACAAAAAGTACGCCTCGAAAGTAAAAACCTAAATTCGAAAAGACGAGTCGTAAAACGGAAAGTACGAAAAGACGTTTCCCAAAGACGGATCATCGCGAAGACGATTCTTCCAAAAGCCACGCCCCCGGCACGCGACAGGCTTACTAAGCCACGCCCCCGGCACGCGACAGGCTTACTAAGCCACGCCCCGGCACGCGACTGTAGAGGGGTTATCGGGGGTCAAGTGGGCGTTTAATTGGTGTTATCAGGGTTATCAGTGGCCTAATTGGTCTTATCAGGCGATAAATTGGGGTTAATTGAGGTTAAGTGGGGTTAATTGGGGGTCAAGAGGGCGTGGCCTACGTGGAGGGGGAAATGGGCGGGGTGAGCCAGAACCGGCATTTTATTACTACTTGTGTGGTCTGAGCTACTGTTTGCAGACGATGTTGGGAGATAGTGCCTCGGCCGTTGACCGGGTTCTAGACTTCCTTCATCGTCTGAATGTTTTAAATAAAATTTAATTTATTGTATTTGTAATTTCTTGTGTTATTTTATTTATTTATTTTATTTAAAAACTTCATTTCTGTTAAGTTTTGCATACTTTTACGAATTGTTATTAAATTTTATTCATTATTTATTGTTATTTAGTTCTTAAGTGTAATATATCTATAATTGTTATCTAAATTTTTAATTTATTTTTACTGTTATAGTTTGTTGTTGTTGTTTTTGTTGTTGTTTTTTTCTTAAGTAAAATTTCGTTTAATTTTCTTTGTATATACTTTTATTCTTCGTGACGGCGATGATAACCTGAACGGTTTTTCGCCGAAAAAAAAAAAAAAACAATTGCTATGGTTTATCAAAACACGTTTGTTAAACCTCAGACTTTATTGGTAACTTTTAATACTTATAATTCCAATCTTAGCTCCAATATATTCTACAATTTTCTCTTAATTTTTTTAATGAATAATTTGTTTCTGGAGCTTACACATTTCGCGAAGGCCGAGGTATCCTATAGAATAATGTCGTTCTCCAGAATAATATGATAATAATTGAATAATACGAATACTGCTTCTTGTCTTAACTAGGAATTTGGTCAAATAATTCAGGTATTCTATAAAATGACTGTTGCTGCTTGCATACCTGAAGTCTCCTGATCATTATGTGAATCTAAAGTTAAATCAATAACTTGTTCCAAATCCATTTTATGTTTACTGTGATTCAGTACACTAGCTTTTGTTGTTTTTAGGAAATAATTTAGTGAATTTTTTTTGCGAAGAAGTATGATATTCAAATCGCTTACCGGATGTTTCTTGGGCTTACATATTTCATGGTGGCCCAGGTATTGTATATAATAACATTGTTATCCTCCACTATAATATGATAATAATGTAATAATAATAATAGAATAATATGATGGCTGCTTCTTCTGTTCAAAAAACCTGGTCATAAATTAGTTATTCTATAAAATGACTGGCTGCTTACATACCATAAATCTCCTGGTCATTATCTGAATATCAATAACTTGTTCCAAACCAATTTTATTTTTATTCTTAAGCAGTAAATTATTGTAGTCATTTATAGTATTTTAGATTAGAAATTTAGAACATCTTTTGCTTGTAATTTTACGTATTTTTCAGATATTTCAAAAACAACATCTGTCTTTTACTATTTCTTTTCCATGATTTGGGATTATGTTATAAAAAATACACATTGATTAATACAATAAAAATGGCAATATATATTATCACGTATAGAAAAATAAATAACAATGCTTGTTTGTGGTGTGTGTGTGTGTGTGCGCGCGCGCGCGTTCGCGGGCGTGTGTGTGTGAGGGAGAGAGAGAGAGAGGAGAGGGAGGGAGAGAGAGAGAGGGCGGGAGAGAGAGAGAGAGGGAGGGAGAGAGAGAGAGAGTTAAAAAATACAATGCTTGAGTCAATAATACGATATATAGTAATACATATACAAAAAGAAAATACAATGCTTGTGTGTGAGTTAATACAATGCTTGTGTAAAAAATACAATCTACACGTGTCCACAATCCACGTCTTACAGATAGGATATCTTCTTAAGTGTTTAGAAAATTCCTTACTTACAAAACGTGCCCACACGGATACAGTGCATGGTCCTGGGACTTGTCTAAGCAAACAGGGTATCAAAAAGCAGGAGAGTATGTTACACGTTGTACGGCATTACGGGTTTGCACATTGAAGGGAGTTGGCCCGTGTCGTTGCAGTCGACCATATATCTTCTGCATAGATAGTGTAATATCCGATCCGTAACCATGCTTATAGAGTGCACAGTGAGAGTCAAGGTATCGGGTCTCGCTTTAACTCGAGTATCCTGGGCTACTGGTTATGTTGGGTGCACCATTTACAATTTGTTTGAGATATCACCCATTAGCCACGAGGAGAGATTAAAAAACACCTGCGTTTGTAGTTACATTATCCTTGTACTTTACCCGGAAAAAACGTGTGATATCATACATGCGCCTGTCAGTGATGGTTACACAAAATAGATATTTTATAAAGCACGTGCGAAGGTTAATGTTGCATGTCTCTTGTGCAATTTTTCTTTGAAGATAATTTAAACAATGTTCTTTGTTACAGTAAACAGACAATCAAATATATTCACATATTCAAAATGAAAAAGTATTACTGGCATATTTCTCTTGCTTTTCTTAATTTCTGCTTGGTCCTTAAATATTCTTTACAAACTTGTAGATCACAAAATTATACCCTCGAAACTGGAAAATAAAGTCGGTTGTGCATTTTACACATTGGGTCAAACGTGTAAGTATGGATTACCTTGAATTTGTAGTATTTTTACTGCTGAACTGTTTGCTTTTTGTAAGGCTCTAAACCAACTGTTTGGAAGCAACTCCGTTCCGTTTCTGGTTCATCTCCATCAACTCCCTTGATGGGCATCAAACTACGGAACGGAATAATAAGTTTTGATCCTCGAGATATTGTTAATACATTGGGTTTATATTTTGCAGATTATTCTTCGTCTACTTCCTATAGCAATGGTTTTTGTCTTTTCAAAAATACCTAAGAAGCAATGCCATTCGTCGTTGGTACGTCTGTTTCTCCTTTGAACGCGCCCTTCTCAATAGAAGAGCTGGAATCTGCACTGTCATCCTCTTCAGATTCAGCACCAGGCCCTGATAACCTTGTATATTCCATGATTAAAAATCTTCCAACATCGGGGAGGATTTCCCTCCTGAAGATATACAATCGTATGTTTGAGGAACACTCTTTCCCGGATGTTTGGTTGGAAGCAACAGTGATTCCTATTCTTAAGTCAGATAAAACTGATCCAAACAGCTACCGCCCTATTTCTCTTACAAGTGTGCTATGCAAGCTAGTGGAGAAAATGGTAAATCGCCGTCTTGTTTGGTATTTAGAAAATAATAATTTAATCTCTAAGGACCAGTGTGGTTTTAGGCAAGGGCGATCTTCCATCGATCAGTTAGTTTTATTAGAATCTGCAATCCAAAATGCCTTTCTGTTACGTCAAACACTTGTTGCAATATTCTTTGACCTAGAAAAGGCATATGATACGGCTTGGAGAAAAGGAATACTAAATACAATAAAATCATGAGGTATACAAGGTAATATACTAGGTTTTATTAAAAATTTTCTCTCAAACAGATATTTCAGAGTACGCCTTGGATCTACATTGTCAGATCGTTTTCGGTTAGAGAATGGCGTCCCGCAGGGAAGTGTACTTAGTGTGACCTTGTTTGCCGTTGCTATCAATAGTATAACTACTAATGTGCGGTCTCCTGTTCGCTGTTCTCTATTTGTGGATGACTTTGCAATTTATGTTGGTGCTAGAAGTTTGGCCACAGCTGAAAGAACACTTCAGCTTACAGTAAATAGATTGCAGTCATGGACGAATTCAACTGGGTTAAAATTTTCTGCCGCTAAAACTCAATGTATTGCCTTCAGTCGCCGTCGACAGATCCGAACTCCTTCAATATTTCTCGATGGTATAGAAATTCGGACCATTTCATCTGTTCGATTTGTGGGGTTAATATTCGACCAAAGACTGTCATGGAACCCTCATTTGGGTGATTTAAAGTTACGATGTAACAAAATTCTCGATTTGTTGAGGGTGCTTAGTGGTTCTCGATGGGGCGCTGATAGGACCTGTATGCTGATGTTTTACCGTGCGGTGATTCGTTCGCGGATTGATTATGGCAGTATTGTATATTCGTCTGCACGACCATCCGTATTAAAAAAAATAGACCCAGTCCATCACTCTGCAATACGACTCGTCTCTGGAGCCTTCCGTTCTAGTCCCGTTGTAAGCATTCTAGCCGAGAGTGGGGAACCTTCACTCTTTCGACGGAGACAGAAACTACAGCTAACTTATGTAAGCAATTTATCATCTAAACCTTGGCACCCTGCTTTTAATACAGTTTTCAAAAATCAATTGGTGCGACAGTATGAAACTCGACCGAATGCTACTGCTCCTCTTGGTATTAGAACTTCCCGTATTTTTGATGACTTACGTATTGAACTACCCCCAATGTTTGAAAGGTCCTTTTGTCTTGTCCCTCCATGGAAAATCAATATGCCGACATTTGATTTCTCCTTGTGTGCATACCAGAAAGACAACACTCCTAACATTGTGTATCAACGTTAGTTTTTTCGACTGACTAGTTCATATCCATCTGCTAAATTTATTTTCACAGATGGCTCTAAGATGAATAACAATGTTGGGTGTGCATTTTACTCACTGGACGAAACGTATAAGTATGGATTACCCTCAACTTGTAGTGTCTTTACAGCCGAACTCTTTGCCATCTTAAAGGCTCTAAACACTATTGAATTCGATAGTTTGCATTACGTAGTTTGTTCCGATTCAAAAAGTGCACTCCAGGCAATCCAGGATATGTATTCGGTAAACCCTCTGGTTCAAGATGTTCTGTGTTCTGTCCATAGACTTGAACTACGAGGTGCAAGAGTATCATTTATCTGGATTCCTGGCCACTGTGGAATATTTGGAAACACTGTAGCGGATAATGCGGCAAAGGAAGCAACTTTTCTTCCGCCATGCACTCAACGTGTAATCGTGTCTGACTTCCTTTGTCACGTAAAACATTTAATTCATCTACAGTGGGAAAATGAATGGGCAGCTACAAGCAGTAATAAATTGAGGGTAATCAAAAGTACAGTTCGTCCTTGGGGGTCGTCAATACGTGCAAGTCGCAGAGAAGAGGTGGTGATCACCCGCCTTCGCATTGGTCACTCCATGTTAACGCATGGTTTACTGATGGGACGCGGGGACCCACCTGAATGTGAATTCTGTAGGGAAGCCATCACAATTAAACATATACTGCTAGATTGTGATGGTTTTCAAAATGTACGTGTTATGTGTGGTCTGAGCAACTGTTTGCAGACGATGTTGGGAGATAGTGCCTCGGCCGTCATTTGCGGAGGCATTATTATTTTTTATTATTAGGTTACGTGTTTTTGTTTCAGTAGTAGTAGTAAACATCTGACATGCCTACGTACTGCTGTGATTTGAAATGTTTCGTGGTACCCGAATATCAGGTGGACAGTCTCGCATGCAGAATATGCAACTGCTATTCTTTCTGTCATTGCCGCTGTAAATCGGCTCGTACGTGGAGCATGACAGGCGTTGATAGTGTACAAAACCAATTTTGAAGGATACACGTGTTGTAAGAAAATGTGTACGAGATTTACGTTTCGAGATATGGTATACTGTAGTAAATGCCACACCGGCGACGGCTACGACAACGATTTTTGTAACTGTATTTTGCAAAATTGTGCAACTCGTAATTACTGGTGGCAAAACGGTGACGACAGACATGCCGATGAAAAGTCTGACACACCGTTTTATGTATATATGTATATCACGTACACAATATTAAATAAACATTATTATTATTACGTTTCAACGTCTTGCTGTCTTTTTCTTTATTACCACCATTACCCGCGCGTGCGCAACAGCCGACCGCGCGACGTCGACGTAGGGGGGGTACGACGTCGTAGGGGGTATGACGACAGCATCACGCCAGAGGGTGTGTGACCTCAGCATTACGACAGAGTGCACGACGTCATCCTCAGCCAAGATAAACCAAACGCGAAGCTCACGCGTCATAACACATCATCCAACACCTAACGACGTGGAAGGGACTCGGAGGGAACACACTTAACACTGCAATATACGGAGGGGAACCTATGACGCCTCGGAGTGGGGGCTGGGATATACTACCGCCTTTAACATAAGCGCAATGATCTGTTCTATGATTTAACGTGCAGGGTTTCAACAGACTATTCCAAAATTGTTTCCTCAACACACTTAAGTTAGGACAATTGAAATTGTCTAAATTGAGAACGTTTACATCCATCAAATTCATTGCTCAAAAAATTAGATAAAAAGTTTTCTCTTTGACTTCCTTTTACATAAACTGTTCCACTTGTCTTTATATCTCTTAATGTTTGTTTCAAGTAACTAAGTTGTAACACCAGAGTCCCACCGAAGTCCGTGGTTTTTAAAGCCAAATTGCTTGTCACTGAAGATGACTTGCCAAGTCATTAAAACCACACGGCGATAAAAAATTGCAATTATTACACTGTATCATCTGTAGATAGATTTGATAATTCTTCGACAATAAACTCGTTCTTGTGATTTTTAAAACCTTGAAAATCGACTATGAATTCCTTAGTTTTAAAACTCTTGTCAGAAAGTTTTGTAAATGCACACACTGCCTGCGCAGAGTTACTGAGTAGTGCCCTCACGTTGAAGTAAAAAATAGATTTAATCTAATTGCGTCTTATATTTGAGCGGATATTGCCGGCGGAGGCAGCTGACGTGAGCAGCTGATGGGCTTAGCGACCCCACCATACCTCTAGCTCATTTTACTCTCACTCATTTACTCCACATACACACAACACACAACATCCACAAACAGACTCTCTCACACAAACACATACACACCCGCAGGGGGGTGCAGACTAGCTGCACCTACTGAGAGGACCTAGACGAACCTCGCGGCACCCGAGTCTAGCAGACACTTACACTTACAGCACTACACTTACGATGTAAACACTTCACACTCACACGTACATTTAGGGATTTGCTGTGCTTGTTCCGTTACGTCTGGGAGTGGCGATTCTGCTTGGTTTCCTTTGGCGGGGCCAAGTATGTGGAACCTGATGTGTGCCTAGCACTGCCGAGGACCTCTGATGGGACAGGTTCTGGAACCGAGCAGCCTATAGGCGCTTGGCAAGCGCATGAATGTTGAGTTATGGGTGTCGGAGCCCATAGCTGGGTCTATCGAAACAAATGGTTGCATTCTATGAGTACATAGAGAGCGGCTGCCAGTGGTACTTGGGTTTGGGGAACCGTAACGATGTACCGGAACCCATTCCTAAAATATTCTGGAGTGCTGACAGACCATGTATTTCGGCTCCAGGATATCTGGAGGTCCCCCCCATTTTTTTTTCTTTCATTTATTTTATTTTATTTTTTTTTTTTTTTTTTTTTTTTTTTTTTTTTTTTTTTTTTTTTTTTTTTTTGGGGTTCTCGCTTTAGTTCGAGTATCCTGGGCTGCTGGTGGTCGTTTGGGTGCACCCTGTGCCAGTTGTTCGAAAGTCTTCATTCATGAATCGCTCGGCAAAACAAAGCATGGAACAAAAAAAACAAAACGCCAAAAATGTGTTAAAGAGGCCTCGTTCGACTACGTCGGACAGGTCTGAGAGTAGCAGTGGGAGTATTGACATGGAAGAAAAGGAGATGGGTGCTGCAGTTGTTCAGCTCCCTTCTCCTAGATTTTTAGTTTTTAGAAATTCTGAGGAAGGGTCCGACCTATCGAAAGTGTCTCCTTTCCTCATAAACAAGGCTATCGTTGGAAGAGTAGGTCCTGTAGCGTCTATTAGGAAGCTACAAAATGGTACGCTGTTAGTTCAGACTAGTAGCGACAAGCAGAGCTTGTCGCTCCTAAAGATGTCTTCCTTTTTGATCGGATCAAGGTTTCTGTGGAGCCCCACAGAACTTTGAATTTTGCTAAAGGAGTGGTAACGTGCAGAGATCTCCTCCACCTAGACCTTGAGGAGATAAAGTCTGAGTTGGCATCAGAGTCAGTTACGGATGTTTATCGCATTCTGCGTAATGAAAATGGAAAAAAAAGTACCAACTGCTTCCCTCATTCTGACTTTTGGTAAACCCACAATCCCGGAATATATATTTGCCGGATATCAAAGGCTTTCTGTTCGAGCTTACGTTCCAAACCCGAGAAGATGCTTTAAGTGTCAGGGTTTGGACACGTGAGTTCTACATGCAGAAAGCCCGAAATATGTGGTAATTGTGGTTCGAATGGCCATGGTGGTGACAATTGCACGGATGACCCAAAGTGTTCCAATTGTGGTGGCGATCATCCGGCTCGTTCCTTCAGCTGCCCCAAGTATAAGGACGAGAAAGTAGTTTTGACTATCATGGCAAGGGATAAAGTTTCATTTTCAGAAGCTAAAAAATATTCAAAAGTTCCAGAATAATTGAGGGTAAGTCGTTTGCGTCGGTCGCGTCTAGTAGCAAGACCTCATGTAGAAATTGCGATGAACTGACTAAAACTGTTAAAGCACTGACTGAGCAAGTAGCTCAGCTGTTATCCGTAATTTCAACTGTTACCACTCCTGCTTCCAGTACATCTGATCAATCTATGTCTATCTCTTCTAAAGAAAATCAGTCGAAAATCTCTAAAAATCAAGCTCCAAAGTCACTTGTGACTAAATCTTCAAAACCTACTCTTCCTGAAGCAGTTCCATCTGCTTCAAAAATGATGGTCCGAACTAAGTCACAAGTGGTAAAACCGACAGTAAAGTCTGTTTCTCCTGGACTTGCTTACTTTTAAAAAATCAAATACATACCCACCAGTAGTTGGGTCTAAGGATGCGGATAAGAAATTAGTTAAAAATACCTCTAAGCAAGTTAAAAAAAAACTAAAACTAAAACTGAAGCCGTATCAAAAGCGACTTCTGCCAAAACAAATGTATCTACAGAGTCCGACATGAATCACAGTAGTGATTCGATGTCGGTAGACTCTGATAAATCAAAAGTTGTACATGACAAAAACGAACAGAACCCGCTGCTATATTAATTTATTTTACTTCAATGTCTGCATTTCCAATTAATAACAATGTGGTACAGTGGAATATTAATGGGATAAGAAGCCATATGGAAGATCTCAAAGTTCTTGTGCGAGATTCATCGCCTTTAATACTTTGTCTCCAAGAGACGCACTTGCATGAATCCCACACCTTCAATTTTAGGGGTTATTCTATTTTCAGAGCAGATTTCGTCACTGAGGAAAGAGCCAGAGGTGGCGTAGCCATATTGGTTCACAACTCTGTCCAGTCCATATCTGTCAATATAATAACTCCTTTACAAGCTGTTGCCGTTCAGATTACCGTTCCATTCAAAGTTACCGTCTGTTGCCTTTACTTGCCGCCTAGTTACAATTTCCAACATCATGAAGTATATGATTTAATATCTCAGTTGCCACAACCGATTTTATTGACAGGTGATTTTAACGCTCACCATACTTCATGGGGTTCCTTATCCTGTAACCCAAGGGGATTACGAATCGAAGGAATACGGTCAAACTTAGATTTGTGTCTCCTAAATGACGGTTCCCCGACTCATTTATCAGCATCTACTGGCGGATGGACAGTTGTCGATTTGTCATTTTGTAGTCCAGTTTTGGCAACAAAGTTTGAATGGTCGGTGTTACCAGATCTGTATGGCAGTGACCATAATCCCATTAATATTTCATTTTGTACTTTACCTCATGTGCAACGACGCCTGCCGCGTTGGATCCTTAAAAAGGCAAATTGGGAAGAATTTACAAAAAGATTTGTACCTCCAGACATTGAAGTGAACTGCATTAACACAGTGGTCAAGAAAATCACCAGTACGATTTTAAATGTAGCCAAGGATGTTATCCTAAAACATCCGCAAACCCACCTCGTCCATCTGTTCCTTGGTGGAACGAGGACTGTAAGGAGGCTTTGCGTCTACGCCGAAAAGCACTACGGATATTCAACAAAAGCCCGACAGATGAAAATCTTGAGCGATACAAAATTCTTAGAGCTAAAGCTCGAAGAATTTTTAGACAAAGTAGAAAGGAATCTTGGTCGCAATATATCGGAACAATATGCAGAACAACGCCAACATCTGTCGTCTGGAAGAAACTGCGCTCTATATCTGGCCGTGTTCCATCAACGGAGTTGATGGGTCTTAAACGGCCGAATGGAGAGTTAGTTTCTCAGTGTTCCGATATTGTAAATTTATTAGGATCATCTTTTGCTAGCTATTCCTGTTCTACGGCGTATAACGCTGCCTTTCGTAAATACAAAAGTGCAGTGGAACCATTGCCGTTCACCATCGGTATTTCTGACGACTCTCCTCTTAATAGGCTTTTTACTCTGCATGAGCTGGAATCTGCACTGTCTTCAACGAAGGACACAGCTCCCGGTCCTGACAACCTCGTATATTCCATGATCAAAAACCTTCCAGCGTCAGGTAGGCTTGCCCTCCTCGAGATATACAATCGTATATTCGATGAACATACTTTCCCTGACGCTTGGTTGGAAGCAATAGTAATTCCTATTCTTAAGCCAGGTAAAGACAAAACTGATGCAAGTAGCTATCGTCCGATTTCTCTTACCAGCGTTCTTTGCAAGCTGGTAGAAAAAATGGTAAATCGTCGTCTTGTTTGGTATTTGGAAACCAACAATTTACTTTGCAAAGACCAGTGCGGCTTTAGGCAAGGACGATGTTCTGTGGATCAATTAGTGTCTTTGGAAGCTGCAATACAAAATGCGTTTCTCTTGCGTCAAACACTAGTAGCTGTTTTTTTCGACCTAGAGAAGGCATACGACATGGCTTGGAGAAGGGGAATTTTGAACACTTTAAAATCATGGGGTATACAAGGCAGGATTCTGTATTTTATCCAAAACTTCCTTAGTAATAGGTATTTTAGGGTGCGTCTTGGTAATACGCTATCAGATCGCTTCTACTTAGAGAATGGTGTTCCACAGGGGAGTGTACTTAGTGTTACTCTGTTTGCTATTGCAATCAATAGCATAACGTCTAACGTACGGTCCCCTGTCAGATGTTCTCTCTTTGTAGACGATTTTGCTATTTACGTAAGCACCAGAAACATGGCAACAGCTGAAAGATCCCTTCAGCTGGTAATAAATAGGTTGCAGAACTGGACGAGAACTACTGGCTTTAAATTCTCCGCTGCTAAAACTCAGTGTATTGCTTTCAGTCGCCGTCGACAGATCCAGGCTCCGTCGTTATATCTTGATGGTATACAGCTTCGGACTTCTCCATCCGTTCGATTCTTGGGTCTAATACTCGACGAAAGGCTCTCGTGGAGCCCTCACGTGCGTGATTTAAAATTAAGATGTAATAAAATCCTGGATATGTTGAGGGTTCTTAGTGGGTCTCGATGGGGTGCTGATAGGACCTGTATGCTGATGTTTTACCGTGCCGTAATTCGTTCGCGAATTGATTATGGCAGCATTGTTTATTCATCTGCTAGACCATCGATTTTAAAGCAACTAGATCCCGTCCATAACTCGGCAATCCGCCTTGTTTCTGGTGCTTTCCGTTCAAGTCCCGTCGTGAGTATTCTCGCCGATGCTGGGAACCTTCACTCTCTCGACGGAGACAGAAACTACAGTTAACTTATTTAAGCAATTTATCAACTAAACCATGGCACCCTGCTTTTAATACAGTTTTCAAAAATCAATTGGTGCGACAGTATGAAACTCGACCGAATGCTACTGCTCCTCTTGGTATTAGAACTTCCCGTATTTTTGATGACTTACGTATTGAACTACCCCAATGTTTGAAAGGTCCTTTTGTCTTGTCCCTCCGTGGAAAATCAATATGCCGACCTTTGATTTCTCCTTGTGTGCATACCAGAAAGACAACACTCCTAACATTGTGTATCAACGTGAGTTTTTTCGACTGACTAGTTCATATCCATCTGCTAAATTTATTTTCACAGATGGCTCTAAGATGAATAACAATGTTGGGTGCGCATTTTACTCACTGGACGAAACGTATAAGTATGGATTACCCTCAACTTGTAGTGTCTTTACAGCCGAACTCTTTGCCATCTTAAAGGCTCTGAACACTATTGAATTCGATAGTTTGCATTTCGTAGTTTGTTGTGATTCAAAAAGTGCCCTCCAGGCAATCCGGGATATGTATTCGGTAAACCCTCTGGTTCAAGATATTCTGTGCTCTGTCCATAGACTTGAACTACGAGGTGCAAGAGTATCATTTATCTGGATTCCTGGTCCATAAAACACCACCACCACCACCACACACACACACACAAATATTCAACTATATTCAAATATTCAAATATTCAAATATTTTTTTTTTTTTTTTTTTTTTTTTTTTTTTTTTTTTTTTTTTTTTTTTTTTTTTTTTTTTTTTTTGGGGTTCTCGCTTTAGTTCGAGTATCCTGGGCTGCTGGTGGTCGTCTGGGTGCACCCTGTGCCAGTTGTTCGAAACATCTTCGTTCATGAATCGCTCGGTAAAACAAACTATGGATGAAATAACCAAAAACGCCAAAATTTCGTTGAAGAGACATCGTTCAACTGTATCTGATGAGTCTTCCAGTTCAGATAATCATGATGTAGAATCGTTGGTAGCTTCAATTTCAGAACTACCAACTCCAAAATTTTTAGTGTTTAGCAATCAGGAGGAAGGAGCAGATCTGTCAAAGACGTCGCCCTTCCTTATACATAAGGCGATTTCGGGTAGAGCAGGTTCTGTAGCTTCTATTAAGAAGTTACAGAATGGAACATTATTAGTGGAAACTAAAAATGAGAAACAGAGCCGCTCGTTGATGAAAATGACCTCCTTCTTCGACCTGGTCAAGGTATCTGTGGTACCCCACAGGTCTTTGAACTCAGCGAAGGGGTTATTACATGTAGAGATCTTTTACATGTAAGTCTCGAGGAGATAAAAACGGAACTAGCATCGGAGTCCGTGATTGACGTGACACGCATAATGCGCAGCATAAATGGGCAGAAGGTATCAACTCCCTCGTTGATACTAACCTTTGGGAAACCTACACTACCTGAATTCATTTATGCCGGATACCAACGGCTTTCAGTGCGACCATATGTTCCGAACCCTCGACGTTGCTTCAAATGTCAGTGCTTCGGGCATATGAGTTCTTCTTGTACAAAGCCGGAGGTATGTGGCCAGTGTGGAAGTAAAGGCCATAGCAGTGATGGATGCACAAATGACACCAAGTGCTCGAATTGCGGGGCGATCACCCAGCTAGATCGTTCAACTGCCCTAAATTTAAGGAAGAAAAAGCTATCCTCACAATAATGGCAAAGGATAAACTATCCTTTTCAGATGCGAAAAAGGTTTTTAAGGTTTCCCAATCTCCAGTGGAAGGCAAATCATTTGCTGCTGCTACTGCTTCATCAAGCTCTAAGCAGTCATCCTGTGCTAATTGTAACGAGCTCTCGAAAACGGTTAAAGCATTGACTGATCAGATAGCTAAACTGCTAGCCCTGTTTTCCTCTGGTTCTGCTCCTGCTCCTGCTTCTGCACCAGAGAAGACTGTGTCTTCAGTTTCACATAGTCCTGATACAGTAAAAACTTTAACCGATAAAAGTCAGACTACAAAAAGGCTGTACAAAAAAATCACTTCTGTCTAAGTCACAGGTACTTAAGCCTGTTGACAAGAAGATCCCTCCAGGCCTTGAGTATTTTTAAAAAGAAAGCGAATACCGCTCCTCCGTCAGTTGGGGAAAAAATAAAATTACTAACATTGCAGGAAACAAACCTGTTAAAAAAATAGGAAAAAGTCTTAAAGGAGGTCCCACTGCTAAACCTCCACAAATCAAATCCAAAAATCATCCGACTCGGACATCAGTCACAGTAGTGATTCGATGTCTGTAGAATATAATACATCAAAATTATTACCTGAAGAAAGTAAATCGAATCCTGTAATAAATTAATCCTTTATGTATAATTCAATGCCTGCAATTTGAATGAAAAATAATATCATACAATGGAATATTAATGGAGTAAGAAGCCATATTGAAGACCTAAAAGTTCTTGTGAGAGATTCGTCTCCTTTAATAATATGCCTTCAAGAAACGCACCTTCACGAATCTCACATTTTCAACTTTAGAGGTTATTCTGTTTTCAGGACGGATTTCTACGCTGAAGAAAGAGCCAGGGGTGGTGTCGCCCTCCTGACTCATGACTCAATCGCATCGGTTCCTGTAAACATAGTGACTCAACTACAAGCTGTTGCCGTTCAGACTACCGTTCCATTCAGACTTACTATCTGTAGCCTGTACCTGCCGCCGAGCTATAAGTTTCAAAATTATGAAATATATGATTTGATATCCCAGTTGCCACCGCCGGTCCTACTAGTAGGCGATTTTAACGCCCATCATACATCCTGGGGTTCTTTATCCTGCAACTCAAAGGAATACGTATCGAGAGAATACGGTCTACTTTAAATCTGTGTCTTCTTAATGACTGTTCACCCACGCATCTGGCAGCATCCACCGGCGGATGGACAGCTGTTGATTTGTCATTCTGTAGTCCAGTTTTGGCGACAAAGTTTGAATGGTCGGTATTACCTGATCTATATGGCAGCGATCATACTCCTATTAATATTACCTTTCGTAACCTCCCTGTTATGAATCAACGTTTGCCGCGTTGGATTATTAAAAAGCGAACTGGGAAGAATTTTCAAAGAGATTCGTATCACCAGAAATTGGATATCATACGTGTATCAATGCAGTAGTAGACGATTTCACAAACAAATTTTATGTGCAGCAGAGGAAACTATCTCCAAAACCTCACCACACCCACCACGTCCACCAGTCCCTTGGTGGAACGATGAATGTAAGGAGGCCATACGCCAACGTAGAAGAGCTCTAAGTAGATTCAACAAAAGTCCGACGAGTGAAAATCTCGAAAGGTATAAAGTTCTACGAGCCAAAGCACGTAGAATTTTCAGGCAGAGTAGGAAAGATTCTTGGACCCAATATATCTCAACAATATCTAGGACAACGCCTCCATCTATTGTTTGGAAGAAACTTCGTTCTGTTTCTGGTTGTAGTGCATCCAATTTATTGATGGGACTTAAACAGACAAACGGAGAAATATTAACTGATTGTTCAGATATTGTAAATATTTTAGGGTCATCTCTTGCAAGCTTTTCTTCTTCTACCGCCTACAGCAGTGCCTTTTGTCGGTACAAAAATAGAATTGAAGCAGTCCCGTTCACCGTCGGCAAATCTGGTGAATCTCCTTTGAATAGTTTGTTTACTTTGCATGAGCTAGAATCTGCACTATCGTCTACTAGAGATTCAGCTCCCGGTCCTGACAACCTTGTTTACTCCATGATTAAAAATCTTCCAACGTCAGGTAGACTTTCTCTCCTCGAGATATACAACCGTATATATGAGGAGCATATGTTCCCTGACGCTTGGTTGGAAGCAGTAGTAATTCCTATTCTTAAGCCAGGTAAAGATAAAACTGATCCAAGTAGTTATCGTCCGATATCTCTTACCAGCGTCCTTTGCAAGCTATTAGAAAAAATGGTAAATCGTCGTCTGGTCTGGCACATAGAAACAAACAACTTGCTTTCCAAAGAACAGTGTGGTTTCAGGCAAGGACGATCTTCTATTGATCAGTTGGTAATGCTAGAGTCTGCAATACAGAATGCCTTCCTCTTGCGTCAGACTCTAGTTGCTGTTTTTTCGACCTAGAGAAGGCATACGATATGGCTTGGAGACGAGGAATACTAAACACATTAAAATCATGGGGTATACAAGGCAGGATTCTGTATTTTATCCAAAACTTCCTCAGTAATAGGTATTTCAGGGTGCGCCTTGGTAGTACGCTATCAGATCGCTTCTACTTAGAGAATGGTGTTCCACAGGGGAGTGTACTTAGTGTTACTCTCTTTGCTATTGCAATTAATAGCATAACGGCTAATGTACGGTCCCCTGTCAGATGTTCTCTCTTTGTAGACGATTTTGCTATTTACGTAAGCACCAGGAACATGGCAACAGCTGAAAGGACCCTTCAGCTGGTAATAAATAGGTTGCAGACCTGGACGAGAACTACTGGCTTTAAATTCTCCGCTGCTAAAACTCAGTGTATCGCTTTCAGTCGCCGTAGACAGATCCAGGCTCCGTCGTTATATCTTGATGGTATACAGCTTCGGACTTCTCCATCCGTTCGATTCTTGGGTCTAACACTCGATGAAAGGCTCTCGTGGAGCCCTCACGTGAGTGATTTAAAATTAAGATGTAATAAAATCCTCGATATGTTGAGGGTTCTTAGTGGATCTCGATGGGGCGCTGATAGGACTTGTATGCTCATGTTTTACCGTGCCGTAATTCGTTCACGAATTGATTATGGCAGCATTGTGTACTCATCTGCTAGACCATCGATTTTAAAGAAGCTAGATCCCGTCCATAACTCAGCAATCCGCCTTGTTTCTGGTGCTTTCCGTTCAAGTCCCGTCGTGAGTATTCTCGCCGATGCAGGCGAACCATCACTCTCTCGTCGGCGACAGCAGTTACAATTAAGTTATGTATCTAATATATCATGTAAACCATGGCATCCTGCCTACAGTACAATTTTCCACAATCAGTTATTCCAGCAATATGAATCCCGACCGCACTCTACAGCCCCTGTTGGCATTAGAACAACCCGTGTTTTTGAAGACTTGCGTATTGAACTACCCCCAATGTTTGAAAGGTCCTTTTGTCTTGTCCCTCCATGGATAATCAATATGCCGACCTTTGATTTCTTTTTGTGTACATACCTGAAAGACAGCACTCCTAACATTGTGTATCAACGTGAGTTTTCTCGTCTGACTAATTCATATCCATCTGCTAATCTTATTTTCACAGATGGTTCTAAGATGAACGATAATGTTGGGTGTGCGTTTTATTCACTGGACGAAACGTATAAGTATGGATTACCCTCAATTTGTAGTGTCTTTACGGCCGAACTCTTTGCCATCTTAAAGGCTTTGAACACTATTAAATTCGATAGTTTGCATTACGTAGTTTGTTCTGATTCAAAAGTGCCCCCTCCAGGCAATCCAGGATATGTATTCGGTAAACCCTCTGGTTCAAGATATTCTGTGCTCTGTCCATAGACTTGAACTACGAGGTGCAAGAGTATCATTTATCTGGATTCCTGGCCACTGTGGAATATTAGGAAATACTGTAGCGGATAATGCGGCAAAGGAAGCAACTTTTCTGCCGCCATGCACTCAACGTGTAATCGTGACTGACTTTCTTTGTCACGTAAAACATTTAAATCATCTACAGTGGGAAAATGAATGGGCAGCTACAAGCTGTAATAAATTGAGGGTAATCAAAAGTACAGTTCGTCCTTGGGGGTCGTCAATACGTGCAAGTCGCAGAGAAGAGGTGGTGATCACCCGCCTTCGCATTGGTCACTCCATGTTAACGCATGGATTTCTGATGGGACGCGGGGACCCACCTGAATGCGAATTCTGTAGGGAAACCATCACAATTAAACATATACTGCTCGATTGTGATGGTTTTCAAAATGTGCGTGTTATGTGTGGTCTGAGCAACTCTTTGCAGACGATGTTGGGAGATAGTGCCTCGGCCGTTGACCGGGTTCTTGAATTCCTTCATCGTCTAAATGTTCTAAATAAAATATAATTTATATAGTTGTTATTTCTTTTGTTATATTATTTATTTATTTTATTTATATAAATTTATTTCTGTTATGTTTTTATATACCTTTACGAATTGTTATTAAATCTTATTCATTATTAATTGTTATTTAGTTCTTAAGTATTTATTATTAATATAGTTATACCTGCTAATTAAATTTTGTTAAATTTAATTTTACAAATATAGTTTGTTGTAGTTTTATTTATTTATATATATATATAAGTATATTTTGTTAATTTCTTTTTTTTATATATACTTTCATTTAGCATGACGGCGATGATAACCTTAACGGTTTTTCGCCGGAAAAAAAAAAAAAAAAAAAAAAAAAAAAAAAATAAAGCTCTGAACTCCACCGTTGAATCCGATTTTGTGCATTATCAAGTGTGTTCCGATTCTAAAAGTGCACTGCAGGCTATAAAAGACATGTATTCAATAAATCCTCTGGTTCAAGATATCTTGTGCTCCATCTATAGGCTTGAACTACGAGGTGTAAAAACAACATTTTGCTGGGTACCTGGTCACAGTGGTATAATTGGGAACACTAGAGCGGATATTGCGGCCAAGGAAGCTACTCTGCTGCCGCCAAGCACGCAACGTGTTATTTGCTCAGATTTTATTTATGAAGCAAACATCTTCTACATTCGCTTTGGGAAAATGAATGGGTAGCCTTGGGCAATAACAAATTGAGGGTAATTAAGAGCACTGTTCGTCCTTGGGGGTCATCAATACGTGTTAGTCGTAGAGAAGAGGTGGTTGTTACACGGCTTCGCATTGGACATTCAAAGTTGACGCATGGATTTCTCATGGCGCGTGGGAACCCACCTACATGTCAGTTTTGTGGTGATATCATCACAATCAAACATTTACTTCTAGATTGTGATGGTTTGAAAAGCATGCGTCAAATGTGTGGATTGGATTCCTCTATGGAAGCAATTTTAAAAGATGATTCAACGGTCATTGTCCGAGTTCTAAATTTTTTACATCGTATAAATGTTTTTGAGTTACTCTAAGTATGGCATTGTTGAACAGCATAACGGTGTAAATATGTATATAATTTTTTTTTCTATGTTGTATAGTGTTATAGTTTTAGTTTTAGTATTAGTTTAGTATAGTATTAATAATGTTTAGTTTTAATTTCCACCCATCCTCAATGTAGGACATTTTGCTGGACGGCGATGATAGCCTCTATGTGCTTTTCGCCAAAAGCTGTATCCCAAAAAAAAAAACCCTTTGACTTTTTTTGAACGTTTTTCTGTTTCGACAAAAACAAGCTATTAAAATCGTCATCCGATAAATTACTCAGACTCGGATCTGTCTAATGAATCGTTACTTCGCCTGCGCTTATTATTTTTTCTACCAAATTCTTTTGTTTTAATGTATTTAATCACTGCATTTGCTGGTCAGAAGAAAAGGTTCTTTGTAATAAATCGCTAGTTTCAACAGATGCTAATAGTTTTACAATATCATCGTTAATTATTTTAGTTTTCTCTTTCATAATTCTATCTGACTGAAAACAATCAAGAATTATATCAAGCGTATTGTATAAAGCTATAATATCTTCATTTTTTTGATTTTTCCATAAATGTTTTTAAAGATTTCATTGTTGATCCCTAACGTATAAAAGAATCAACACCTAATAATAACATTGTCTTTAATATTGATACTAAAGTTAGTAGTTAGGAAAAGTATGTTTTCGGCCTTGTATGGGTCATATGTCAAAGGGGAAAGGGTCATTTGTCATAGGTCAAAGGGGAACAAGGTAGTGCGGATCTGGCGATGCCAGCGGCAAGTAAGCAGAGCAGACAGCCCAGCCGGGTTGCAGGCAACCTTGAGCGCAGAAGGATATATAAGGAATTTCAATTTACTATAAAGCCAGTATGGATGAACTTTCCGGGGCATAACTACCTAGGTCCGGGTAATCCTATTCATAACTGTGAACCTGTGGACAGTGATGATAAGATTGCGCAGCAGCACGATTGGGACTGCGAACTCGGAAGGAATTATTGTAAAATAAAACTAAGATAAATAATCTTTATTTTTCCATAAATATTTTAATGTTAGATATTCATCTTTCTTTTGTCAATAAATATTTCAGTATCGGATATTCATCCGCTGCCTCCGCTGTTTCCGTCGCCCCTGCTCCCTCCGCGGGCTCTGTCGCCTCCGTTGACTCAACCGCCATTGATGTGGACGGTGCGTCCCAATCTTCATCGATGTTATTGGGTGGTGGAGTTGAAAGCATATGCCTTCTACGTATTAGTTCCCAGCGATTTTCTTCTTCCTTCTCTTCACTACTACTAGTACTAGAGGCATCAGCCTCAGCATAAAATCGCCCCAGCAATTGCCTATAGAACTCGTTGTCTTGCTATTCTTCTCCTTCTTCAATATCAACCAACTCTTCTTCATTAAAAAATGGAATATTATTTTTAAATAAAACTCCCATCTTTAAACTTAGTTTTAACCAAGATAGAAGTTGACTGATGCATGTAGGAGGCGAAAGCCGGCAATATATAGCGAGAGAAAAATATGTTGAGTTGGAACCGTTCCAACAGCGTGAATACGTAATCCATACCTGTATTAATTATTCTTACCGGATATTAAGTGTGAGTCAAGAAGCTGTTTTATTTGAAATAAAAATATTTTCACTATTTAAACATTTTATCCCGAAAATTGATAAATCGTTTTGTTTCACTCTTTCTACCGAATTAGTAAATTCATTGAACTCGAAAACAGAATCATTTTTAAAAACATACAACAAACCGTTAATATATCGAAAAATTGAGTCTGGTGCCGCCGGTAGACCGTTAAATATTTTATAAGTAGCTCCATATCTCCTAACCGAAAAATAATCTTCATTTATTTCCATAAAATAGTTATCATCGAAAAAAAAATATGATTTTCCTACGTAAGTATTTACTAATCCTTGGAATCGTTTGTTGTCTCTCCCATATTTCGATTGTATTGTCACAGGATATCCGTTTATAAGTTGTAATGAAGGAAAATCTAACATATATATTTGTCGGTTTATAAATAATACAAGTTGGTCGTTAGGTCTCTGATAGAGAAAATCTATTTTTTCAAAATTTTGAGGTAAAAACTGCAACCAATCTGTTATGTTGCCCGCATCACTAATTGTTTTATCGCTTAACTGAACTATCCAAAACCATTTTTCAAAAAAAATATACAACTGTCGATTTATTACTAAAAACCTATTTAAATTTTTTAAATTACATTATTTTGGTACCAATGTTGTTGTTGTTGATGTAATATTATATGTTTTTTTAGGAACAATTGGAGTCTGTGGAATATTTTTTTTCTTGCTATATAGGCTCTGTATCCCTAAAACATCGTCTCTTCCAAGGTGAATTCTGTCGGTGTAGAAGGGATACATTGTTGAATTAAATTCGTTAGAATGCGAGAGGCTTAAAGAATGTCCTATTTCATGAATTAAAACAGGTAATAACGCAACTTGATCGTCGGAACATTTTTTAACATTCTTTTTAAAACACCGGATTTCATCTTGATCAATATGAATTTCAACAAGTGTTCCATATGATGAAGGGAAAAACGAATGACCTAAAACATGCCCCTTACCATCAAAATCATATCCACAAAAATGTTTACTCTTTTGATACTTATGTTTACCTCTTTTATTTGAAATTAAAATATCGCTATTACTCTGTCGTTAATAAAAGTTAAATCGCAATATTTTTCCTATGTTTTAAAAGCTAGATCGGCTATATCTGTGTAGGAATTATTAGATATAGCATAATGCTATCTTAAAATTTTCTTTTGCCATTTAATGTTTGTTTTGAAATCGAAAAATCCGTCTCGTACACCACATCTCTTTTTATTCATTAATTCTAAAGTCTCATTATTTAAATTTCCATGTGCTGTAATATTGTAGTAGTCTTGAAATCGGTTTATAGCTATTGTTAAACTGTTGGAATCAATATACTCTAATTCTCTTGTATCATTATTAGTTATTGATGAAGCAAAATATCCATAATTATTTAGATATTCTATCGCAAATAAAGTTTGGTTTTGCGATTCAACAAAAACAAAAAAATTGAAAATAATAAATACAACATCGTATTCACGTAACTAATCATGAATTAAGAATGAGCTCTGAACGTTTGCCAACAAGGAATGAAAACCGTGAGTAAGTCATATCCGGTTGTACACATGTTGAGAAACAAATTCTTAGAAAGCGGCAAGGTGTATTTGGAATTCATTCTTAAAAGGGGCATCATGTGTTGGGAATAAATTACAAGGTTTTCCTGCACGAGTTCGTGCAACACGTTTGGTTGTGGAATGTATTTCAACTTATTAACAAGGAAACTATTAAAGAATTACAAACACAAAATAACTAATATATTTTTTATTGATTACATTCATAACAATTCAACTAAATCACATAAAGACCATGCTTTTGCATGTTTTTATTTTGGTACATCAGTTTCTTTCCAACCGTCAATAATTGTCTTGCAGGATATACAGATGATAGAATCCTTCACACCTGTGTAAAAAAGTCCGGCTTCAACCATATCGTCGATATTAGGAAAAAACTTAGGCCAAGTAGAAAATGTCTCTTTCATTTTGTTTTTAATTTTATAAATTGATACATTACAACTTAGAAAATGGTTGTCGACACAATGCATTTTTAAAAAATCGTTTAAACACCTTAATAATATTTTTTTATTCGCTTCACAATTGTTAGAACAACCGTTTGCATTTTCAAATAAAGTTGTTGATAACATTTCGGCAACATGATCACGATTTGTATCGGACATATTTTTAAGCACACTGTTCAGACATGGTATAAAATCCATAATTTACACCATCATATATATGCACGGACACTTATCTGATCTTCCTATGTAACCGACATAGGATCGGTACCGGCCGCCTCGGTGGTCTAGTGGATAGCGTACTAGGCTTTCACCCCGAGGACCGGGTTCGATTCCCGGCGAGGGCTTGGCATTTTCATACGCTATAAATCATCCCCACCGTCTGCATTAGCTCTAGTGTGCACAATAGTCGGACGTTAAACACCAAAAAAAAAAGAAAAAAAAAGGATCGGTACCAGCTTTCATACGTACAATTTAGGTGCATTTGTACGCATATATAAACGCTTGTCGACTGGTGATGTAATCCTTGACCGACCGCCAGAACTTAGATAATACTTGGGTGTATGCCAGATAATCTTGACTCTAACCTGTTCCTCTTGCCCCTTGACCCTTGCCCCTTAATCCTTGCCTCTTGACCTCTGACCTTTGCCCCTTGATCTCTGACCTTTGCCCCTTGACCTCTGACCTCGCTTTTTTGAACTTGGATTTTTCCCCTTTGACATATGATCCATAACAAGGCCGAAAACATACTTTTCCTAACTACTAAAATGAATGGGTAGCCTTGGCCAATAACAAATTGAGGGTAATTAAGAGCACTGTTCGTCCTTGGGGCTCATCAATACGTGTTAGTCGTAAAGAAGAGGTGGTTGTTATCCGGCGTCGCATTGGACATTCAAAGTTGATGCATGGATTTCTCATGGCGCGTGGGAACCTACCTACATGTCAGTTTTGTGGTGATATCATCACAATCAAACATTTACTTCTGGATTGTGATGGTTTCAAAAACATGCGTCAAATGTGTGGATTGGATTCCTCTATGGAAGCAATTTTAAAAGATGATTCAACGGTCATTGACCGAGTTCTAAATTTTTTACGTCGTATAAATGTATTTGAGTTACTCTAACTATGGTATTGTTGAACAGCATAACGTTGTAAATATGTATATAATTTTTTTTTTATCTAGATTTAGTTTGTATAGTGTTATAGTTTTAGTTTTAGTATTAGTTTAGTATAGTATTAATAATGTTTAGTTTTAATTTTCACCCATCCCCAATGTAGGAGATTTTGCTGGACGGCGATGATAGCCTTCATGTGCTTTTCGCCAAAAGCTGTATATATATATATAAAAAAAAAAAAAAAAAAAAAATCAAAATTACTATAAATAAAATTTTGTGGAAAATGCTTAATGTAAAAGTAGATGATTTAGAGTACGATTAAATTGTTAGAAAAAAATAGCTACGGACCAATTTCGCTTATTCTGTAGAATGTGGGATTTTTATGTAGATCCCGCTGTTCCACTAGCTATCTCTGTATCGTGGACTATAAAAACATCTTCTACATCAAATAAACCAAGAGCGGTAATTATTACTTCTCAAACCAATAAATTAGAGAAGGAGACCGCTATTGTGTCACATTTTGATATATGTAATGTTAAAAAAAATTAAATTCTATTTGAATTCACAATACTACCCATACGATGACTTTAATGGCATTAAAGCGCTAATATACGACGCATACAGCAGATTCCAATCGTCCTATTACCAAGGAAGTGATGACCAACCACTTGTGGATCTTGATAAGTTTTTAGCTAAAACACTAATGTTTGTAAATGATTGTTCCAAACAGGATCTCTCGATGTGAAAATTGAAATCGAAACCTCTGAAAAATTTCCAGCTAACACATCGTGTTATTATTATTATGTACATATTAAGTCTATTTTTCTCTCCAAATATATGAATATTTACACAGATGACTAGAATTGTACACTCAAAGCAAAAACAAAACTGTAACATACAAACAAAATGATATTTATAATATATTGTTATGTCCATAAGCTTTAGTATTTATACCATCCGGGCACACACAGCCTTTGTCGTTTGAACTTAAAGCTAATTTATTTACGTTTATAGTGTACAATAAATGTTTCTTGGAACGAAATACATACAACATACAAACAGACATATATTAATTACAATAAACTATAATGACCATAAGCTTTTGTGGTTATACCATCAGAACATACGCAGCGCTTATCATTGTTCGCACTTAAAGCTAACTTATTTATATTTACATTGTTCATTAAAAGTTTCTTCGAACGAAATATCATCATGTTCTTACGTACCTTTTTCTAATAAAAATTTTTTATTTATTATAAACATAATTTATTTTTTTAAAACGGGTTAGTGACGCCTTTAGCTTTTTTAACAATTTCTTCACCTGATCTAAAAGTATATAATTTTGGTCCGAGACCGATAAATTCCGATAATATGTTACGGTTATATTCGTCTTTTAAAAGAACCCAACTTCTTTTTATTTTCAATTGTATAGTTGAATGATTAGGAGGATCGTCAGACATATTAAGGTAATGTTTAATTTTGTCGTTATTTAAATCATTGTACACGTTTTCAGTAAAGTTTTTATATAAAAAACGAATCATTATCCAAATAAATTAATTTAAGGTCTGTTTCATTTTAGAGCGGTTTCATATCGTAATGAAAATTATACATGTGGTACTTACTTAACACCGTGAAACCTATATAAACCGGTTTATTGAAGCTGATCTTTTCTTTTAAGCATTCTACAGCTCTCAATTGCTCGCTGTAAATAATTTTATTGAAAAAACGTGGTTTTGCAACGAGTTTTTTCAAACGTTTTTCATTATTTAACATTTCCAAATTCATTCTGTTTCATACATTTTCTATAATTTTGCCGAACATTGTGTTATTTAGTCATTTATAAATATCTTCCTCATAATCGTTTTTAGCTTTTTTTTTTTTTTTTTTTTTTTTTCAGCCGCCTCGGTGGTCTAGTGGATAGCGTACTAGGCTTTCACCCCGAGGATCCGGATTCGATTCCCGGCGAGGGCTTGGCATTTTCATACGCTATAAATCATCCCACCGTCTGCATTAGCCCAAGTGTGCACAATAGTCGGACGTTAAACACCAAAAAAAAAAAAAAAAAAAATTTTTTTTTCGGTATTGAATGCGATATACGGTGTTAACCATTTAATCTGTTCAAACTCTAAAACCCTGTGATTTTTTTTCAAAAATAAGGCAATTTTTTAAGTGTTTGTTACAAATTTATAAATAACAAACAAAATGCTCTTTATCCTTTAAAGTTGTCAAGAGTATTTCCTGTTTGGAAAAATCAGGATATCCTTTTTTAGGTAAGAAAGGCAAATCGTTATGCTCGTCATGTAGGAATCTTGGATAACCAATATCGCATATCGCATTTAATAAAGTAACCCACCGGACTGAATTCGTCTACTTCAAGTACGTTAAACGTTTCCAATTCTTTCGCGGACAGCCAACGAAAAATGTTTGCGGCATAGCCTTATTGCAAAACCATAAAGGTTGCATCAGTGTGTATTAAATATGAATTTGGTTTTCGCTGTCGTAGGTACCTCGGGATTTTTAGCCACAGCGTGCCTTTTAACACCCGTCAGAAAAACATTTACTCTGTAAATCGCGGGCATTTGTGTTTAGACTTTCTCGCTTAATAGTTGTTTTTAATAACAATAATGATTTGTATATCGGGCAAAAATTCGTCTTTAACATGCGATTTATTTCCGCCAATAGATTTAACTTCTTCATCAAAATGAGAAATCGGTTTAGTGGATTTAATGACTTATAATTCGATACTTAATATTGAATTAAACGTAAATGATAAATTTTATTTTGGAAAAAATCTTGAATCGCCAATCGTTTTACCCGAAGGCACCTACGAAATTGAAGATATACAGGACTACCTGAAACGAGAGTTTAAAAAAATAATAATAACGCCGAAATTTATATAAAAGCGAATATCAATACTTTGAAAACGGAAATTTTTTCCAGTGAGGATATTGTTTTCAGAAACGAAAGTATAGGCGAGCTGCTGGGTTTCGACGGAGACCGCGTCTTGGAAGCCGGCCAATGGCACGTGTCGCTAAAGCAGGCGGCTATAATAAAAGTTTACGTCATACGACTTGTTTGCGACATTGTTAGAAATTCTTACAAGGACGGCGTTGAAGGCTATGTACTGCACGAGTGTTATCCTGTAGTCGAACCGGGTTTCAAAACACGTCAAATGTGTGGATTGGAATCCTCTATGGAAGCAATTTTAAAAGATGATTCAACGGTCATTGACCGAGTTCTGAATTTTTTACGTCGTATAAATGTTTTTGAGTTACTCTAACTATGGTATTGTTGAACAGCATAACGGTGTAAATATGTATATAATTTTTTTCCCTAGATTTAGTTTGTATAGTGTTATAGTTTTAGTTTTAGTATTAGTTTAGAATAGTATTAATAATGTTTAGTTTTAATTTCCACCCATCCCCAATGTAGGACATTTTGCTAGACGGCGATGATAGCCTTTATGTGCTTTTCGCCAAAAGCTGTATCAAAAAAAAAAAAAAAAAAAAAAATAAAAATTGTTGATAAACCAGCACACGTAATTTACTTGCCAATCAATTCAAAAGGAGCGCTCAACAGAATACATATTAAATTAGAAGATCAAACTGGTAAACTGGTAAATTTCAGACAAGAAAATATAATTATTCGTTTGCATTTGAAAAGCGTCGCCGCCGATTAGTTATGGGTTTTGTATTCATAGCACTGCACGCTCCGAAAATTGACGCGTATTATAGCAGCAACGAATTGGAAAAAATCGGAAACAAGATCGTCATTCAACGAGCAAAACTCGGTTCGTTAACACCGGAAAACCGTAAATTTCTGCGATCGATTCGCGGATACAAATTAAGAAAATTATGAGTTACATACTGAATATCGATTCTCAAGTTTATACTGATGACGCAATCACTGACTATGTATATCATTCTTACAGTCCATATTCGTCAAATTCTTTTGGAAATAGCGACAAAATTCGAATTCCTGTTCATCAACAAGATATTTACATGCTGCTCAGCAAGAACTATCTGCTAATTGAGGGGAAAATTAGAAAAACCGATGGATCGCCGGATAATGTTACAAAATTTGTTAACAACGCTATTGCGTTTTTGTTTCAAGAGATACGGTACGAGTTGAGCGGCATCGAAATAGACAAAAATAAAAATGTCGGCATAACCACAATAATGAAAACTCTGCGCCGCAGCGAAGAAAATACTTTAGGAAATTTCGCGTGGACTTCGGACTGCCAGCCCTATACACAAGACGGATCTTTTACCTATTGCATACCTTTACGCCTTCTGTTAGGTTTGGGAGAAAACTACAAAAGTATATTTTTTTTTCCCGGCGAAAAACCGTTAGGTTATCATTGCCGTAACGAAAAATGAAAGTATATATAAAAAAAAGAAAATTGAACAAAATTTTACTTAAGAAAAAAATAACAAAAACAACAACAACAAACTATAATAGTAAAAATAAATTAAATTAAAAATTTAGATAACAGGTACAGATATATTACACTTAAGAACTAAATAACAATAAATAATGAATAAAATTTAATAACAACTCGTAAAAGTATGCATAAACATAACAGAAATAAAGTTTTTAGATAAAATAAATAAATAATATAACACAAGAAATAACAACTATATAAATTAAATTTTATTTAAAACATTCTAGTACCCGTTCAACGGCCGAGGCACTATCTCCCAACATCGTCTGCAAACAGTTGCTCAGACCACACATAACACGCACATTTTGAAAACCATCGCAATCGAGCAGTATATGTTTAACTGTGATGTTTTCCCTACAGAATTCACATTCAGTTGGATCCCCGCGATCCATCAGAAATCAATGCGTTAACATGGAGTGACCAATGCGAAGGCGGGTGATCACCACCTCTTCTCTGCGACTTGCACGTATTGACGACCCCCAAGGACGAACTGTACTTTTAATTACCCTCAATTTATTACTGCTTGTAGCTGCCCATTCATTTTACCACTGTAGATGAATTAAATGTTTTACGTGACAAAGGAAGTCAGACACGATTACTCGTTGAGTGCATGGCGGTAGAAAAGTTGCTTCCTTTGCCGCATTATCCGCTACAGTGTTTCCAAATATTCCACAGTGACCAGGAATCCAGATAAATGATACTCTTGCACCTTGTAGTTCAAGTCTATGGACAGAGCACAGAATATCTTGAACCAGAGGGTTTACCGAATACATATCCCGGAGGGCACTTTTTGAATCAGAACAAACTACGAAATGCAAACTATCGAATTCAATAGTGTTCAGAGCCTTTAAAATGGCAAAGAGTTCGGCCGTAAAGACACTACAAATTGAGGGTAATCCATAATTATATGTTTCGTCCAGTGAATAAAACGCGCACCTAACATTATCATACATCTTTGAACCATCTGTGAAAATAAGTTTAGCAGATGGATATGAATAAGTCAGTCGAGAAAACTCACGTTGATACACAATGTTAGGAGTGTTGTCTTTCAGGTATGTACACAAGGAGAAATCAAAGGTCGGCATATTGATTATCCATGGAGGGACAAGACAAAAGGACCTTTCAAACATTGGGGGTAGTTCAATACGCAAGTCTTCAAAAACACGGGTTGTTCTAATGCCAACAGGGGCTGTAGCGTGCGGTCGGGATTCATATTGTTGGAGTAACTGATTATGGAAAATTGTATTGTAAGCAGGATGCCATGGTTTACATAATATATTACATACGTAACTTATTTGTAACTGCTGTCTCCGACGAGAGAGTGATGGTTCGCCAGCATCGACAATACTCACGACGGGACTTGAACGGAAATCACCAGAAACAAGGCGGATTGCAGAGTTATGGACGGGATCTAGTTTCTTTAAAACCGGTGGTCTAGCAGATGAATATACAATGCTGCCATAATCAATTCGCGAACAAATTACGGCACGGTAAAACATCAGCATACAGGTCCTATCAGCACCCCATCGAGACCCACTAAGAACCCTCAACATATCCAGTATTTTATTACATCTTAATTTTATATCACGCACGTGAGGGCTCCACGAGAGCCTTTCGTCGAGTATTAGACCCAAGAATCGAACGGATGGAGAAGTCCGAAGCTGTATGCCATCAAGATATAACGACGGAGCCTGGATCTGTCGACGCCGGCGGTGGCAGCTGACGTGAGCAGCTGATGGGCTTAGCGACCCCACCATACCTATAGCTCATTCTACTCTCACTCATTTACTCAACATACAAAACAACACACAACATCCACAAACACACTCCCTCACACAAATACATACACACCCGCAGGGGGGTGCAGACTAGCTGCACCTAATGAGAGGACCTAGACGAACCTCGCGGCACCCGAGTCTTGCAGACACTTACACTTACAGCACTACACTTACGATTTAAACACTTTACACTCACACGTACATTTTAGGGATTTGCTGTTCTTGTTCCGTTATGTCTGGGAGTGGCGATACTGCTTATTTCCTTTGGCGGGGTCAAGTATGTGGAACCTGATGTGTGCCTAGCAATGCCGAGGACCTCTGATGGGACAGGGTCTGGGACCGAGCAGCCTATAGGCGCTTGGCAAGCACATGAATGTTGAGTTATGGGTATCGGAGCCCATAGCTGGGTCTATCGAAACAAATGGTTGCATTCTGTGAGTACATAGAGGGCGGCTGCCAGTGGTACTTGGGTTTGGGGAACCGTAACTTTGTACCGGAACCCATTCCTAAAATATTATGGAGTGCTGACAGACATGTGTTTCGGCTCCAGGATATCTGGAGGTCCCCCCAATTTTTTTTTTTTTTTATTGGGTGTTCTCGCTTTAGTTCGAGTATCCTGGGCTGCCGGTGGTCGTTTGGGTGCACCCTGTGCCAGTTGTTCGAAAAATCTGCATTCATGAATCGCTCGGTAAATAACACTATGGATACCAAAAAACAAAACACCAAACTGAGTCTAAAGAGGCATCGTGTGACCGTCTCAAACGAGTCTGTTTGTGGTGAGGATGTTGGAGATTTACCCAGTAATCCGAAAGTAGAAGAAGGAGGTAGCTTTATGTTATCTTCTATTAGATATCTCGTTTTTAAAAATTCTTCCGAAGGAGCTGATCTTGGAAAAGTCTCTCCTTTTATAATCAATAAGGCAATCGTTGGAAAAGCGGGTCCCGTAGTTTCAATCAAGAAACTACAAAACGGGACCTTACTAGTTCAAACCCACAGCGACAAACAGACGCAGTCGCTGCTTAAAATGACATCCTTCTTTGAGAATGTCAGGGTATCTGTGGAACCCCACAGAACCTTGAATTTTGCAAGGGGTGTCATAACATGCAGAGATCTTGTTTACGTTGATACCCAAGAAATAAAGACGGAGTTGGCTTCGGAAGGAGTAATAGATGTAAATCGAATAATGCGAGTAGATAAGGGACAAAAAATTCCTACAGCCTCCTTAATTCTTACATTTGGAAAACACACTGTACCCGAGTATATCTATGCCGGATACCAAAGGCTGTCGATCAGACCTTATGTTCCGTACTCAAGGCGTTGTTTTAGATGTCAAGTTTTCGGCCATATGAGTTCCTCGTGTTCGAAGCCCGAGGTTTGCGGCAATTGCGGTACTGCGGGTCTTAAAAAAAAAAATCAAACACTTTCCACCGACAGTTGGACCTAAAAATAAAAATTCTGCCACAGTAAACAAACCTGTAAAGAAAACTGAAAAAACTTCTAAAGGAGGTTCTACTACCAAACCTTTTGCAAACAAAACCAAAAAATCATCAGAGTCTGACATTAGTCACAGTTGTGACTCTGTGTCTGTTGATTCTGATCCACCTATAGTATGCTCTATTGAGAAAATGAATCCTATCATAAACTAAATTATTAATTTTCAATGTCAACGCCTTCCATTTATAACAACGTGATACAGTGGAACATTAACGGAGCCAAAAGTCATATTGAAGATTTAAAACTTCTTGTACGCGATACGTCTCTTAAACTTACCATATGTTGCATTTATTTACCGCCTAGCTATGCTTTCCAAAACAACGACTTAGTTAACTTATTAATTCAGTTACCTGTCCCCTTTCTATTGATGGGTGATTTTAATGCTCACCACACATCGTGGGGCTCTACTACATGTAACTCTCGAGGAAACGGAATTGACAATATAAGGACTACATTAGATCTATGTCTTTTAAATAATGGTTCCCCAACACACTTATCGTCTTCTACAGGTGGTTGGACAGTCGTTGATTTGACCTTTTGCAGTCCAATTTTGGCAACGAAGTTCGAATGGTCGGCGATGTCTGATCTTTACGGCAGCGATCATACTCCGATTAATGTTTCACTTTGTACATTCCACCGTCCGAATCAACGCCCTCCACGGTGGATTCTACAAAGGGCACAATGGGTGGATTTCACAGCAATTTGTATCACCTGACATTGAATATTTTAACTCTATTAATGAAATAGTACAAACTTTAACTGAAAATATTTTAGACGTAGCACATAAAACTATTCCTCAAACCTCGACTCATCAATCTCGTCCCCCCGTTCCTTGGTGGACTGAGGACTGTAAGAATGCCTTGCTTTTACGTAGACGAGCTCTAAGAAGGTTCAACAGACGACCAACGAGTGAAAATCTTGAGAGGTATAAAATTCTTTGAGCTAGAGCTCGTAGAATATTTAGACAAAGTAGAAAAAATTCTTGGACCCAGTAAATTAACACAATATCAAGAACAACACCAGTATCAACTGTTTGGAAGAAACTCCGTTCCGTTTCTGGTTCATCTCCATCAACTCCTTTGATGGGCATCAAACAACGGAACGGAATAATAAGTTTTGATCCTCGAGATATTGTTAATACATTGTGTTTATATTTTGCAGATTATTCTTCGTCTACTTCCTATAGCAATGGTTTTTGTCGTTTCAAAAATATTCAAGAAGCAATGCCGTCTGTTTCTCCTGTTGGTGCACCCAGACGACCACCAGCAGCCCAGGATACTCGAACTAAAGCGAGAACCCAAAAAAAAAAAATTAGGGGGGACCTCCAGATATCCTGGAGCCGAAACACATGTCTGTCAGCACTCCAGAATATTTTAGGAATGGGTTCCGGTACAACGTTACGGTTCCCCAAACCCAAGTACCACTGGCAGCCGCCCTCTATGAACTCACAGAATGCAACCACTTGTTTCGATAGACTCAGTTATGAGCTCCGACACCCATAACTCAACATTCATGTGCTTGCCAGACGCCTATAGGCTGCTCGGTCCCAGAACTTATCCCATCAGAGGTCCTCGGCAGTGCTAGGCACACATCAGGTTCCACCTACTTGGCCCCGCCAAAGGAAACCAAGCAGCATCGCCACTCCCAGACGTAACGGAACAAGTACAGCAAATCCCTAAATGTATGTGTGTTTGTAAGGTTTTTTTTTTTTTTTTTTTTTTTTTTTTTTTTTTTTTCCCTGCGAAAAACCGTTAAGGTTATCATCGCCGTCACGAAAAATGAGAGTATATATATATATATATATAAAAAAAAAAAAAAAAAAAAATTAAACAAAATTTTACTTAAGAAAAAAGCAACAAAAACAACAAAACAACAACAACAAACTATAACAGTAAAAATAAATTAAAAATTTAGATAACAGCTATAGATATATTACACATAAGAACTAAATAACAATAAGTAATGAATAAAATTTAATAACAATTCGTAAAACTATGCATAAACATAACAGAAATAAAGTTTTTTGATAAAATAAATAAATAATATAACACAAGAAATATCAACTATATATATTAAATTTTATTTAAAACATTCAAACGATGAAGGAAGTATAGAACCCGGTCAACGGCCGAGGCACTATCTCCCAACATCGTCTGCAAACAGTTGCTCAGACCACACATAACACGCACATTTTGGAAACCATCACAATCGAGCAGTATATGTTTAATTGTGATGGTTTCCCTACAGAATTCGCATTCAGGTGGGTCCCCGCCTCCCATCAGAAATCCATGTGTTAACATGGAGTGACCAATGCGAAGACGGGTGATCACCACCTCTTCTCTGCGACTTGCACGTATTGACGACCCCCAAGGACGAACTGTACTTTTGATTACCCTCAATTTGTTACTGCTTGTAGCTGCCCATTCATTTTCCCACTGTAGATGAATTAAATGTTTTACGTGACAAAGGAAGGCAGACACGAATACACGTTGAGTGCATGGCGGAAGAAAAGTTGCTTCCTTTGCCGCATTATCCGCTACAGTGTTCCCAAATATTCCACAGTGGCCAGGAATCCAGATAAATGATACTCTTGCACCTCGTAGTTCAAGTCTATGGACAGAGCACAGAATATCTTGAACCAGAGGGTTTACCGAATACATATCCCGGATTGCCTGGAGGGCACTTTTTGAATCAGAACAAACTACGAAATGCAAACTATCGAATTTAATGGTATTCAGAGCCTTTAAGATGGCAAAGAGTTCGGCCGTAAAGACACTACAAATTGAGGGTAATCCATAATTATATGTTTCGTCCAGTGAGTAAAATGCACACCCAACATTGTTATTCATCTTAGAGCCATCTGTGAAAATAAATTTAGCAGATGGATATGAACTAGAAAGTCGAAAAAACTCACGTTGATACGCAATATTAGGTGTGTTAGTAGGATTCCCGACACTATAGCCCAAAACATGGCGGCCACTGATGTGTGCGCGCAGCGGTGTCGGACGCACGCAGCTGTGACGCACACAGCTGTCGGGAAGCGAACGTCGGCGCACGCCCGCCGCCATCTTGTTACATACCCGAGCCGCCTGTGGATATTAATTAATCGAATAAAAAGTTGCGCGTTTCTGGCGGGGCTCGAACCGGGGACGTTGCGCGTGTGAGGCGCACGCTATGACCACTGTACCACGCGGGAGCGTCTTGGGAAATTAGTACGATTAGAGATATATGAAACGAACACCGATTCCGCTCGGGTTTGCCCGATCGAATCGCCATCGTGGTACTTGCCTAGCCAGCCCTGAGACGGTGGATAGTGCGTTATATAAACATATATAAAGTACTTCATTCTATGGCCGCCGCCATCGTGTTACGTGCCCCGGGCCTGTGGATAGTGTGTTATATAAAGTACTTCATTCTATGGCAGCCGCCATCGTGTTACGCGCCCAGGGCCTGTGGATGGCGCGTTATATAAACATATAAAGTACTTCATTCTATGGCCGTCGCCATCCGTGCCCCGGGCCTGTGGATAGTGCGTCATACTCCGTTCAATGGCCGCCGCCATCGTGTTATATAAACATATAAAGAATGTCAATCTATGACCTCTCTCTCTAGCCACCGCCGCCGTCGTGTTACGTGCCCCAGGGTCTGCGGATAGTGCGTTATATGAACATATAAAGTAAGTCTATCTATGACCTCTCTCTCTCTCTCTCTCTCTCTCTCTCTCTCTCTCGTCTTACGTGAAAAATAAGGAAAAAGAAACAAAGATGTAAACATAGAATTGTATTTGTTTTATTGTAAATACCGTTTGCATGCAAAACAAACAAAAAGACACTAAAATACATGACATATAGTTGAATTATGGTAAATATTGAGTTAATGGAAAAAGACTTACAAATCAGTTACAAGGTACAAATAAAAAAAATAATGAACAGATAAAAAATACAGATTTCGCGCACAACGTAATGTTATACAGTTAGGAAACATAACAATGCATCACAAATGTTTTCTTTTCATGTGCTCAAATAGTTAAAAATACAATTTCTGAACGTCCACAATAAATGTACGACAAACTGGGCAACGTTGTAAATGATTCGAGCATTCACCACACAAAACATGTCCACATGGGAGTAAAGCGGTGTCTTGAGGCTGGTCTAGGCAAACAGGGCAATGAGACGGCAAACGACGTGGATTACAACCCTCAGTTCTCGGTAAAATGAAAGCAGTTTGTATGTCCACAGGACGCCGTCCATGACGGTTCAGTCTGTCAAATCCTACAGAGAAGGAACGGCTGAGTTCAAACGCAGCTAGTCTGTAGTTCTGTACGGCAAATAGGCGATCGGTACTGTATGGAGAGCACCTAGAAAACATTTCTAAATCGACGAATGCTGTGCGTAAATTCTCCACAGTGTCACGAATCACATTCAATGTGACTGGTGTAGGAGGGAGATCATCCTCTGTGTATTCTCTGAAACATCGACGACACTAAAAACAAAAAAAAATACATAATTAATTTATATATATTAATTTGAAAATAAAGGTATTATTGTGTTCCCATTTTCCCAAAAAAAAATACTTACAGAAACCCTCAACCTAAATCGCTGATTGAAGGAAATATAACGAGACATAAATCCTGGTGAGGTCAGTCGTCCGCGCCGAAAGTGTCTAAAGCCGCTCTCACTAACCGACCCAGGTACATCCAAAAATACAAAGGTGGATGCCGGGGAACTCACAGAAGGGTTGGGAGACGGTTGATCAGCCTGTCTATCAGCAGAAGCAGCAGCAGGAGGAGATTGATCAGTTTGTCGATCAGCAGGAGAAGACTAATAAAAAAAATTTTTTTTTGAAAAATGTTCTTTCAAAATATTAGAAAAGAGATATAAATATGTGTATATATATATCATACTTACAGGTGGTCTACTGTGGTTCTCCATCGAATTAGTTTGTAGAAAATACTTTTAATGGTAACCTGTACTGTGCCGTGTATACTTTAATAAAAGAAAAAACGTTTTTAAAAAAAAAAAAAACCATTGCACAAAGTCTATTCCTTCCTGTTCCATGTGTAGGAAAAGAGGACGGTAGTCATGACGTAGCCGACGGTGTAACGTTTCCGCATTTATCCGATTGAAAGTAGGTAAAGTAAGGCGCCCCAAAAATTCTAACATAAAATCAGCCGACAGTACTTGATGTAGAAAAATTTCTTCCAAGTCGAGAAAATATTGAAACTCTCTTATAAAAGCTTCTGATAATGTCTGAAATACGGATATACGCTGCCAGAATACGCGATCTCGAAACTCGCGAATAAAAGATTCCGATAAAGTCTGTCGCTTAGAAATTTCAAACCAGTCTACTCTATCAGCAAAATCTCTTATAAAACATTCAGATAGACGCTGAAAAATACTGACATTCGTCCAATGTAAGAACGAATGAAACTCTCGTAAAGTATTTTCAGAAAATAGTTGGTGCTTGCACATTTCAGACCAATCTATTTCGTGTTTAAAATCACGTATGAAATTGTTCGACAAATTTTGAAATTTAGCTACACCAGTCCAATTGACAAAAGTGCTGTATTGTCTAAGAAAACACTCGCCTAGCGCTCGATTCGAACTTAGTTCATACCAGTTTACGTATTCCTTATATCGGATAATTTTTTCAATGGGGAAGTACCTACATCGCGATATATTGGCCCAGTGTAATAAAGAAAACAAATCAAAAAAAACGTTCGGATATGTAGTGCCCGTACGTACGTAAAATGACACACGCGAAATCGTCATCGCCTCTTGTTATAGCTACTAAAAAAAATATTGTCTATCTGATTTACAGCGATAGCAAATTCCATCTGATCCTTTTTGTCCAAATATGATAATATTTTTCGGAAAATAGGCGGATATTGGAAAACGTGCGTCATCGTAAGAAAACAATCAGCAACAGAATCTGTACAACAAATAAACAAAAATAAAAATTACTAAAAAGCGTGCCTAAGACCTGCTTTCTTTTTTTTATTAGTGTTATCCGAATTATATACATATATCTATAAGTTCTAATATCGCCTCAAATCGGAAAAAAAATAGTTTGAAAAAAAACATATCACTAACCTAATATTTACCACAATTCAAAAAAATTACCGGATACGTAAAGTTACAGTTTGCCCAACATGAGCGATCACAGTCATCATTTTACCGATTAATTGATCTAACTCCGATAAGGAAAACTTATCAGCGTATCGTTTAGGAAGAAACGCGCTATTCAAGTCGCCGTTTTCGTTTTTAAATTCAATCAAAAGAGACGTTCCAAATTTTGTCGGTACCTGTTTCACACCTAGTATAGGAAACGGAGTACCAATATTTAACGAACTAATAGGCACCGTGACTATCGGATTAACGTTATTAAAACGTTCGATCAGATTAGAACAGGAAGAACTACTCTTTGAGGATGACGATGTCATACTTACAGTTTTTTTTTAAAAAAATAACGTAAACTAAACACAAGCGCGCACACACGACACAGCTAGGCGAACTGAAAAACGTACAATGACAGGGGTAGATTTTAATTCGGGTATATATAGGGAAACCAGAACACGCAGCGCTTATACACAATGTATCCAGCCTTAACGTCAAAGTGAATGACCTTGCCCGTAATACGAAGCCTGAATGTGCGGTTAACATATGGTGATTTGTGTTAATGCATCAACGTTGGAGTGACACAAGTGCAGTCGCCTAGTAGGTTTTACATTTGACACGTGCAGTTTATAAAGTGAAGGTCAACCAACGCTACCGTGGCATGATGAAATAAACAATTGTGTTATAAATACGGGCGTAACAAGGGCGTCAAACCCATTTGCCTTTTGCGCTAGACACTGGAACGATCGCTGTTCGTAAGTTGTATTCTATTCTGTCTGTTGTTATCTCTCTCTCTCAGTGCTTGTGTGTTTGTTTTAATTAACGGAAATAATTATAAGTTTTGTAAAAGAATAATTTTTTTATATAATAGCTAATAGCATTACATACTAAACATTGCCGTCTTCATAAAAGAATAACTTTTTAATAATAATAAACACTATCTTTGTACTTTAAAATAATTGTCTAAATAATAAACACTATTTCTGACATAAAATAATAAATTTTTATGTACTAGGTAAACAAGATCTTTTTCGAAAGAATAACGTTTACTAAATAATAATTTTCTTTTTATATAATAGGTAAACACTACCGTTTTTTTTTTCGAAAAAAATTAAAGTCTATTAAATAATATTTTTCTTTTTTTTTTGTATAATAAACAGTACCGATTTTTTTCTAATAATGGCCGCTTTTATAGTGTCCAAAGTGTCGACGTATGTGAAAAAGTTTCGTCTGCACGGGACCAAAGTGACGTTTAAATTCAATCGGCCGCCTTCAGACGCTGACGAGATTCAATGGGTCAAACAAGGTCTGACGGAACTCGTGGACGTTATGACAAAAGACGCTACCGAGGAAGATCGTTTGGGTTTCACTCTGACCAGCTTGAACTTTAAAAATCGCGAACCCGGTTACGTAGCTTTTAGACCGGCAACGGAAGTGACCGCTGACGTCCTCTGGAATATTTTCGGCGGCATAATTCAAAGCAATGCCGAAACGTTCACTACCAGTGACGTTTTCAAAGTGCATTGCACCAAAGTGAACGTTCCACTGGGTCGCGGCCGCGTTAGACCGGGGCTCTTCAATAACTTTACCGAAGAGTGTAAATCTAGAAAAGGGATCGTGGTGATTAAGAACAACGATTCACTGTGCCTGCCGTGCTCACTGGTAGTGGGAAAAGCGCATGCGGACAAAGACCGAGATTACAAGGCCATCAGACAAAATAGGCGAAAAAGACAGACTATCGCGGCCCGCCAACTGATGATCGACGCAGGTGTTGACATAGGGGATGCGGGGGCAGGGGTGGTAGAATTACAGCGGTTCCTAACATTCCTGACCGATTATAAAATCACCGTCTACAATTACGACAGCCGCGGTCGTAGCGTGTACTTTGAGGGCGACACCCCGAACGCGCGGTACGCTATAAACCTGATGTTTCACAACGGTCACTACAATACGATCACTAGCCTAACGGCTGCTTTCGCTTGCGGTTATTATTGTGTAACTTGCCACACCCCTTACACCCATCGAGACGAGCACAGATGCCAGGCGCGGTGCAACGCTTGTAAGCGGACGCCGCCGTGCGTAAAGGACGACAGCGCGATCCATTGCAGCGATTGCAATAGATATTTTAAAAATAAAAATTGTTTTACCGCCCACAAAGGTTATGTCTGTCAGTCTGTACAGGAATGCCCGAAATGTAACAAGCTGATTATAACTAAAAAACGGAAAACCGAGCACGTTTGCGGTGAAATTTATTGCAAGGTGTGCAAAGACTATAAGCAGTCTGGCCACCAATGCTACATGACGGTCGACACTCGTAAGCCTATGATCAGAGACTTCCTGTTCGTATTTTTCGACTTCGAGACGCGCCAGGACGAAGTTCTGGACACGGCTCGCGTACACCGAGTCACCTTGTGCGTGTCCAAACAGTATTGCTGGGAGTGTATGATACGCTTGACGCAAGACTGCCCCCACTGCGGTACCAGAACGCGCGTTTTCCAAAAAGATCCGGTCCGCAGGTTCATGTCCTACGTCATGGACGTGCGCAAGACGTACAAAAAAGTGTGCGTCATCGCGCACAACGGTCAAGCGTTCGACCACCAATTTATTTTCAAGTACGTGCTCGAAGAGACGAAATTCACGCCGAAACTCATCACGCGCGGTTCCAAGGTCATTCTCATGGAGTTGGATAACGTGAAATTCATCGACTCTCTAAACTACATGCCTATGGCTCTATCGAAACTCCCCAAAGCGTTCGATCTGCCGCCGGAAAACAAAAAAGGCTATTTTCCCCACCTGTTCAACACTCTGGCCAATCAAAATTACGTAGGTCCCATGCCCGGCCGCGAGTACTACTGCCCCGACTCCATGTTCGACAAGAACCACAAGGAGTTTTCCAAATGGTACGACGAACAGGTGCGCAACGAATACGTGTTCGATTTTCAAAAAGAGATTTTCGAATACTGTTATTCGGACGTGGATATACTGGCGCAAGCGTGCATAAAGTTCCGCGCCTCGTTTCTGCAGGAATGCAAAGTGGACCCGTTCCTGGAAGCCGTGACCATCGCCAGCGCGTGCAACGTGGCGTTCAGACGTAACTTTCTGAAGGCCGGCACCATAGGCATAGTTCCGAAAAACGGCTACCGTTTGGCCGACAAACAGTCGCTCGCCGCTCTGCAATGGTTGGCCTCGGTAGAGGGAAAGGAGCGGAAGCGGACCGCCGACGACGACTACCGTTTGGAACACGCCGGTCGCGGCAGGGAGAAACAGATTGCCGGCATGAAAGTGGACGGTTATTGCGCCCGCACGGACACCGTATACGAGTTCCACGGCTGCTACTGGCACGGCTGCCAACGTTGTTTCCCTCACGGGCGCGAAGCGCCCTTGGAGGACGATCCGTCCGACACGCTCGACGCTCGTTTGCAGAGAACCAAGGCAAAAATCGATAAACTGTCACGTCTGGTCTCTTCGGTAGTGGAGATGTGGGAGTGCGAGTTCAAGGCACCGCCTCATCTCGCCTTCCAGCCTACGGCACCCTTGAATCCTAGAGACGCTTTCTTCGGCGGTCGTACGGGTAACGTGCGCACCTATCACGCTTGCAAAGAGGGAGAAAAAATCCACTACGTGGACGTGTGCTCCCTTTACCCGTGGGTGTGCAAGTACGGTCGATACCCCTTGGGCCACCCCAAAATTCACGTAGGCGATGCTGACTGCAGGAGGGCGGGCATGGAGGCGGACGGGCTGCTGAAGTGTACCGTCCTTCCGCCTCGCGAACTCTACCACCCCGTGCTGCCGGTAAAGATGCACGAGAAACTGATGTTCGTGTTGTGCCGCACGTGCGCGGAAACACTGAACGTCTCCGACTGCGACCACGACGTCGATCGACGTGCGCTGACAGGGACTTGGACTATGGACGAAATCCGTAAGGCCGTGGACAAGGGTTACGTCATTTTGGAAATGTTCGAAATGTGGCAGTACGAAATGGCGTCTTTCGATCAGGGCGGTGGTCTATTTACAGATTTCGTTAATAAATTTTTAAAAATAAAACAAGAAGCTTCCGGCTACCCCGACTGGTGTAAGACTGACGAGGACAGACAAAAGTACATAGACGACTATTTCACGGCCGAACGGGTGACACTGGAAGCGGGTAAAATCGAAAAGAACGAGGGCCGACGCTCGCTGGCCAAATTGATGTTGAATTCCTTTTGGGGAAAATTCGGCCAGCGGGAAAACCAGACAAAGACCGCGATCGTCAGACAACCCACCGAATTGTTCAAAATGTTGGTCAGTCCGTCCGTTCGCGTTAACAATATCCAGGAGGTGAACGACGAAACCATCGTGGTGAACTGGGAGTACGTCGAAGACGTCTGCGAGGTACTTCCGACGGTCAACGTCGTACTCGCCGCTTTCACGACTGCTCAGGCGCGACTTAAACTGTACGAACACCTGGATGCCCTTGACAGACAGACCATCTACTACGACACTGATTCTGTACTCTACCTGGAAGGTGCACACAAGGTAGAGACAGGTGACTACTTAGGGCAGATGACGGACGAACTCCTGGAGTACGGTCCCGGTTCGTATATTACGGAATTTGTATCCGGTGGACCGAAAGTCTACGGTTACAAAGTTTTGTCCACCAAATACAACGAACTGGTCACCGTATGCAAGGTTAAAGGACTCACATTGAATCTCAGCACGTCTGGCGTAGTAAATTTCGAGTCTTTAAAGAGAATGGTTCTCAATGTCGACGACGACGACGATAAACAACCGGAAACTCTTACGGTCACAGACAAAAGGATTCGTCGCACCAAAGATCATCAAGTGATCACGGTGAACGAATCGAAAATATTTCGGGTGACAGGTGCGAAAAGAAAACGCTGCGGTGATTTCGATACACTACCGTACGGTCACCGTAGCAAAAAACAACGTTTAGAGTAAGAGAGAGAGAGAGAGAGAGAGAGAGAGAGAGAGAGAGAGAGGCACAGACAGAACACTTTTTAATATTTTTTACCCTCTTTCTTATTGCTGAATGCAAGGTCACTGGCGAAGAGTTAATTCTCTCGTAAACATGAGTGTGTTTGTGTGAATGTCCCCTCTGGCGAAGCGTGACCGCGCTCGTAAGGGTGAATGTCCCTCTGACGAGGTGTAACTACCCGTAAGGTGTATGGTGCAATAAGAAAGACGGTAAAAAAAAAAAACGGAGGTATCAGCAGAGGAATAGGTATTTTTTTTTTTGGAATGGATACCACGCGAGGGTGGCGAAGGTTGGGGCCACCCTCCATAAAAAAAAGTATAAAATCTTTTGTTTCAGATAGACAGATGATACTAATTCTGTACTCTACCTGGAAGGTACACACAAGGTAGAGACAGGTGACTCCTTAGGGCAGATGACGGACAACTCCTGGAGTACGGTCCCGGTTCGTACATTACGGAATTTGTATCCGATGGATCGAAAGTCTACGGGTAAAAAGTTTTGTCTACCAAATGTAACGAACTGGTCACCGTATGCAAGGTTAAAGGACTCACTTTTAATCTCAGCACATAGGGTGTTGTAAATGTTGAGTCCTTAAAGAGAATGGTTCTCAACGACGACGACGCCGATAAGCAATCGGGATCTATAACGATCACAAAAGGATTCGTCGCACCAACGATCACCAAGTGATCACGGTGAACGAGTCAAAGATATTTCGAGTGACAGATGCCAAAAGAAAGCGCTGCGGTGATTACGATACACTACCGTACGGTCACCGTAGTAAAAAAAATTTAGAGTTAGAGAGAGAGAGAGAGAAAACAGACAGAACAAGTTTTTTTTTTTTTTTGTACCCTCTTTCTTATTGCTGTATGCAGGATCACTGGCGCGGAGTTAATTCTCCCGTAAACCTAAGAGACGTGTGTGTGTGTGTGTATGTGTGTGTGTGGAGGTCACTGGCGCGGAGTTAATTCTCCCGTAAACCTAAGAGACGTGTGTGTGTGTGTGGAGGTCACTGGCGCGGAGTTAATTCTCCCGTAAACCTAAGAGACGTGTGTGTGGAGGTCACTGGCGTGGAGTTAATTCTCCCGTAAACCAAAGAGGTGTGTGTGTGTGTGTGTGGAGGTCACTGGCGCGGAGTTAATTCTCCCGTAAACCTAAGAGACGTGTGTGTGTGTGTGTGTGTGTGTATGTGAAGGTCACTGGCGCGGAGTTAATTCTCCCGTAAACCTAAGATGTGTGACTGGCGTGGAGTTGATTCTCCCGTGCGCGCGTGCGCGAACGCTACGCTGACGGTGTAATCTTATATTGTAATAAACCTAAAAAGTAAAAATACAAAAAAAAATTTAAAATATAAAACAAAAAAAAACTTTTTGGGAGACTACAATTTTGTCATGGAGTGGTAGTCACCGGGAGTAGCGATGGTTTGGGGCTACTCCCTCAAGGGGTTAAGCCTTCTGCTTAACACCGGATTGTAATGTGGGCTACGATGGCGGCTTCACCACCTCGTACGACGGTTCCAACCCCGTGTACAAACACAGAGGACAATCATGAATACGTTTATGCGGGCCCTGAAAAGGGCCATTTGTACGCTGCTCCTCGGATTCACGGAGCAGAAGGAGGGGTATTAAGGGACATGTCAAGGGATAACGACTATAATGTAGAGTCCTACATATCAGTGTCCAGAACGTCAAGAGTAGAGGTTACGTCAAAGTCGAGGGCTACGTATGTCTGTGGTGGCGGCGACGACGGTGGTGGTGGCGGTAACGGCGGCGGACGAGGGCGACGACGACGAACTCCAATGTTTATGGTACCAAAAAATAACCAACCTTTCTCGTCGTCGTCGCCCACGTCAGCTGCAGGTGCTGACGTGAGCAGCTGATGGGCTTAGCGACCCCACCATACCTCTAGCTCATTCTACTCTCACTCATTTACTCCACATACACACAACACACAACACCCACAAACACACTCTCTCACACAAACACTTACAGACCCGCAGGGGGGTGCAGACTAGCTGCATCTAGTGAGAGGACCTAGACGAACCTCGCGGCACCCGAGTCTAACACACACTTAACACTTACAGCACTACACTTACGATTTAAACACCTTACACACACACATACATTTAGGGATTTGCTGTACTTGTTCCATTACGTCTGGGAGTGGCGATGCTGCTTGGTTTCCTTTGGCGGGGCCAAGTAGGTGGAACCTGATGTGTGCCTAGCACTGCCGAGGACCTCTGATGGGATAAGTTCTGGGACCGAGCAGCCTATAGGCGTCTGGCAAGCACATGAATGTTGAGTTATGGGTGTCGGAGCCCATAACTGAGTCTATCGAAACAAGTGGTGCATTCTGTGAGTTCATAGAGGGCGGCTGCCAGTAGTACTTGGGTTTGGGGAACCGTAACGTTGTACCGGAACCCATTCCTAAAATATTCTGGAGTGCTGACAGACATGTGTTTCGGCTCCAGGATATCTGGAGGTCCCCCCCCCATTTTTTTCTTCATTTTCAAAAATTTTTTTTTTTTTTTTTTTTTTTTTTTTTTTTTTTTTTTTTATTGGGGGTTCTCGCTTTAGTTCGAGTATCCTGGGCTGCTGGTGGTCGTTTGGGTGCACCCTGTGCCAGTTGTTCGAAAAATCTGCATTCATGAATCGCTCGGTAAATAACACTATGGATACCAAAAAACAAAACGCCAAACTGAGTCTAAAGAGGCATCGTGTGACCGTGTCAAACGAGTCTGTTTGTAGTGAGGATGTTGGAGATTTACCCAGTAATCCGAAAGTAGAAGAAGGAGGTAGCGCTATGTTACCTTCTATTAGATATCTCGTTTTTAAAAATTCTTCCGAAGGAGCTGATCTTGGAAAAGTCTCTCCTTTTATAATCAATAAGGCAATCGTTGGAAAAGCGGGTCCCGTAGTTTCAATCAAGAAACTACAAAACGGGACCTTACTAGTTCAAACCCACAGCGACAAACAGACACAGTCGCTGCTTAAAATGACATCATTCTTTGAGAATGTCAGGGTATCTGTGGAACCCCACAGAACCTTGAATTTTGCAAGGGGTGTCATAACATGCAGAGATCTTGTTTACGTTGATACCCAAGAAATAAAGACAGAATTGGCTTCGGAAGGAGTAATCGATGTAAATCGAATAATGCGAGTAGATAAGGGACAAAAATTCCCACAGCCTCCTTAATTCTTACATTTGGAAAACCCACTGTACCTGAGTATATCTATGCCGGATACCAAAGGCTGTCGGTCAGACCTTATGTTCCGAACCCAAGGCGTTGTTTTAGATGTCAAGGTTTCGGCCATATGAGTTCCTCGTGTTCGAAGCCCGAGGTTTGCGGCAATTGCGGTACTGCGGGTCATAGTGGTGAAGGTTGTCAGGCTAGCCCACATTGTGTGAACTGTGGAGGTGAGCATCCTGCCCGATCTCCAAACTGCCCCAAGTTTCAAGAAGAAAAGTCAATTTTATCGATAATGGCCAAAGATAAGATTTCTTTCTCCGAAGCCAAGAGAGTTCACAAAAGCTCTATGTCTGTTCTCAATGGAAAATCTTTTGCAGCTGTCACATCTAATCCAAAAATATCATCTTGTATGAATTGTGATGAGCTAACCAAAACTGTCAAAGTTTTGACGGATCAAGTAGCTCAATTGTTAAGTCTGTTATCCTCCAATGTCACACCTATTTCGGTTCCTGTTGCTAAGAAAGGTCCTTCATTGATTTCTCCTACTAAAGTTACTTCTGGGTCTAGTTCATGTAAAGAGTCTAAATCTCCAGTGACGAAGCCTCTAATGACAACGTCGCAAGTACTAAGAAACCTCCTGTCGCCCGTTGATAAGAAAACCACTCCGGGTCTAGAGTATTTCTTAAAAAAAAATCAAACACTTGTCCACCGACAGTTGGACCTAAAAATAAAAATTCTGCCACAGTAAACAAACCTGTAAAGAAAACGGAAAAAACTTCTAAAGGAGGTTCCACTACCAAACCTCCTGCAAACAAAACCAAAAATCATCAGAGTCTGACATTAGTCACAGTTGTGACTCTGTGTCTGTTGATCACAGTAGTGATTCGATGTCGGTAGACTCTGATAAATCAAAAGTAGTAAATGATAAAAACGAACAGAACCCGCTGCTATATTAATTTATTTTATTTCAATGTCTGCATTTCCAATTAATAGCAATGTGATACAGTGGAATATTAATGGGATAAGAAGCCACATGGAAGATCTCAAAGTTCTTGTGCGAGATTCATCTCCTCTAATAATGTGCCTCCAAGAGACGCACTTGCATGAATCCCACACCTTCAATTTTAGGGGCTATTCTATTTTCAGAACAGATTTCGTCACTGAGGAAAGAGCCAGAGGTGGCGTAGCCATATTGGTTCACAACTCTGTCCAGTCCATGTCTGTCAATATAATAACTCCTTTACAAGCTGTTGCCGTTCAGATTACCGTTCCATTCAAAGTTACCGTCTGTTGCCTTTACTTGCCGCCTAGTTACAATTTCCAACATCATGAAGTATATGATTTAATATCTCAGTTGCCACAACCGATTTTATTGACAGGTGATTTTAACGCTCACCATACTTCATGGGGTTCCTTATCCTGTAACTCAAGGGGAATACGAATTGAAGGACTACGGTCAAACTTAGATTTGTGCCTTCTAAATGACGGTACTCCAACTCATTTATCAGCATCTACTGGCGGATGGACAGTTGTCGATTTGACATTTTGTAGTCCAGTTTTGGCAACAAAGTTTGAATGGTCGGTGTTACCAGATCTGTATGGCAGTGATCATACTCCCATTAATATTTCATTTTGTACTTTCGCTCATGTGCAACGACGCCTGCCGCGTTGGATCCTTAAAAAGGCAAATTGGGAAGAATTTGCAAAAAGATTTGTTTCTGCAGACATTGAAGTGAACTGCATTAACACAGTGGTTAAGAAATTCACAAATACGATTTTACACGCAGCCGAGGATGTTATCCCTAAATCATCCGCATACCCACCACGTCCATCTGTTCCTTGGTGGAATGAGGACTGTAAGGAGGCTTTGCGTCTACGCCGAAAAGCACTACGGAGATTCAACAAAAACCCGACAGATGAAAATCTTGAGCGGTACAAAATTCTTAGAGCTAAAGCTCGAAGAATTTTTAGACAAAGTAGAAAGGAATCTTGGTCGCAATATATCGGAACAATATGCAGAACAACGCCAACATCTGTCGTCTGGAAGAAACTGCGCTCTATATCTGGCCGTGTACCATCCACGGAGTTGATGGGTCTTAAACGGCCGAATGGAGAGTTAGTTTCTCAGTGTTCCGATATTGTAAATTTATTAGGATCATCTTTTGCTAGCTATTCCTGTTCTACGGCGTATAACGCTGCCTTTCGTAAATACAAAAGTGCAGTGGAACCATTGCCGTTCACCATCGGTATTTCTGACGACTCTCCTCTTAATAGGCTGTTTACTCTGCATGAGCTGGAATCTGCACTGTCTTCAACGAAGGACACAGCTCCCGGTCCTGACAACCTCGTATATTCCATGATCAAAACCTTCCAACGTCAGGTAGGCTTGCCCTCCTCGAGATATACAATCGTATATTCGATGAACATACTTTCCTGACGCTTGGTTGGAAGCAATAGTAATTCCTATTCTTAAGCCAGGTAAAGATAAAACTGATGCAAGTAGCTATCGTCCGATTTCTCTTACCAGCGTTCTTTGCAAGCTGGTAGAAAAAATGGTAAATCGTCGCCTTGTTTGGTATTTGAAACCAACAATTTACTTTGCAAAGACCAGTGCGGCTTTAGGCAAGGACGATGTTCTGTGGATCAATTAGTGTCTTTGGAAGCTGCAATACAAAATGCGTTTCTCTTGCGTCAAACACTAGTAGCTGTTTTTTTCGACCTAGAGAAGGCATACGACATGGCTTGGAGAAGGGGAATTTTGAACACTTTAAAATCATGGGGTATACAAGGCAGGATTCTGTATTTTATCCAAAACTTCCTTAGTAATAGGTATTTTAGGGTGCGTCTTGGTAATACGCTATCAGATCGCTTCTACTTAGAGAATGGTGTTCCACAGGGGAGTATACTTAGTGTTACTCTGTTTGCTGTTGCAATCAATAGCATAACGTCTAACGTACGGTCCCCTGTCAGATGTTCTCTCTTTGTAGACGATTTTGCTATTTACGTAAGCACCAGAAACATGGCAACAGCTGAAAGATCCCTTCAGCTGGTAATAAATAGGTTGCAGAACTGGACGAGAACTACTGGCTTTAAATTCTCCGCTGCTAAAACTCAGTGTATTGCTTTTAGTCGCCGTCGACAGATCCAGGCTCCGTCGTTATATCTTGATGGTATACAGCTTCGGACTTCTCCATCCGTTCGATTCTTGGGTCTAATACTCGACGAAAGGCTCTCGTGGAGCCCTCACGTGCGTGATTTAAAATTAAGATGTAATAAAATCCTGGATATGTTGAGGGTTCTTAGTGGGTCTCGATGGGGTGCTGATAGGACCTGTATGCTGATGTTTTATCGTGCCGTAATTCGTTCGCGAATTGATTATGGCAGCATTGTTTATTCATCTGCTAGACCATCGATTTTAAAGCAACTAGATCCCGTCCATAACTCTGCAATCCGCCTTGTTTCTGGTGCTTTCCGTTCAAGTCCCGTCGTGAGTATTCTCGCCGATGCTGGGGAACCTTCTCTCTCTCGACGGAGACAGAAACTACGGTTAACTTATTTAAGCAATTTATCATCTAAACCATGGCACCCTGCTTTTAATACAGTTTTCAAAAATCAATTGGTGCGACAGTATGAAACTCGACCGAATGCTACTGCTCCTCTTGGTATTAGAACTTCCCGTATTTTTGATGACTTACGTATTGAACTACCCCCAATGTTTGAAAGGTCCTTTTGTCTTGTCCCTCCGTGGAAAATCAATATGCCGACCTTTGATTTCTCCTTGTGTGCATACCAGAAAGACAACACTCCTAACATTGTGTATCAACGTGAGTTTTTTCGACTGACTAGTTCATATCCATCTGCTAAATTTATTTTCACAGATGGCTCTAAGATGAATAACAATGTTGGGTGCGCATTTTACTCACTGGACGAAACGTATAAGTATGGATTACCCTCAACTTGTAGTGTCTTTACAGCCGAACTCTTTGCCATCTTAAAGGCTCTGAACACTATTGAATTCGATAGTTTGCATTTCGTAGTTTGTTCTGATTCAAAAAGTGCCCTCCAGGCAATCCGGGATATGTATTCGGTAAACCCTCTGGTTCAAGATATTCTGTGCTCTGTCCATAGACTTGAACTACGAGGTGCAAGAGTATCATTTATCTGGATTCCTGGTCACTGTGGAATATTAGGAAACACTGTAGCGGATAATGCGGCAAAGGAAGCAACTTTTATGCTGCCATGCACTGAACGTGTAATAGTGTCTGACTTTCTTTGTCACGTAAAACATTTAATTCTTCTACAGTGGGAAAATGAATGGGCAGCTACAAGCTGTAACAAATTGAGGGGAATTAAAAGTACAGTTCGTCCTTGGGGTCGTCAATACGTGCAAGTCGTAGAGAAGAGGTGGTGATCACCCGCCTTCGCATCGGTCACTCCATGTTAACGCATGGATTTCTGATGGAACGCGGGGACCCACCTAAATGCGAGTTCTGTAGGAAACCATCACAATAAGACATATATTGCTCGATTGTGATGGTTTCCAAAATGTGCGTTTTATGTGTGGTCTGAGCAACTGTTTGCAGACGATGTTGGGAGATAGTGCCTCGGCCGTTGACCGGGTTCTAGACTTCCTTCATCGTCTGAATGTTTTAAATAAAATTTAATTTATATAGTTGTTATTTCTTGTGTTATTTATTTATTTATTTTATCTAAAAGCTTTATTTCTGTTATGTTTATGCATAGTTTTAAGAAATGTTATTAAATTTTATTGATTATTTATTGTTATTTAGTTCTTAAGTGTAATATAATCTATACCTGTTATCTAAATTTTTAATTTATTTTAATGTTATAGTTTGTTGTTGTTGTTTTATTCTTACGTAAAATTTTGTTTAAATTTTGTTTTATGTACTTTCATTTTTCGTTACGGCGATGATAACCCGAACGGTTTTTCGCCGAAAAAAAAAAAAAAAAAAAAAAAAAAAAAAAAAAAAAAAAGGGATCCTTAAAAAGGCAAATTGGGAAGAATTTGCAAATAGATTTGTATCACCAGACATTGAAATGAACTGCATTAATACGGTGGTTAAGAAATTCACCAATACGATTTTAAATGTAGCCGAGGATGTTATCCCTAAAACATCCGCATACCCACCACGTCCATCTGTTCCTTGGTGGAACGAGGACTGTAAGGAGGCTTTGCGTTTACGCCGAAAAGCACTACGGATATTCAACAAAAGCCCGACATATGAAAATCTTGAGCGTTACAAATTCCTTCGAGCTAAAGCTCGAAGAATTTTTAGACAAAGTAGAAAGGAATCTTGGTCGCAATATGTCGGAACAATATTTTCCCGTATTTTTGATGACTTACGTATTGAACTACCCCCAATGTTTGAAAGGTCCTTTTGTCTTGTCCCTCCGTGGAAAATCAATATGCCGACCTTTGATTTCTCCTTGTGTGCATACCAGAAAGACAACACTCCTAACATTGTGTATCAACGTGAGTTTTTTCGATTGACTAGTTCATATCCATCTGCTAAATTTATTTTCACAGATGGCTCTAAGATGAATAACAATGTTGGGTGTGCATTTTACTCATTGGACGAAACGTATAAGTATGGATTACCCTCAACTTGTAGTGTCTTTACAGCCGAACTCTTTGCCATCTTAAAGGCTCTGAACACTCTTGAATTCGATAGTTTGCATTTCGTAGTTTGTTCTGATTGAAAAAGTGCTCTCCAGGCAATCCGGGATATGTATTCGGTAAACCCTCTGGTTCAAGATATTTTGTGCTCTGTCCATAGACTTGAACTACGAGGTGCAAGAGTATCATTTATCTGGATTCCTGGTCACTGTGGAATATTTGGGAACACTGTAGCGGATAATGCGGCAAAGGAAGCAACTTTTCTGCCGCCATGCACTGCACGTGTAATAGTGTCTGACTTTCTTTGTCACGTAAAACATTTAATTCTTCTACAGTGGGAAAATGAATGGGCAGGTACAAGCAGTAACAAATTAAGGGTAATTAAAAATACTGTTCGTCCTTGGGGGTCGTCAATACGTGCAAGTCGTAGAGAAGAGGTGGTGATCACCCGCCTTCGCATCGGTCACTCCGTGTTAACGCATGGATTTCTGATGGAACGCGGGGACCCACCTAAATGCGAGTTCTGTAGGGAAACCATCACAATAAGACATATATTGCTCGATTGTGATGGTTTCCAAAATGTGCGTTTTATGTGTGGTCTGAGCAACTGTTTGCAGACGATGTTGGGAGATAGTGCCTCGGCCGTTGACCGGGTTCTAGACTTCCTTCATCGTCTGAATGTTTTAAATAAAATTTAATTTATTGTATTTGTAATTTCTTGTGTTATTTTATTTATTTATTTTATTTAAAAACTTTACTTCTGTTATGTTTTGCATACTTTTACGAATTGTTATTAAATTTTATTCATTATTTATTGTTATTTAGTTCTTAAGTGTAATATATCTATAATTGTTATCTAAATTTTTAATTTATTTTTATTGTTATAGTTTGTTGTTGTTGTTTTTGTTGTTGTTTTTTTTCTTAAGTAAAATTTCGTTTAATTTTCTTTGTAAATACTTTCATTCTTCGTGACGGCGATGATAACCTGAACGGTTTTTCGCCGGAAAAAAAAAATCATCAGGCTCATTATGAGCCATGGCGTCAGAGAGGATGGACGTGGAGCGTGCTCCTACTAAACGTCTTGGTCTCGCCTAACCTACCGTTGGGAATTTATTTGAAATCGGTTCATTTTCTCAACAGCGAATGCAGTAAGTTTATCGCGACTGGCCTATTTCAACACTCTGCGCATGAGTTGGGCGTGTTGATACATTCCGGTCGAATTTCGACTTACTTTACACACTCTCAGTTCAACGGGGTGATGGTGGAGCTGTCAAATATTTCGACAGCTGTCAACGCTGCCACGACAGCTACCAATAAATTTCTACTTAGTGCAGGCCATGTTATTGTAAAAAATGTTTTCGGTAAGCGGTACGTCCAGTTGTACGGCGGGGTGGGTAAACACGCAATCTCTTTGACCCCGATCGAGTGGAACCTGTTCCGCGATATTGCACCACTGGTATCGCGCAGACTCGGCGAGTTGCTTTATATAGAACAGGATTTAATATCCTACATCATTGAGTGTCTGGCTAGCGACAAACTCGTTTCCAGCACACTACCCGAGGCTGATAGATTATACGACGAGATAGTCTTATTCAAAAAACATGCAGCGGGCAGTTGTTGAGTTTCACGCTTTTGTAGATAACGACGGTGAATACATAGTCAAGGAATTAGCCGTTGTAAGCCGATTTTCTTACAACGTTACTGTTTTCAAGCCGCCGTATGATTTTCACAATCTTAACGATAAAAGTCGAAAAACTGCACGCTGGCTTCAGACGCGTTACCATTAAATCGATTGGTACGACGGGAACGTTGTTTTTGAAAGTAATACCGTTAGAGAACTTTTAAAACCTTTTTCGACCATTTTTACAAAAGGGTTGGAAAAGGCGCGGTTTTTGAGACGTTTTCACCCAAACGTGTCTGCATTACCGGAGACAGTTAATATTGCAGAAAATACTTGTACATATTTCAAGTGCGTTTTGCCCCACCACAACAACGCGTCAAGTAAATGTGCTCTTAGGAGCGCTAAATATTATTTCGATTTACTGATTGCTTAGGGCGTGTGTGTGTGTGTGTGTGTGTGTGTGTGTGTGTGTGTGTGTGTGTGTGTGTGTGTGTAGGTCAATGGCACGGAGTTAGTTCTCCTGTAAACCTGCGCACGTGTGTGTGTGTGTGTGTTGGTCACTGGCACGGAGTTAGTTCTCCTGTAAAAACCTGCGCACGTGTGTGTGTGTGTGTGTTGGTCACTGGCGTGGAGTTAATTCTCCCCTAAACTACGTATGTTGTGCCTAGCAATGTGTAAATCGCTACAAAAAAATTAAATAAATAAAAATCCAAAAAAAAATGGGGGACTACATTTTTGTTATGGAGTGGTAGTCACCGGAAGTAGCGATGGTTGGAGCTACTTCCACAAGGGGTAGGCCTTCTGCCTACCCCGGATTGTAATGTGGGCGACTGTGACGGCTTCACCGCACAGGTTCGACGGTTCCAACCCCGTAGAACACAGAGGACAATCCAATTGTTATATTTTTTATGTGTTTGTGTATGTTTGTGTTTGTGTGAGGAAAAAATTCAATCTAACTCAGCCATTAGTTCGAAAGCCCCCGAACGACGTCAACGTTCTGCGTTTTGTCGGGGGAAATTTTGAAAAATAAATATAAATAATATATGCCAAAAAGTGATTGCATTTTTCCCTCACAGACCTTGGTTTATTATACCTTGCTCTAAGATACTTTCCAATGTATCCAGGTCTTCACCGTGTGGAGAAACTGTGCTCATGTCCGAGAGTGTATCTATCTCGGACATTAGGAGATCGCTGGCGGAGCTGCAGGGAGCGAGCCAACTTTGTGACCATCTGTAGTCGCTCACGTGCTCAGATATTTCGGTCCCCGTACCTACTTTACACGAGATGACCACAATATTACGTAGATTGATCTCCTCTATTCCGCCATCGATGCTCCTAGCAGATCTTATTATGCGTCTCACCTCCCTGAAACATATGACTGTATAATTTTACATATTTTCAACAACAGGTTTTGGAGGTTGCAGGACGTTGCTTCATACCTTGCAATCTGCGCCACTGTCTCTTCTTCGTATTTCTTCAATTCCTTCGTCTCTCTCCACTTTGGCATGTTGCCCGGCAATACTTTCCTCGCTACGCGTGCGACCTTATATGTACAGAGTGTTCACCACGTGACCGTTTGCCTTGCTATCTCCTACGTATGCACGCGGCAGACGCTGACCGTAACAATTTATATCGCACGAGTGCAACTCATTATCTCACAAGCTCGATTGCGCATATGCGGAAAAAATTGTACTACACGTCGGTACTGGTGGCAAGACGTTTAGCCTGATGGCAATAATTTGTAATATTGACATTAAATCCTGTTTGCATGCAGGTGTTGCACAATAAAAAAAATGTATTGAAGCATAAAATATTGTTTTTTCCTAACCTTTGTGTAGACCAACCAGCGTACGTTGCTGGAGGGTAAGATGGCTTGTTGTTGTTGTATTTTTTATTTGTTATTGTTGTTGTTGTTGTTGTTGTTGTTGTCGTTCCTCGCGATATATCGCCTGCACATCCATATGTGGCCAGATGGTTAGATGATCTAAATCGGGGCGTCTCGTTCTTTGCTTCAAATCGGCGCGCATGCAGTAAGACTGCACTTCGAACGTTCGACCGTAGATGTCTCTATACAAATATAGAAAGCCCTGAGGTCGCTCGGGATCGGAGCAGTAACCGTCGTCCGCGCTGGAGTTCATCTTGTATTGTAATGAGATTCTGAGCGACCGGACGCGTCTGACCGTGCAACAGGAGGTGGGGGTAATACGTGGTAAGTTGCCGCCTATCGACCCACGAGTTGTGCCGTTTATGAAAACCTAACCACTTTACCAACACTTTATTGCCTTTTGACCTCAATACTTTCTCAACGAGATAGACATCGCCCAATTTGGACTTGCTAATTTCCTCTGCGTAAAAACCGCCTTTCAGTATTTCACCATTCGAATCTTGTAATATATACGTTGTAGGTTCGGTGGGAACAACTGCGAATATAGTGAAAACCTCGTTTGTCCAGTTTGGAAGATAACCTTTGGCAAACGTTTTCTTATATTTCGAAATACGAACTTTATCGTCTACTTTAAATCTAGTTGCCGCGGGCTTGTTTAACACGCCCTTATTATTTACTTTTGTCAAGAGCAAGTTTTCGTGTTTACGTGTTACTAGACTCGGTTTCATACCGGTGGTTCTGTGTACCGTGTTATTGTATGATCGCACTACCGATTTTAATAAATTTAGCCATTCGTAGCTACCGCGCGCTGTGAATTCACGCCACATTTTGGTCTTTAGGGTTCGATTTAGCCGCTCCACGATGGACGCTTTCTTTTCCGTATATGTAGTATAATGGTTTATTTTGAATGTTTTCAACAATTTTCTTACGTCAGCGTTGAACCACTCTTTCTCGAGATCGGTTTGGAAATGCCTCATTGGATGTTTTTTGAGAATCGGTTGCAATGCTGTAGCTACTGCAGAACCGGTTTTTGTTTTCAACGGCACGTCAATAGCGAATTTCGACAAACAGTTTATCATAGTCAATATATATTTGTAGCCGCTATTTATTTTTGCGTACGGGATCATTTCTACCAAATCGGCTTGGTACAAGTCGTTTAAACCTTTTAACGTGACACGTCGTGTTTTGAAATTCCTTCGAGCCTGTTTATGCAGCTCTTGGGCTATATCCTGTCTAACGTTATTACTGCTCATGACTGATTGTTATGTCGCGGCGTGGTGATCTTTATATCCCCCGAAGGGGTAGAGGGTGGCCCCAACCTTCGCCACCCACCGTGGCATCTATTCCAAAACAAAAATATCTATTCCTCTGCTGATGCCTCCGTATATACGTTTCACCGTCTTCCTTAAAGAGCTTTAGGGGAGAATTAACCCCACGCCAGGGACCATAGGTTTAGAGGGGACTTAACCCCACGCCAGGGACCGTCTGTAAGGAAGAGGGTGAAACGTGCAAAATTTTACTCAAATCTGGCCACTTTGTGCCCGTAGGGCAGTGTGTCATAATCACCGTATCGCTTTCTTTTTGCACCCGTGATTCTAAATGTTTTCGATTCGCGTACTGTAATCACTTGGCGATCTTTGGTACGACGTATCTGCGTACTTGTGACGGTGATCGGATCGAAACCTTCGTTGAACACCATGTTTTTTAGTGAATCGAAATTTACGGCACCCAAAGTGCGAAGATTCAACGTCAAACCTTTTACTTTGCACACGGTCACCGGTTCGTCGGGGTTGTTTGTAGACAGAACTTTGTATCCGTAGATTTTTGGTCCGCCTGAAACGAATTCCGTGATGTAAGAGCCTGGTCCGTATTCGAGCAGTTCGTCAGTCATCTGTCCCAAGTAGTCGCCTGTCTGTACCTTATGCACCCCCTCCACGTATATTATCCCGTCTGTGTCGAAATATAGACCTGTCTGTCTAGGGCGTCCAAGTGTTCGTAGAGTTTTAGTCTCGCTTGCGCTGTAGTAAAGGCTACGAGTACGACGTTAACCGTCGGTAAAACTTCGCAGACGTCTTCGACGTACTGCCAGTTTACTACTACCACATCTTCGTTCACTTCCTGGATGTTGTTCACTTGGACAGACGGACTGACCAACATTTTAAATAGTTCCGTCGGTTGTCTCACGATCGCTGTCTTTGTCTGGTTCTCTCTCTGACCAAACTTACCCCAAAATGAATTCAGCATAAGTTTTGCTAGCGAGCGGCGACCTTCGTTTTTCTCTATCTTTGTCTCATCTAGTCTCACCCCTTCGGCGTCGAAATAGTCGTCTATGTACTTTTTACGATCACTGTCTGTCTGACACCATCCGGGGTAGCCTGACGCTTCCTGTTTCATTTTTAGAAACGTGTTTATGAAATCTGTAAATAGTCCGTCGCCATTGCCGAAGGCCGCCACTTCGTATTGCCATAGCTCATGCATTTCCATAATTATGTAGCCTTTGTCGACGGCTTTACGAAGTTCGTCCATAGTCCACGTTCCGGTCAGTGTTCGTTGGCCTACAGTGTGTTCGCAGTCCGATGGATACAGAGTTTCAGCGCATGTGCGGCACAACACAAACATCAGTTTTTGATGCATTCTAGTTGGTAGCACGGGGTGGTAGAGTTCACGAGGGGGTAGGACAGTACACTTTAGCAAACCGTTTGCGTCTATGCCTGCCTTTCTGCATTCCTTATCGCCCACGTGTATTATAGGGTGTCCTATAGGGTACTTGCCGTACTTACAGACCCACGGGTAAAGAGAGCACACATCCACGTAGTGAATTTTTTTGCCCTTTTTACAAGCACGGTACGTCTTTACGTTACCGGTTCGGCCGCCATAAAACGCATCGCGAGGGTTCAAGGGGGCGCCATTCATTACGGGGTGGTTTAGGAGATATGCCGTTTCATTTTTCATCTCTCTAAACTCACACTCCCACATTTCGACTACCGCCGAGACGTGCCGAGAGACCTTTAACGTTTTAGCTTTCGTTCTCTCGAGGCGAGCGTTCAAAGTATCAGAAGGATCGTCTTCGAGAGGGTCATCGCGACCGTGAGGGAAGCATTTGAGGCATCCGTGCCAATAGCATCCGTGGAATTCGTACACGGTCTCCGTTTCGGTGCAAAAACCGTCCACTTTCATTCCCGCGATCTCCTTTTCCCTACCCCTACCGGCGTGTTCCACTCGAACCCCGTTCTTGTCCTCCACCCACGTCAGCCATTGCAGAGCGATAAGTGACTGGGTGTCGGCCAAACGGTACCCGTTTTTTGGAACTATCCCTATAGTATATGGTTTCAAAAAGTTTCTCCTGAACGCGACGTTACAAGCACTCGCTATGGTAATTGCCTCCAGGAATGGGTCTACATTGCATTCTTGCAGAAAAGAAGCTCTAAACTTTATGCACGCTTGCGCGAGTATATCCACGTCTGAAAGACAGTATTCGAATATTTCCTTTTGGAAATCGAACACGTACTCGTTGCGCACTTGTTCGTCGTACCATTTCAAAAACTCTCTATGGTTCTTGTCAAACATGGAGTCTGGACAGTAGTATTCTTTCGACGGGATAGGACCTACGTACGTTTGATTGGCTAGCGTATTGAACAAGTGCGGAAAGTAACCTTTCTTTTTCTCGGGAGGTAAATCGAAAGCTTTAGGGAGTTTGGACAGAGCCATTGGCATGTAATTTAGAGAGTCTATGAACCGGATGTTGTCCAACTGCATTAGGATGACCTTGGTGCCTCGTGTAATCAATGTGGGGATGAATTTTGTTTCTTCAAGAACGTATTTGAGCAGAAACTGGAAATCGAACGCTTGACCGTTGTGCGCAATGACGCACACTTTTTTGAACCGTTTGCGCACGTCCATTACGTGTTTCATGAAACCGTCTACAGGGTCTTTTGTAAAGACTAACGTTCGGTTCTCGCATTGGGAACAGTTTACCATGTTTATGCATTTCCAACAGTATTGCTGGGAGATGCACAAATTCACGCGATGCAGGTGGGCTGTGTCGAGCGTTTCGTCCTGACGCGTCTCAAAGTCAAAGAAAATGAACAGATAATCTGTGGTTACCGGTTTTTGGGTGTTGACTCTCATGTAACAAAAATGTCCTGTCTGTCTGTATGCGTTACACAATTTACAATATATTTCACCGCACACGTGGGCGGATTTGCGTTTTTTCGTTAATATCAACTTGTTACAGTTTGGGCATTACTTTACGGACTGGCAAACGTTTCCAGTGTGCGCGATAAAACAATTTTTGTTTTTAAATTGACGATTACAGTCACCGCAATAGATGGCGCTGTCGTCTTTGATACACGGCGGAGATCGCTTACACGAGTTGCACTGTGCAGAACATCTGTGCCTTTCTCGGTGGGCAAAAGGGGTGTGGCAGGTTTCGCAATAATAATTGCATGCGAAAGCGGCCGTCAAACTGATAATTACGTTAAAGTGACCTTGATGGAATAATAAATTTATCTTGTAGCGTGCGTTCTGTACGTCGCCCTCAAAGTATATATCGCGCCCGCGGTTCCCATAATTGTATACTGTAATCTTGTACTCGGCGAGAAATTTTTGCAATTCCACCACCCCGGCGCCTGCGTCTCCGATTTCAACACCAGCTTCGGTCATCAGTTGTCGAGCCCTGAGAGTCTGTCGTTTGCGTCTATCTTCTCTCACGGCTTGGTACTCGGAGTCTTTGTCTGCATGCGCTTTGCCTACTACGAGTGAGCACGGTAGGCACAAGGAGTCGGTGTTTTTAATCACTACAATCCCCTTCCTACTGTGGCACTCTTCGGCATAATTATTGTAAAGTCCTGGTCTCACACGTCCGCGACCGACTGGAACTTTAACTTTAGTGCACTCTACTTTAAACGTGTCGCTGGACGTAAAGCTTTCGGTGTTACTCTGTATTATCCCCCCGAAAATTTTCCAGAGTATTTCGGCTGTTATTTCCGGAGCAGGCTTAAACGCTACATAGCCGGGGTCTCGATTTTTAAAATTTAAACTAGTTAGTGTGAACCCCAGATGGTCTTGTTCGGACGTCTCGTTGGTCATAGTCTCTACAATTTCAGTCAAACCATTTTTGATCCATTCAATTTCGTCCTCACCTTCGGGCGGTAAATTGAACTTGAAGGTAACTTTTGTTCCGTGTAACCGGAACTTTTTCACGTAGGTTTCTACTTTCGATACGACGTGCACGGACATTTTGCAACTAGCCACGTACGTTTGTTTTAAAATTACCAATCGACTTATAATATAAGAACTTTAGCTAAATATATGAAAGAGAGTAATAAAAAAAAAGTACTTACAGTTTTGTGGTGCTTATTTGACAACATGTGACAAAGTGGTTCGTTCGTAGGCTACCGATTGTTTTTATGTTTTCCACGTACTGCCTTGGGAGACTACTTGTCTGGTTACGTCACGAGGTCAGCGAGCGCCGCTGAGTCGATAGCCTTGGCATTTAGATTAATTTATTATCTGGCTGGCCTTGTCTGGTGCAATTTTTGCACCGGTCCTTTTCCGTGGGAGACTACTTGTCTGGTTGCGTCAGCGAGCGCCGCCGAGTCGATAGCCTCGGCATTAATGGCCTTGTCTGGTGCAATTTTTGCACGGGCCCTATCACTTTAGCCGTAGAATGCGGTGCGGATTTTGCACCAATGGTTTTTGCATTGCTTGACCTTCCTACGTACTTTCACTCTTGGCGGTGATTGTATATATATACTCGCTCTGTACCTGGGAATGTATCATAGTTTTGTACGTCATCGTATACACCACATCTTTCTACAAGCTGTAGTGCTGTGTCGTCGTGTCTCTTTGTAAGTAAGTATGTATCCGTCAAAGACCGTATTTGAACGATTTAATGCTATTAATCCGGTTGAAACTGTTCCGATTAAGAGTTTAAAAATTGGAGTGCCGTTTACAATTTTAGATGTACGAATGGTGCCTACCAAATTTGGGACTTCGGTCCTAGTTGAATTTCTAAATGAGGGGGGTACTATCAATAATACTTTCCTCCCGCGACGTTACGCAGATGTTTTTTCGATAACAGAGTTACATGACTTAGTTTCTAAACGGTTGACAGTGACTGAGCATTTTGCTCAGTCTGTCAGACTGCGTATAGATTAAACAGTTTTACAGTCAATGCTTGCGTGTGTGTGTGTGTGTGTGTGTGTGTGTGTGTGTGTGTGTGTGTGTGTGTGTGTGTGTAGGTCAATGGCACGGAGTTAGTTCTCCTGTAAACCTGCGCACGTGTGTGTGTGTGTGTGTGTGTGTTGGTCACTGGCGTGGAGTTAATTCTCCCCTAAACTACGTATGTTGTGCCTAGCAATGTGTAAATCGTTACAAAAAAATTAAATAAATAAAAATCAAAAAAAAAAAAAAAATGGGGGACTACATTTTTGTTATGGAGTGGTAGTCACCGGAAGTAGCGATGGTTGGAGCTACTTCCACAAGGGGTAGGCAGAAGGCCTTTTACAGTCAATGCTTGCGTGTGTGTGTGTGTGTTTTTTTTCAAAATTTTTGATTATTTTTTGTACAGATCCTGTCATATTACTCGCTCTCTCTCTCTCTCTCTCTCTCTCTCTCTCATGGAATTTCTTTTTCGTCAGACTCCTGTTTTAAATAACATTTTTAAATACTTAAATTTATCTGATCGGATGATCTTTGGTTATGTGTTACATGAGATGGATCATCTATTTTTGGTTACTAAACGCAGAGGCGATCAGTTTGCTGTAAATGAGATTTTAACTTTATATTCGGATTGTCTTTCGGAAAATGTGTTTGAATTGTTAAGCGAGGCTGAATGGGGTCACTTGTCGTCCTGTTTTTATCTTCCTATTCACCGTATACGCGCTTATAAGCATAAAATAAACTGGAATAGAGTATGTGTTTGCCACAATCTATCGGAGGATTTTATTGAGGAGTTTGAGTCTCTGGTAGAGTGGAAATCCGTATGTATACTCCAGCGACTTTCGGAAACTTTTTTAAGAAAATTTCATTATAGGCTCGACTGGTCTGCTGTTTGCACGTATCAAGTGCTATCTGAAAGTTTCATTAGAGACTTTCAGTTGCAGGTGGACTGGGAGGCTGTGTGTTGTTTTCAAAAATTATCCGTCGATTTTATAAGGGAATTTGATTCCAAGGTCGACTGGATGTATGTCTCTACGTGCCAAGTGTTGTCCGAGGATTTCATACGTGAATATCGTTCCAAGGTCTTCTGGACAGCGATATCTAGGCAACAATTATTATCCGAGGGTTTTATAAGGGAGTTTCGGTATAATCATTTTTCCGGGAGTTTCGGGAGCAGGTTGCCACATCATTTTCTCAAACGTTTACTAGCGTTTGAGCGACGGCATAGAATACGATCTTCTGTAAGTATTTCTTTGTGTGTGTGTGTTTGGATTTTCCGTAGAGTTTTCTGGTTTTTTAATTATTTTTTCTTTATTTTTAGTGTCTTCATTGTAACCGGACGTATTCGTACGACGACTTGCCGTCAACCAGAGTCGGACGTCGAGTGCTCAAGAACCTTATTCGCGGATTGCGACATAGCGTATGCGATTTGGTTACGGCGTACTCACGCACTCCGGTGCTTGTGAGTAGAAGTTTTACCGTGCAGTCTATACGGATGGTGGCGCTTCAGATATTACAACAGCTACGCAGAGGCTTCAGTCGACTGCACCAATACGGACTGACTCCATTGAACGTCCCAAACCCACTGTGTTCCTGTCGTTCCCCTACAACGTGCAACGCATGGCCTCCTGCTGCTTGTTGCCCTGTTTGTCTCGGTCCATCTCAGGATCACGCGCTGTTCCCGTGTGGGCACGTTCTATGCCAAGATTGCTCAGAACAATTGCGTAGATGTCCTGTCTGCAGGACCTGGATTGTTGGGACATGCAAACTATTTTTTTGAAACTCATGTGTCTTTTTTTTCACACACACGCAAGCATTGTCTCTTTTTTATTGTGCACCATTTCTTTTAATGTCAATATATTTTCACACGAGGCAGATTTCTTTTGTCCCGTTCTCTACGGTTACGTATTTCTGTTTCAGCAATTAAACACCTGTCATGCCTGGTTACTGTTGTGAGCTGAAATGTTTCGTGGTACCCAGTTGTCAAGTGGACGGTCTTGCATGTAGAATATGCAACTGTTTTTCCTTCTGCCATTGCTTATGTAAATCGGCCCAAAAGTGGAACATGAAGCTTACTATTTGTAGGACCAAGTTCAGCGGATACGCGTGCTGCAGCAAAATGTGCACAAGGTTTACGTTTGAGGAATTGGTCAACTGCAGTACATGCGGAGAGGATTTTTGTATATGCGTTTTGAAAAATTGTACTACACGTCGGTACTGGTGGCAAGACGTTTAGCCTGATGGCAATAATTTGTAATATTGACATTAAATCCTGTTTGCATGCAGGTGTTGCACAATAAAAAAAATGTATTGAAGCATAAAATATTGTTTTTTCCTAACCTTTGTGTAGACCAACCAGAGTACGTTGCTGGAGGGTAAGATGGCGACGACAAAATGGCGAAGAGTTGTTACACAAACTACGCCAGAGGGTTAGCGGGAAGGGGCAACCAACCACAGGGGTGCGTGAACCAGTCACGGGAAAGCGGTGGAGGAAAAACCAATCACAACCGATCTGGAGGGGGTGCACCAGGGTTGGCGACAGGAGCAACCAACCACCGCACAAGGGGGTGCGTCCATAAGAACCAATCACAGCACGAGGGAAAGCGGCGGAGGGGAGGAAGAACCAATCACAACACTCAGGAAGGTGAGAGGGTGGGGGTAGGGGAGGATCTTAAAAATTCAGAAATACATGCAAAAGGTTGAAGGGAGGGTAAATGGAGGGGTTGCTTTACCCTACTGCCCTTCCTACTCCCAGTCCATCACTCTGCAATACGACTCGTCTCTATAGCCTTCCGTTCTAGTTCCGTTTTAAGCATTCTAGCCGAGACTGGGGAACATTCACTCTTTCGACGGAGACAGAAACTACAGTTAACTTATGTAAGCAATTTATCATCTAAACCTTGGCACCCTGCTTTTAATACAGTTTTCAAAAATCAATTGGTGCGACAGTATGAAACTCGACCGAATGCTACTGTTCCTCTTGGTATTAGAACTTCCCGTATTTTTGATGACTTGCGTATTGAACTACCCCCAATGTTTGAAAGGTCCTTTTGTCTTGTCCCTCCATGGAAAATCAATATGCCGACATTTGATTTCTCCTTGTGTGCATACCAGAAAGACAACACTCCTAACATTGTGTATCAACGTGAGTTTTTTCGACTGACTAGTTCATATCCATCTGCTAAATTTATTTTCACAGATGGCTCTAAGATGAATAACAATGTTGGGTGTGCATTTTACTCACTGGACGAAACGTATAAGTATGGATTACCCTCAACTTGTAGTGTCTTTACAGCCGAACTCTTTGCCATCTTAAAGGCTCTAAACACTATTGAATTCTATAGTTTGCATTACGTAGTTTGTTCCGATTCAAAAAGTGCACTCCAGGCAATCCAGGATATGTATTCGGTAAACCCTCTGGTTCAAGATGTTCTGTGTTCTGTCCATAGTCTTGAACTACGAGGTGCAAGAGTATCATTTATCTGGATTCCTGGCCACTGTGGAATATTTGGAAACACTGTAGTGGATAATGCGGCAAAGGATGCAACTTTTCTTCCGCCATGCACTCAACGTGTAATCATGTCTGACTTCCTTTGTCACGTAAAACATTTAATTCATCTACAGTGGGAAAATGAATGGGCAGCTACAAGCAGTAATAAATTGAGGGTAATCAAAAGTACAGTTCGTCCTTGGGGGTCGTCAATACGTGCAAGTCGCAGAGAAGAGGTGGTGTTCACCCGCCTTCGCATTGGTCACTCCATGTTAACGCATGGATTTCTGATGGGACGCGGGGACCCACCTGAATGTGAATTCTGTAGGGAAGCCATCACAATTAAACATATACTGCTCGATTGTGATGGTTTTCAAAATGTACGTGTTATGTGTGGTCTGAGCAACTGTTTGCAGACGATGTTGGGAGATAGTGCCTCGGCCGTTGACCGGGTTCTATACTTCCTTCATCGTCTGAATGTTTTAAATAAAATTTAATTTATATAGTTGTTATTTCTTGTGTTATATTATTTATTTATTTTATCTAAAAACTTTATATCTGTTATGTTTATGCATACTTTTACGAGTTGTTATTAAATTTTATTCATTATTTATTGTTATTTAGTTCTTAAGTTTAATATATCTATACCTGTAATCTAAATTTTTAATTTATTTTTACTGTTATACTTTGTTGTTGTTGTTTTTGTTGTTGTTTTTTTCTTAAGTAAAATTTTGTTTAATTAATTTTTTTTTATATACTTTAATCCTTCGTGACGGCGATGATAACCTGAACGGTTTTTCGCCGGAAAAAAAAATAATGGATCTGTCGACGGCGACTGAAAGCAATACACTGAGTTTTAGCAGCGGAGAATTTAAAGCCAGTAGTTCTCGTCCAGGTCTGCAACCTATTTATTACCAGCTGAAGGGTTCTTTCAGCTGTTGCCATGTTTCTGGTGCTTACGTAAATAGCAAAATCGTCTACAAAGAGAGAATATCTGACAGGGGACCGTACATTAGTTGTTATGCTATTGATTGCAATAGCAAACAGAGTAACACTAAGTACACTCCCCTGTGGAACACCATTCTCTAAGTAGAAACGATCTGATAGCGGATCCAACGCGATTTTAAGGATCCAACGCGGCAGGCGTCTTTGCACATGAGCGAAAGTACAAAATGAAATATTAATGGGAGTATGATCACTGCCGTAAAGATCAGGTAATACCGACCATTCAAACTTTGTCGCCAAAACGACTACAAAATGACAGATCCACAACTGTCCATCCACCAGTAGATGCTGATAAATGTGTAGGAGAACCGTCATTAAGTAGACACAAATCCAAGTCGGACCATATTCAATCAATATGTATTCCTCTTGAGTTACAAGACAATGAACCCCATGCACTGTGGTGAGCATTAAAATCGCCTGTCAGTAAAATCGGCGGTGGTAACTGTGAGACTAAGTTATATATTTCATTATTTTGAAAATTGTAACTCGGAGGCAAGTATAGGCAACATATAGTAAGTTTGAATGGGACGGTTATCTGAACGGCAACAGCTTGTAAAGGTGTCAATACATTAACGAGAACCGATTCAGTAGAGTTATGAGTCAATATGGCAACACCGCCCTTGGCTCTTTCCTCCATGATGAAATCGGCTCTGGCAATGGAATAACCCCCAAAACTGAAACTGTGAGATTGATGCAGGTGCGTTTCTTGAAGACACATTATCAATGGTGATAAATCTCTCACCAGAACTTTCAGATCCTCGATGTGGCATCTTACCCCATTAATATTCCATTGTATTAAGTTATGTTTCATTCGATTTCTAACCATAAGAATATAATATATATGGCACTAGTATATGACAGGATTTAATATTGTTTTGTCATTTGTATCTACTTTAGGTTTATCCGAGTCCACTGACATCGAATCACTACTGTGACTGATGTCGGACTCTGTAGATAGTTTACATTTTGAAGGAGGCACTTTGGCAGGTGATCCTTCTTTAGAATTTTTATTAGTATTTTTTTTTAACAGGTTTATTTTCTGTGTTTTTCTGCCCAACGACAGGTGGGCAGGTATTAGCTTTTTTTAGAAAGTAGGTTAGGTCTACAGGCACTTTTTTATTGTTACCTTTCATTACTTGTAACTTTGCTCGCAAACCCATACTGGAAGTAGAAGTAGGTGGCATTACTTTTACAGGTAATGGCTTCGTGGACTCAGTCACAAGAGGTTTAGATATTTTGTTACTGTTAGAGGCCTGGATTTTTCCAGCAGAACAATCCGATTTTTGACGACCAGTCAAATTAGAGATAGAAAGATCACTACTAGTAGAAATCAGAGCCACAAGGTGAGCTACTTGTTCCGATAATGCTTTCACAGTTTTGGTAAGCTCGTCGCAATTTACACAAGAGCCCTTGCTACTGCTGGATGCAACAGCAGCAAAAGACCTACCCTCAACCATTTGTTTTGCACTTTTAAATACCCTCTTAGCTTCTGAGAAGGATACCCTGTCTCTTGACATAATAGTGAGGACAGCTTTCTCGTCCTTAAACTTAGGGCAGTTAAAGGAACGAGCTTGATGAGCGCCTCCACAATTGGGACAATTAGGGTCATCTTTACAGTCCTCACTATTATGCTTCTCTGAACCACAATTACCACATACCTCAGGCTTCCGGCATAGTTGTTATTTCTTGTGTTATATTATTTATTTATTTTATCTAAAAACTTTATTTCTGTTATGTTTATGCATACTTTTACGAGTTATTAAATTTTATTCATTATTTATTGTTATTTAGTTCTTAAGTGTAATATATCTATATCTGTTATCTAAATTTTTAATTTATTTTTACTGTTATTGTTTGTTGTTATTTTTTTCTTAAGTAAAATTTTGTACATTTTTTTTTAATATTTTCATTTTTCGTGACGGCAATGATAACCTGAACGGTTTTTCGCCGGGAAAAAAAAATGTAGAGCTCACGTGTCCAAAACCCTGGCATTTAAAGCAACGTCTAGGGTTTGGGACGTACGGTCTCACCGATAGCCGTTGGTACCCGGCATGTATATATTCTGGTAAGTTGGGTATTCCAAAAGTAACAATAAGGGAAGTAGTTGGTATTTTCTGCCCCTTTTCATTGCGCAATTATTGCTTTTCAAGCTGACAAATTAGAGAACGACACTGCTATTGCGTCTCGTTTTGACATGTGTAATGTTAAAAAAATTAAATTCTATTTGAATTCGCAATACTATCCTTACGACGATTTCAATGATAATAAGGCACTTATGTATGACGCATACAGCAGATTCCAATCATCCTATTACCAGGGAAGTGATGACCAACGGCTTGTGGATCGTGAAACCTTGATGGCTAAAACATCCATGTTTGTAATTGACTGTTCAAACAGGTGACACTTTGAAAACAGGCTCTCTCGATGTGAAAATTGAAATCGAAGCCTCTCAAAATTTTCCAGCTAATACATCGTGTTATTGTTTAATTTTGCACGATGCGTTTGTACAGTATACACCATTGTCAGGAATTGTAAGGAAAATAAAGTAACTGAATAAGTATTGTTTTTTTTAACTGTATTGTTTATTATTATTATAAATCCTTAAAACAAAAATTTTACAATTATTAAAAAATATACAATTACATGTACTAAAAATTTATTTAAAAAAATATACAATTACGTATATATAATTATACGGACAAGCAGAAGCAATAAAACTGTAACATACAAAGAAAACAAATATTTTATTTACATATTAATTGTCTATATCTCTCCGCAACAGATTTCTATTTACACACAGATGACTAGAATGTACTCAAGGCGGAAACAAATTTGCAACATACACAAACAAAGATATATTAATTATAATAAACTATAATGTCCGTAAGCCTTTGTGGTTACGTCATCAGAACATACGCAACGCTTATCATCATTTGCACTTAAAGGTAACTTATTTATATTTACAGTGTACATTAAATGTTTTCTAGATCTAAGCATCACCATGTCCTTACGCAACTTTATATTTTCTAATTAATGTATTATTTATTATTAATCTTAAACCACAATTAATTATTACATATTATTTAATTGATATTTTTTAATTAGTGTATTATTTATTATTAACCTTAAACCACAATTACTTCTTACATGTTATTTAATTATTTACATAATAAGTCTATTTTTCTCTCCACATGACTAGAATAAATAGTACACTCAAAATGTAACATACAAACAAATATACATTCATTTATTATAATACATTGTAATGACCATAAGCTTTAGTATTTATACCGTCAGGACACATACACCGTTTATCAACGTTTGCACTTAAAACTAATTTATTTACATTAATAGTATACATTAAATGTTTCTTGGAACGAAACATAATCATGTTCTTACGTAATTTTTTATTTTCTAACAAACATTTTTTATAATCGCAAAAAGTAATTTGTTTCTTAAAACAGGCTTAGTTACTTACACCTTTAGCTCTTTTAACAATTTTGTCCCCAGATTTAAATGTATACAATTTCGGTCTGAGACCGATAAATTCGGATATTATGTTACCGCTGAATTTGTCTTTGAAACAGCCTAACTTTTTTTTATTTTCATTTGAGAAATTTGGATGGTTGAGTCAAATTCGCTTTGAGTCAAGGCGGCACATTGCTCCAACAATGGCTGCCCAAGGACTGATAAGGCTAACTGTGTCCATTGCCGCAGGCATTCCGTCAGTAATTCCAGGGTTTCGTCCGTCAGTTCGGTCGTCTCCAATAATGAGTCCCATGCCGCTAGTATCGTGTGTATAGCCGTAAGGTACAGCCCCAGTGATTGAATTATTGTCCAGAATGAGTACTGCTGTTCCATTTGAGGCGAAGCCGTCTCAAATGCATCTCTATCCAAAATCGCATTCAACTGCTGGGTGGTGGAACTAGAGGGACCTGGTCTAGAGTCCTTTGTTTCGGATCCACTGTGGTCTCCTTGAAAGTATCCCCCGGTAGAAGACCCCTTGGTAGTGCCGGAGCCCATCCCTCTTCTTTCGGATCGACGGCGGTGTAATGCGCACTGACTTGCGCTTCACTCAGCCTGATGAAGCAGTAATTACAGAATCCATGTCCCCCTGGATCCGTTCCGTAGACACACACTTCTCCGATGCACCGCTCGCTAATATTAATTTCTGCGGTGCTGTTATAGTACTGCATATCGCCTCGTCCTCGCTTTCAGATGAATCGCTGATGTCCAATACTGCTGTATTAGAATTGACGAAAAAATCTTTTTTCTCGGCACACTGTTCAGAAGTAGACATTGTACAAAACGTTTCACAATAACTTTGTGTTATGTTAAGCGTTTATAAATGAAAAATTTATAAAAATGTTTCTCAAAATCGTTTTTAGCTTATTTTCTTTTTTCGGTATTGAAGGCGATATACGGTTCTAACCATTTACTCTGTTCAAGCTCTAAAACGCGGTGATTTTTTTTTTAAATAAGGCAATTTTCAAGTGCCTGTTTCAGATTCATATAATGACAAACATAATGCTCTTTATCCTTCAAAGTTGTCCAAAGTTTTTCCTGTTTGGAATGTTCAGGACAACCCTTTTCAGGTAAAAAAGGCAAATCGTTATGATCGTCATGTAGGAATCTTGGATAAGCAATATCGCATTCAATAAAGTATCCCACTGGTCCAAAATCGTCTACTTTAAGTACGTTAAACGTTTCCAATTCTTTCGCGGTCAGCCAACGAAAAGATTTTTGCGGCATAGGTTTTTTTTTTTTGATACAGCTTTTGGCGAAAAGCACATGAAGGCTATCATCGCCGTCCAGCGATGGGTGGAAATTAAAACTAAACATTATTAATACTATACTAAACTAATACTAAAACTAAAACTATAACACTATACAAACTAAATCTAGATAACATTAAAAAAAAATATATATACATATTTACACTGTTATGATGTTTAACAATACCATAGTTAGAGTAACTCAAATACTTTTATACGACGTAAAAAATTTAGAACTCGGTCAATGACCGTTGAATCATCTTTTAAAATTGCTTCCATAGAGGAATCCAATCCACACATTTGACGCATGCTTTTGCGGCATAGGCTTACTCATTGCAAAACCATATAGGTTGTTAGCGTCAATGTATATTAAATATGAATTTGGTTTTCCACTGTCGTACGTATCTCCAATTTCGGGATTATTAGCCACAGCGTGCCTTTTAAAACATGTTGTAATACCGCCCCTGATCCCTTTTTCTACAAACAAATATTTATCATAATCGTTAAATAATTCTAATTCTATATTTGTATGCTTTAACATTGCGTCAAAAGTTAAACTTGCAACTGACACATAGTATACCGGATCTAAATCATAATTTTCCAAACAAATTGTGCGAAAATTTTCAAATATATCCGCTAATAGCAATACATCATTATGTAAATACAAATCGCTATATTCGCCCAATGTGCGACATTTAAACCGCAACCAAACGTTTTTAGCATGTTCATAATCGTCCAAACTGAGATCCTCATTTGTTATGCTATTGAAAAAACATTCCCTATTTGGTAACTGCGTTTCGCCCAATTTAGCCGACGTATCTGTGTACTCATAAGGGTATTCACCTTTTCTAGTCACAAAAGGCATATCGTTATCCGAATAAAATAAACTTGTGTGGAAAAGTTTGTCTTTGGAAGATTATTTGCAAGCTGCGAACTTCAATGAACATGAAATGAATTCAGTAGAGTACGAAACTCGCTAAACTCTTTGTTATTAACTTGACGAACATTAAAGCGATATACTATGACACGTTTCTCGGGAATACCGAACAAATTAATGTCCTTAAACCCACTTCTTATAACATGCGCCCCACTCTCGAGCTCACAACCATGAAGTTCTGAAACGAAATTGAGACACCATGAACGAAGAACGTTGCCAAACTTACGTCGTTGAATCACACAATTATCTGCAATCACTCGAGATAATCCCTTACCTGAGTGAACTTTATCATCCACGATACAATCCGGACTAAATACTTCAAAAGACCTATCAACGTAGAAGGAAAAACGATCGTCAGAATAGCCGACAGTATATCATTCATGAGATCGAAATTCTCGAATATCCAGGACAGCATTGTACACTATAAAACGTATAACATGTCTGGCACTATTAGAAGCAATCCAGCGAGCTTTCTTACCACGGAAACCGGGGTCAAGACTCACTGACCATAAGTCTGCAATTTCAGAAACAAATGGTATCAGCTTCGAAACATCAAGTACAGCTTGATTTGCAAACTTAAACCTGCGCTCAAAAACCTAAAGCTGTCTAAGAATAGCAATTTTATGTTACTGGAAGTGTTTTTAGTGAAAGTAATTTACGAGTATTTTTCGCTAGTATTTGGATTAACCTATATTTTTTTCGCTGTCGCAGTCCAACTGTCTCCCAATAAAATGACTATCATCATTAAAACTACCGTGTGTAAATACAGGTAGATATTTTTGATTTTCTGTTTTCAAATTACAACTATTGCACAATACATTCCGAAAATTTTCATGTTAAATAACAATGATCTAAAAGGGGTGATTATATCATTGAAAATTCACAATTACAACATTCACAATGCGTGGTATTTTTTACCTTGTTTTGCTCTTCACCGGTTAGAACGGCCATTTGTTTTTTGATTTTTATTTAAATCACCAATTTTATTCGCGGTTTGAAATTAAATAATCTATAAATTTCTTTGCAGGATCCTCACCTCTATAAAGATATGGTTGCGTAGGTAATTCCGATCTAATAATTGATTCTGGGACACTGCTGTCTATAACTAGATAAACACATAAAATCAAGTGTGTATGTTGATCTATAATTGTTGTAAATTTTGTATTTTTTTGGTGGTCAACTTCTTTTAAAATACATTCGAAATCGCAATACACCACAATCAGAATACGAAATTTGTGAATTTCAGAATAGGAGCCGACTTGTCAACAATTTCGGGCATCACAATTTTTGCAGGTTTTTTCAATTTTTCATAACAATTCTTTCCCTGATAAAAATCAAAACAACGTTTACAGAAAATGTTTTCTCGAAAATTTTTTGTTATTTGTTTACTTATTAATCTTGAAAAATTTGATATATTACAATAATAATATTCACCATTCGCATTGGAAATTAACAACAAATCAAAATGATTTTCCTATCTACAGCATATACTCTTAGCGGATATATTTCATTTTCATCTTTATGCCCATATACATTGACGGGAAATCATCGTTATTTAATTTCTCAGTTTTAGTTTTAGTTTTAGTTTTAGTTTAGTATAGTATTAATAATGTTTAGTTTTAATTTCCACCCATCCCCAATGTAGGACATTTTGCTGGACGGCGATGATAGCCTCTATGTGCTTTTCGCCAAAAGCTGTATCAAAAAAAAAAAATTCTCAGATAAGTTAATTTCCTTCAACGGTGTAGCAAGGCTTATTCCCGTAAAGTTAAATTTATGTGCTAAACAGTGTAACGAAAACTAACCCTTTCAACATGCAATCCGGTAATATAACGCGATAGAATTGCCCATTGGAAACATTTTTGATCGTTTAAGTTTTTAGGATTAATAACGGCTTCTTTTCTATTAGCAATTTTTAGGGGTAAAAGTAAATAAGAACTACCGCGTAACGGCTGAACCTTAATCGAATGCCATCTACGGATGATAAAGTCAAACCGCTTCCCTTGCCTTGATACTCGTTCTCCTCATCGCAGATTTTTTTCAAACATTTCCAGTAGAACACCGTCTATGAAACTCTCTCTATGAACTACAACGTTTTCCGTTTTAAAGGCTCTACTCTGCATTACATTGGTTGTCGGTTTAACAAATGTACATTCTACAATAATGTTAAATTTTAGCAAGTCATTGTTGTAGTAAACGTTCAATTAAAGTTTTCATTTTTTCCTTATTGCTAATTAAAACCGGACAAATATCTTTTAATTCATGATCAGTATGTTTTAGAAAAAATGTTTTCAAAATTTCCCAAAAATCATTTTCCAACTCAATAAATTCATTTTCTGGAATGTCAAGTGCTATTCGCCTTCGTTTATGTCTTAGGCTGATCGATTGTTGACCCCATAAATTCTTTTCACGGCTGAAAGAGAAAAAATTCAATTCAATCCGGTTGAACCATTAGCGTTTATTCCTGTACTTTCAGGCAAACTATCAAGTTCTAACACCTGGGTATAGAAACATGTTTTGTTCAATTTTGATCAAGTGTGTTCCCTCCTCCCCAGTTGTTACGGTTAAGCTGACTTAAACTCGCGCTCAAAAATCTAAAACTGTCTAAGAATCGCAAATTAATGTTACTGGAAGTGTTTTAGTGAAATTAATATATTTTTCGCTAGTATTTGGAATAACAGATATTTTTTCTCGGTCGCAGTCCAACTCTCACATAAAATGACTGTCATAATTAGAACTGCGGTGTATGAATACGGGTAGGTATTTTTGATTTTGCTTTTTTAAATTACAGCTATTACATAACACATTCCTAAATTTTCCAGTTAAATGACAATGATCAAAAACAGGTGATTGAATCATTGAAAATTCCAAATTACAACATTCGCAATGCGTGGCATTTTTTACCTTGTTTTACTCTTCATCGGTTAGAACAGTCATTTGTTTTTTGATTTTCATTAAATCACCAATTTCATTCGCGATTGAAATTAAATATTCCATAAATTTCTTAGCAGCATCCTCTCCCCTATAGAGATACGGTTTCGTAGGTAATTGTGATCTAATAGATTCTGGAACGCTGCTGTTGTCTGTAACCACATAAACACAAAAACTCATGGGTATGTGTTGATCGATAAATAAGGTTTGGAAATTTTGAAGCTTTTTTGTCAACTTTTTTTAGAATACATTCGAAATCGCAATACGCTACAATCGGAATTCGAAATTTGTAGTGAAAATTTATAAATTTCAAAATCGTGGCCGAGTCATCAATATTTTTGGGCATTACAATTTTTGCCGGTTTTTTCAAATTGCAATCTTTCTTGTGATTATCAAATTTTTCATGACGGTTTTTTCCCTGATAAAAAGCAAAACAACGTTTACAAAATATTTTTTTCTGATAATTTTTCATAACTTGGCTGCCTATTAATCTAGAAAAATTGGATATATAACAAATCGCCATTCGCATTGAAAATTAAGAACAAATCAAAATGGTTACTCTTATCTATATCGCATACTCTTAGCGGATATATTTCATTTTTATCGTTAAGCCCGTATACATTGATGCTAACGCAGTTAAATGGTAACCGATTTTCATTAGAAAATCCGATTACGGGAGTCATTCCAGCCAATCTGTTGAGGGCGGCATCACGATTAGCTTGTACCGAAAAATTTATAAACTGAAGATCTCTTAAAGTTGTTCTATAAATAGAATACTTAACCCAGTGATGTGAGGCCGCTTCCTCCGCCTGAGTATGCCATCCATAGGGCATGATTATTACTGTATGTAAACTCCAATATGATCGTACGGGTTGAGCTTAGCGGAGAACTTTTGGTATGTGTTTCTAGTTGGAATCACGGCCTGACTGGCTTGTCCCAAAACCGCGTTAAATTATTTAATTTCTCAAATAATTTAATTTCTTTCAACGGTGTAGGAAAAGTTATTCCTTTAAAATTAAATTTATCTTCTAAGTCAATGTATGGAGAATTAACCCTTTCAACATGCGGTCCTGTAATATAACGCGATAGAATTGCCCACTGGAAACATTTTTGTTCGTTCAAATTTTTGGGATTAATAACAGCTTTTTTATTGATAATTTTTTGCGGTAAAGGTAATTAGGAACTGCCGCGTAACGGTTCATAACGGCTGAACCTTAAAAGAACACCATCTACGGATAAGAATGTCCAACCGCTTCCCTTGCCTTGATACTCGTTCTCTTCTGCGCAGATCTTCTCCATCATTTCCAATAAAATACTGTCTAAGTAACTCTCTCTGAAAACTGCAACGTTTTCAGTTTTGAAAGCGCTACTCTGCGTTACATTGGTTGTCGGTTTCACAAACCTGCACTCGACAACAATGTTAAATTTTAATAAATCATATTGTTACAGTAAACCTTGAATTAGAGTTTTAATTTTTTCTTTATTGCTAATCAAAACCGGAAAAATATCTTTTAAAATTCCGCCAAAAGCATTTTCTAACTCTATAAACTCGTTTTCAGGAATGTCAAGCGCTATTCTTATGTCTTAGACCTGTTTATGTCTGTCTGCGACAGGTCGACGGCTGATGTAATTGTTTCACGAGTTCTCTTCATAGCTGAAAGAGAGAAAAAAAATTTCAATTCAATCCGGTTGAACCAAAACCATTTACGTTTCTTCCGGTATTTTCAGGTAAACTATCAATTTCAAACACCTGGGGATAGAAACATTTTTCATAATTGGCAATAAAATTGGGCAATTCTATCGCCTCTATTTACAATAAAATCTTGATCGTAATGGTTAAATAATAACACACAAACGTTTCTTGTATAGTCTCTATCAATAACACCTCCCCCCACGCTTATATAATATTTACTAGCCAATCCCGACCTAGGCGTTATTCTGCCATAAGAACATGGAGGTAGTTCTAACGCTATGTCTGTTTTGACTAAAGTCTTACCAAATTTTGCTACTACCAATAAATAAGCGCTGCGTAGATCGTATCCAGCAGATTGTTCTGTGCATCGCTCGGTGGGATATCCGTAATTAGATAATTTAAAGTAACTCAGCTGGCAGTTGACTGCTACTGAAATAATAAATATTAAGAATTATAATATTTTCTGGTCTGCACCAAGAAAAAATTACTTCTTCTTTTGAACTGAAAATGGTTTTTTTACATTATTTATTAGCAATACTTTTATACAGCTTTGCCTAAAATATTACAAATTTCGTTCATATATTTTTTATCATCTGATTCTTAAATGTTTAAAAGAAAGTAACCTTTTCGTGATACACATTGCCAAAATGTTTTGTCACTTTTACATTTCAAATTTTTCATATCAGAAATTTCAATTTTGATCAAGTGTGTTCCCTCCTCCCCAGGTTTTGTTATTCTTTTACGGTTATCCCCCTTCATAATTTGAAACTGTTGGCTGATTACAAAAGGAAGTTTTATTAAATAAATTTAAAAACCATCGTTCTTCTCAAATTCATCGTTATCACTATCATCACAATTATTAGCATTAGCAGTATTTAGATTTAGTCCCCCCCCCCTAATGTAGGATGTTTTGCTGAAAGGCGATGATAGCCTTCATGTGTTTTTCGGCAAAAGTTGTAATAAAAAAAAAAAATCACTTTTCGATTGGATTTTTGGGTATGCTTTTTTTTTTGTTTTGTAATGAACCATCAGCTTATAATATTTGTGTTATAATTTTGTATAAGAGAATTACGAAATAGTTTTTCTTTTATAGAATCTTTGTTAAATACTGAATTAAATATTAAGTGAAATTTTTCCAAAGTTTTCTCCTCGCTTTTCAGAGATAAAAATTTATCCTAATTTAAAACGTCATTGATATCAAAAATTACTTGCGAATACACGATTAACATCTCTTGTAGTATTGCTAATATTTGTATAAAAGTCGGGGTTGTCATAATTTCGACGTGGTTCCTTAACCCATTCACCAAAAAAATCTAATTTATCATATGATTTCAAATCCAACATTACTAGACATTCAAACACGTTAATAAATTCCAGCATTTTTCCCATATTTTTATTGATAGTCGTAACTAGTTGTTGGTTGCCAGGACCCGCTACATTCTCATAACATTGTACTGGACGGTTGCTCGGGCCCGCCGCGTTCTCAAAGTCCACATCCATATCTAAAGTTAGGTCTACTGGTCTACTTTCCGTTTTACTAAAAAAAAAAAAAATAAATAAATAAATAAATAAATAAAACGAATATTTTGGTAAACTCGTAGTAAAATAAAAAAACTTCGGTTATTTTAGCGAAGTTTTCAAATAAAAATTATAGTATACTTACATTGAATAATATTAAAATTTTTAATTTAAAAAATATTTTTTAATCAATCAAAGCGACCTAGGTAGTCCTCCCTCCACTCTAGCAGAAGTTGTTCAATTTTCGGCTCCGGTTCCTCGTCCGATTCCTCTCCTGAGTGAAAGGGATCCCAAAAATCTGATGGGTATTCCATGTGATTGTAGTCAAAGTCAAAGTCATCCTGTAAAAAAAAACTATCGATATAAGTAACTGAGCGTGTGTACTCATCTTTTCGGGGGAAATAAAAGGTGGTAAAATTACTCCAGTTGAACACTTGACATAACGTTCACAATAATTCAAACAAACAAAGCAAAGAGGGTATTTTTGTTAGGTAATCAAAATCTGTTCATATAATATTCCTGGAAGACACTCTTTTCACAATATTCCTCGTCTATAAAGCGTAGAATGACATCTCCTTGTTCAGTTTATTTCAATAAATGAAATAAAGTTTGCACCTATTCAAACAAACAGAACAAAGGGGTATTGGTATGTATTACGTAGGGTTTGTTACGGAATCTTGCGACTGTAATATATAAATCGCTGGTCGTTGCTGTAAGAAAATGTTCGCTTATTTACATCATACAGAAAATATATGTTATAATATCATGTAGAACGGAGTGAAATAATTATTATTAGTGAAGTTAAGTATATACAATGTGCAAGATATATTTAACTCGACAATAATAATCCTCTGCTACAAAGCTTAGGACAATACATCTTTGCGTAGTTTGTTTTTACAGGTGAAATAACAAACACAACTGTTCAAACAAACCATTTAAAGAGGGTATTGTTCACCTTATTTCAAAATCAACATGACATTTACCTACGTCTACAATATGGACCGCTTATTCACTGATTGGAGTGCACAAATAACCATTCAGGTCATAAACAGTCCACATTGTACAAGTAAGATAGATGACACCGAAAATAATTTTTCAACCGTAAATTCGAATAAATCTATTTGCAAAATGATTTATATGTATATGAAAGGAAGTATACTTACTACTTCTGCGATTAGGTTTATCAACTCGGAGCCGTCAAAAACGGCTACAATGTAGCACATATTCAGACGGATTTAGGCGAACTGAAAGAACTTAGAATGACGTGAGGAAGGTATTCGAGTATATACCTTATTCTACTCTCACTTATTTACTCAACATACACACAACACACAACACCCACAAAAACACTCTCTCACACAAACACTTACACACCCGCAGGGGGGGTGCAGGCTATCTGCACCTAGTGAGAGGACCTAGGCGAACCTCGCGGCACCCGAGTCTAACACACACACTTACAGCACTACACTTACTATTTAAACACTTCACACTCATACGTACATTTAGGGATTTGCTGTACTTGTTCCGTTATGTATGGGAGTGGTAATACTGCTTGGCTTCCTTTGGCTGGGCCAAGTATGTGGAACCTGATGTGTGCCTAGCACTGCTGAGGACCTCTGATGGGATAAGTTCTGGGACCGAGCAGCCTATAGGCGCCTGGCAAGCACATGAATGTTGAGTTATGGGTGTCGGAGCCCATAGCTGGGTCTATCGAAACAAATGGTTGCATTCTGTGAGTACATAGAGGGCGGCTGCCAGTGGTACTTGGGTTTGGGGAACCGTAACCGTGTACCGGAACCCATTCCTAAAATATTCTGGAGCGCTGACAGACCATGTATTTCGGCTCCAGGATATCTGGAGGTCCCTCCCCCAATTTATTGGTGATTCTCGCTTTAGTTCGAGTATCCTGGGCTGCTTGTGGTCACCTGGGTGCACCCTGTGCCAGTTGTTCGAAACATCTTCGTTCATGAATCGCTCGGTAAAACAAACTATGGAAATCATAAACAAAATCGCCAAAGTTCTGTTAAAGAGGCCTCGTTCGACTTTGTCAAACGGGTCTGTTGGTTTAGTGAAGAAGGATGAAAATGTGGGAGGCAAGGAGATGAGTACTGAAGCACTTCAGTTACCATCTCCTAGATATTTAATTTTTAAGAACTCGTTGGAAGGGGCGGACTTATCTAAAGTATCGCCCTTTTTAATTAATAAGCCAATTGTTGGAAGAGCAGGTCCCGTAGTTTCAATTAAAAAGCTGCAGAACGGGACCTTACTGGTTCAGACTAACAGCGATAAGCAGAGCCTATGGCGTCAAGCCGGCAGAGGCAGCTGACGTGAGCAGCTGATGGGCTTAGCGACCCCACCATACCTCTAGCTCATTCTGCTCTCACTCATTTACTCAACATACACACAACACCCACGAACACACTCTCAAACAAACACTTACACACCCACAGGGGGGTGCATACTAGCTGCATCTAGTGAGAGGACCTGGACGAACCTCGCGGCACCCGAGTCTAGCACACACTTATAATTACAGCACTACACTTACGATTTAAACACTTTACAGACACACACGTACATTTAGGGATTTGATGTACTTGTTCCGTTATGTCTGGGTGTGGCAATACTGCTTGGTTACCTTTGGCGGGGCCAAGTATGTGGAACCTGATGTGTGCCTAGCAATGCCGAGGACCTCTGATGGGACGGGTACTGGAACCGAGCAGCCTATAGGCGCTTGGCAAGCACATGAATGTTGAGTTATGGGTGTCGGAGCCTATAGCTGGGTCTATCGAAACAAATGGTTGCATTCTGTGAGTACATAGAGGACGGCTGCCAGTGATACTTGGGTTTGGGGAACCGTAACTTTGTACCGGAACCCATCCCTAATGATTCTGTAGTGCTTGACAGGATTTTGGAGGTCCCCCCTCCCAATTTATTGGGGATTTTCGCTTTAGTTCGAGTATGCTGGGCTGCTGGTGACGTTTGGGTGCACCCTGTACCATTTCTTCGAGATATCAACATTCGTGGAATCGCTCTTCAACTAAACTATGGAAAATAAACCTAAAATATACGCCAAAACTTCGTTAAAGAGGCCTCGATCGACTATGTCGGGTGGGTCTGTTGATACTAGTGGGAGTTGTGATAATCTGGAGGAGAAGGAGATGGGTCCTGTACCTCAGCTCTCATCCCCTAGATTCTTGATATTTAAAAACTCGGAGGAAGGTTCCGACCTCTCTAAGGTGTCGCCCTTCCTCATAAACAAAGCACTTGTGGGTAGAGCAGGTCCCGTACCGTCTATAAAGAAGTTAAAAAACGGGACGCTGCTAGTACAGACCAGTAGCTAAGTCTGTCGCTATTAAAAATGACTTCCTTTTTCGAAAAAATCAAGGTTTCTGTGGAGCCCCACAGAACCTTGAACTCTGCAAAAGGTGTGGTTACTTGCAAAGATCTGCTCCACGTAGACATAGAAGAAATTAAGTCTGAGCTAGCTAGTGAGTCGGTTATTGATGTTTTTCGTATAATGCGAAACGAGAACGGCCATAAGGTACCTACTTCTTCACTAATTCTGACTTTTGGCAAACCTAGTATTCCGGACTACATTTTTGCTGGATACCAACGGCTTTCTGTTCGTCCTTACGTGCCAAACCCAAGGCGATGCTTCAAGTGTCAGGGCTTTAGACACGTCAGTTCTACGTGCAAGAAGTTTGAGGTGTGTGGGAATTGTGGTTGCAGTGGCCATGGTAGTGAGAGTTGCACAGAAGACCCAAAGTGTCCCAATTGTGGTGGGGACCATCAGGCTCGTTCCTTCAACTGTCAAAAGTTTAAGGACGAGAAAGCAATTTTAACTATTATGGCACGGGATAAAGTGTCATTTTCTGAAGCTAAGAAAGCGTACAAAAGTTCCAGAATCGTTGAGGGCAAATCGTTTGCTTCGGTCGCCTCTAGTAGCAAGAAAACATGCTCAAATTGTGAAGAACTGACCAAAAACCGTCAAAGCATTATCCGAACAAGTAGCTCAGCTATTAACTTTAATTTCTACGAGTACCACTCCTATAGCCAACAAATCAAAACTGTCTGGTATTCAATCGTCTGATTGCGCCACTAAGGAAGTGAAACCCATCCGAAATGAAAAACCAACTATAAAATTACTGCCTAAGACAGCAAAATCTGTACCTCCGATATTAAATCCACCTACTTCCGACCAAAGATTTTGTATCAAGCAACAAGGTCGGAAAGGAAATAGTACAAAAGTCTCTGTTGATCTTAAGTACTTTTAAAAAAAACAAATACTGTCCAAAAAGCTGTTGTTGGTGAGGTAAAACACCACCAAGATTAAAAGTAAAAAAAAATTAAAAATTCTAAGGGAACACCTTCGAATGCGCTTCCTTTATACTATAAACACTCTTCGGAGTCAGGCCGGCGGAGGCAGCTGACGTGAGCAGCTGATGGGCTTAGCGACCCCACCATACCTCTAGCTCATTCTACTCTCACTCATTTACTCCACATACACACAACACATAACATCCACAAACACAGTCTCTCACACAAACACTCTCGTCGGAGACAGCAGTTACAATTAAGTTACGTATCTAATATATCATGTAAACCATGGCATCCTGCTTATAATATCGTTTTCCATAATCAGTTGCTCCAACAATATGAATACCGACCGCACGCTACAGCCCCTGTTGGCATTAGAACAACCCGTGTTTTTGAAGACTTGCGTATTGAACTACCCCCAATGTTTGAAAGGTCCTTTTGTCTTGTCCCTCCATGGAAAATCAATATGCCGACATTTGATTTGTCCTTGTGTGCATACCAGAAAGACAACACTCCTAACATTGTGTATCAACGTGAGTTTTTTCGACTTTCTAGTTCATATCCATCTGCTAAATTTATTTTCACAGATGGCTCTAAGATGAATAACAATGTTGGGTGTGCATTTTACTCACTGGACGAAACATATAATTATGGATTACCCTCAATTTGTAGTGTCTTTACGGCCGAACTCTTTGCCATCTTAAAGGCTCTGAATACCATTGAATTCGATAGTTTGCATTTCGTAGTTTGTTCTGATTCAAAAAGTGCCCTCCAGGCAATCCGGGATATGTATTCGGTAAACCCTCTGGTTCAAGATATTCTGTGCTCTGTCCATAATCTTGAACTACGAGGTGCAAGAGTATCATTTATCTGGATTCCTGGCCACTGTGGAATATTTGGGAACACTGTAGCGGATAATGCGGCAAAGGAAGCAACTTTTATGCTGCCATGCACTGAACGTGTAATAGTGTCTGACTTTCTTTGTCACGTAAAACATTTAATTCTTCTACAGTGGGAAAATGAATGGGCAGCTACAAGCTGTAACAAATTGAGGGGAATTAAAAGTACAGTTCGTCCTTGGGGGTCGTCAATACGTGCAAGTCGTAGAGAAGAGGTGGTGATCACCCGCCTTCGCATCGGTCACTCCATGTTAACGCATGGATTTCTGATGGGACGCGGGGACCCACCTAAATGCGAGTTCTGTAGGGAAACCATCACAATAAGACATATATTGCTCGATTGTGATGGTTTCCAAAATGTGCGTTTTATGTGTGGTCTGAGCAACTGTTTGCAGACGATGTTGGGAGATAGTGCCTCGGCCGTTGACCGGGTTCTAGACTTCCTTCATCGTCTGAATGTTTTAAATAAAATTTAATTTATATAGTTGTTATTTCTTGTGTTATTTATTTATTTATTTTATCTAAAAAATTTATTTCTGTTATGTTTATGCATAGTTTTACGAATTGTTATTAAATTTTATTCATTATTTATTGTTATTTAGTTCTTAAGTGTAATATATCTATATCTGTTATCTAAATTTTTAATTTATTTTTACTGTTATTGTTTGTTGTTGTTTTTGTTGTTGTTTTTTTCTTAAGTAAAATTTTGTTTAATTAATTTTTTCTTTATATACTTTCATCCTTCGTGACGGCGATGATAACCTGAACGGTTTTTCGCTGGGGAAAAAAAAATCCAAAGATCAGTGCGGATTCAGACAGGGACGTCCTTCTATGGGTCAATTAGTTTTATTGGAGTCTACAATCCAAAGTGCTTTTCTCTTGCGTCGTACGCCTGTGGCTGTTTTCTTCGACCTAGAGAAGGCATATGACATGGCGTGGAGAAGAGGAATTCTCAATACCTTAAAATCGATGGGAATACAAGGCAGAATTCTTGCCTTCATTAATAAATTTCTTTCTGATAAGCATTTCAGGGTGCGACTTGGAGCTACGATGTCGGATCGTTTTCACTTAGAGAATGGTGTTCCACAGTGGAGTGTACTTAGTGTTACCCTGTTCACAGTTGCAATAAATAGCATAACCTCTAATGTACAGTCCCCTGTTCGATGTTCGCTATTTGTAGACGATTTTGCTATATACGTGAGCACTAGAAACATAGGAACAGCTGAAAGATCCCTTCAATTGGTAATAAATAGATTGCAATCGTGGATGAGGTATACAATCTTTAAATTTTCTGCTGCCAAAACCCAATGCATTGCCTTCAGTCGCCGTCGACATATTCAGTCACCTTCGATATATCTTCATGGCATAAAGCCTCGGACTACTCCATCTGTTCGATTTCAGGGCCTAATATTCGACGAAAGATCATCGTGGAACCTTCACCTACGCGATTTAAAAGCCCGGTGTAACAAAATTCTAGATATGTTGAAGGTTCTTAGTGGCTCTCGATGGGGCGCTGATAGGACGTGTATGCTTATGTTTTATCGTGCGGTCATTCGTTCTCGAATTGATTATGACAGCATTGTTTATTAATCAGCGCGACCTTCCGCATTAAAGATACTAGATCCTGTCCATCATTCTGCAATCCGTCTTGCGTCTGGTGCTTTTCGTTCTAGTCCTATTGTGAGAATACTGGCGGAAGTTGTTGAACCTTCACTCTCGCATCGGCGACAGCAGTTGCAAGTAAGTTACGTAAGCAATTTATCATGTAAGCCATGGCACCCTGCTTACAATATTGTTTTCAATAATCAGTTGCTCCGACAATATGAATCTCGTCCGCATGCTACTGCTCCGCTTGGCATTAGGTCTTCCTGTGTTTTTGACAACTTGGGTATCGAGCTGCCCTCTGTGTTTGAGAGGACTCAATGTTTTATTCCTCCATGGTGTATCCCAATGCCAACCTTTGAGTCATCATTGCTATCCTTTCCAAAAGATAACACCCCCGATATTGTGTATCGCCAGGAGTTTCATTATGTTCTTCAATCATACCCATTCAGTGAAATTATTTTTACCGATGGTTCAAAACTGGAGAACAACGTCGGTTGTGCATTTTACAGAACAGGCCAAACCAAGAAATATGGATTACCCTCAGTTTCTAGTGTCTTTACTGCCGAATTATTCGCCATCCTTAAAGCTCTGAACTGTATAAATGTTTTTGAGTTACTCTAAGTATGGTATTGTTGAACAGCATAACGGTGTAAATATGTATATAATTTTTTTTCTTCCTAGATTTAAGTTGTATAGTGTTATAGTTTTAGTTTTAGTATTAGTTTAACCAACAACTAATACTAATTACTACTAAATACTATGTTAATAATACTATAATAATAATACTATGTTAATACTAATTAATACTAAAACTAATTACATTATACTACAAGTATTAATAATGTTTAGTTTTAATTTCCACCCATCCCCAATGTAGGACATTTTGCTGGACGGCGATGATAGCCTCTATGTGCTTTTCGCCAAAAGCTGTATCCAAAAAAAAAAAAAAAATATCCACGTGAAGACTATGCCGTCCGCGCAATCGAGTTTATCTTGTGTTATGAGATACGAGTTGCACTCAAGCGATATAAACTGTTACGGTCAGCGTCTGCCGTGTGCGTACGTAAGAGATATCATGCCAAGCGGTCACGTGGTGTACACTTTGTACATATAAGGTCGCACGCGCAGGGAGGAAAGCATTGCTGGGCAACATGCCAAAATGGAGAGAGACGAAGGCGTTATAGAAATACGAAGAAGATACAGTGGCTCAGAATGCAAGGTATGAAACAATGTCCTGCAACCTCCAAAACCTGTTGTTGGAAGAATTTAAAATTGTACAGTCTTAAGTTTATGTTTCAGCGAGGTGAGACGCATAATAAGATCTGCTAGGAACATCGATGGCGGAATAGAAGGGATTAATCTACGCCAGAGTGTGGTCGTGTCATGTAAAGTAGGTACGAGGACAAAAAAATCTGAGAACGTGAGCGATTACAAATGGTCACAAAGTCGCCCTACCCTGCAGAACCCAGTCATCCACCGACCTCCTAATGTCCGAGATAGATAAACTCTCGGACATCAGCACATTTTCTCCACACGGTGAAGACCTAGATACCTTGGAAAGTATTTTAAAGCAAGGTATAATAAACCAAGGTCTGTGAGGGAAAAATTCAATCACTTTTTGGCATATATTATTTCAATTTATTTTTCAAAATTTCCCTCGACAAAACTCAGAAAGTTGACGTCGTTCGGGGACTTTCGAACTAATGGCTGAGTTAGATTGAATTTTTTCCTCAAACAAATACGTAAACACACAATAAAATAAATACACAAACACAATAAAATAAACAATTTACCTTGTATTGTCCTTTGTGTTCTACGGGGTTGGAACCGTCGAACCTGTGCGGTGAAGCCGTCACAGACGCCCACATTACAATCCGGGGTAGGCAGAAGGCCTAACCGTTGGGGAAGTAGCTCCAACCATCGCTACTTCCGGTGACTACCACTCCATAAAAAAAATGTAGTCCCCCATTTTTTTTTTGATTTTTATTTTTTGGTTAATTTTTTTGTAACGATTTACACATTGCTAGGCATAACACACATAGTTTAGGGGAGAATTAACTCCTCGCCAGGGACCATATATGTTTAGAGGAGAATTAACTCCGTGGCAGTGACCTTTAAACACACACACACACACACACACTTGCGCTAAGCAATGAGTAAATCGCAAGAATATTTTGCGCTATTATGGTGGATAGGTTTAGAGGAGAATGATCTCCGTGCCAGTGTCGCGCACACACACACACACACACACACACACACACACACACACACACACACACAAACAAACACACACACACACACGCGCACGCGAGCCCTAAGCAAAGAGTATATCGAAATAATATTTTGCGCTCCTAAGAGCACATTTACTAGAAGCGGTATTATGGTGGGGTAAAATGCTCTTTAAATATGTACAAGTATTATCGTTAATATTAATTGTCTCTGGTAATACCGACTCGTTTGTGTGAAAACGTTTCAAAAACCGCGCTTTTTCTAAGCCTTTTTAAAAACGGTCGAAAAAGGTTTTAACAAATCTGTAACGGTATTACTGTCAAAAACAACGTTTCCGTCGTACCAATCGATTTAATGGTAACGCGTCTGAAGCCAGCGTGCAGAGTTTTGTCGTTTAGTTTGTAAAAGTCGTACGGGGGCCTGAAAACTGTAACGCTGTAAGAAAAGCGGCTTACAACGGCTAATTCTTTGACTACATATTCACAGTCGTTGTCTACAAAAGCGTGAAACTCAACAACTGTCTCCGTCCTTCCTGCTGCCTCAGCTGCCTCCGTCATCTCCGCTGTCTCAACCACCATTTCACACGATGATGTGGACGGTGCGTTCCAATCTTAATCGGTGTGAATTGGTGGTGGAGTCGAAAGCATATGTCTTCTTCGTAGTAGTTCCCAGCATTCTTCCTCCTCCTCTTTCTCATCACTACTGCTCTCACTACTACTAGGGGCATCAGCCCGAGCAAAAAATTCCTCCAGCCATTGCCTAATGTATTCAATGTCTTGTACTTCATCTTCTTCATCATCTATCAGCTCCTCTTCGTTGAAAAATGGAATATTTTTTAAAAATAATAATCCCATCTTTAAAGTTTGTTTTACGCAAGATGGAAGTTGACTGATGCATGTAGGACGCGAAAGCCGGCAATATATAACGAGAGAAAAATATGTTGAGTTGGAACTGTTCTTCTTCATCATCAATCAGCTCGTCTTCGTTGAAAAATGGAATATTGTTTTTCAATAATACTCCCATAGTAGTAATAAAATGCCGGTTCTGGTTAATACTTTTTCTTAACTTATTAATTTTTAAAATTATTTCCTCCGGCGTTGTCGCAAGACTATTATCACTTTCACTCTCCATAATGTCAAGGTTTTAATTTGAACTCTAGTTTGATACTGAACAGGTTTCTCTTTTCTCTTTATACACTTTAAGAAGAACTCGGGATTTTGAAAGTAAAACAAAAAGATGAAATACATGTTTTTATTATTATTGTTATTATACAAACAAATATATTTAATTTCCATACATTTTATATTGATGTTGTTTCATCCAATAACGTCGAGCAGCCGGGCAGGTACACTTTTCCTCGGTGTTGTACGGGCAGATTGAGTGGTCCTCGGCGTTCGGTGTGCAGGATCCCTCCAACATGGCGAGGTATCTGGCAGCAGGCCCGCAAAAACCGTAATTATAGTAACGATCTAATTTATTTCTTTGCCACGACCTTTCCTTGCAATCGTCTGATGAATTTATAATTACATCTCTTTTGTACACATAATAACAATGTTTAAGCCCGTAATACCAAAACACTGATCCCGTATTAATAGGTTGATCTTTCATTACATAAGAACTATAGTCTTCCACATCGGGTGCAGCTAAAGCCCCTCCAGGAAACACCTGTTCAAGAGATTCTATTGTGTTGAACTCGGGCGTGTTCGGTCGAGATGAAGTTGAACTGTCCATGTTAACTCCCAAAACAAACTAGTTCAAAACCTTTCCAACAACCGGTCTTAAATACTGAAATTATTACGTAATACACATACACACGCAGCCGTTCTAATAACCCGAAAAAATATTTGTTTGTAAATCTATAAAAGCCAGCGTCGCCGGCGGCGGTGGTGATGTAATAGGCGAACACTTGCAAGAGTCACGTCATACTTGAACGCTTGCCAGGTGATGTAATCATTGGACGGTTGCCAAAGATTACCAAGTGACCCGCGACCTTGGCCCGTGACCTTGACCCCCCACGAAAATGGGGTCATGACCTTGACCTTTGGCTTTGACCTTGATCCATGACCTTGACCTTTGACCTTGTCTGGGAACCGACATTTCCTTACTACTTATGTATTGTTTATAATGCTAATAAATTTAATGTATATGAAGCAAACATTCAACTACTGTTTCACTTGCAGAAAAGTAACTAAGTGTAATTTTGCATTTAGCATTGTAAAATCATGCGAAATCATGTTTAGGAGTTTTAATAGCACTATTTTAAAATTTGAAAAATATAATGATCATTTTTGGCTCGTGTTTATTTGGTTTATATTTAGAGGAATGCCATTACCACAACCTCTTTTTGAATTGAATTTAATGAACTTTTGTTCGGTATGATAATGTTTTTACTGAGTTTTGGATTATAGCTGCAATGGCTATGAAGGATCCAGTAATCAATTGTCAAGATGATGCAAATGATGATGTTTTATCAGATACTATGTTTATGGATTTAATGTGGTTATTACGATTTAATCAATATTCTTATTGGAAAAATAAATCAAAAATTCATATGTTAGACATTGGCTCTGAATTATTGACTAATGGCGAAATAGTTTTAAAGAATTATAGTGATAAATGTTTTACAACAATTAAAGATTCAAGACTAGTTATAATTCGAAGAAATTATAGTCAATTTACAATTATTCTAAATATGTGTCTAAATATTTTAATTGAACTTTATTCAGTTCCTAACGATTTGCGCCAGTTGTATTTTTAATTCGTAATAATGAATTGAATAATCGCCTAATAATATCAATAATGGGAATAGAATCCATCCGTTGGGTAGATGCATAAATTAATAGTGCTTTCTTTTTTCTTTTTAGTAATGGAGTCCGAAAAACTAAATAAGAAGACTGTAAGCTCAAAAAGATTTAGCTTAACCATGTTAATAGAAACTATAGTCATATTTGGAATTAATACTTTACAATTTTGGGAAAGTCTGGTTAATGAATTAGATATTTATATTAAGAAACAAAAAGATGACGATATAGTATCTGTTTGCAATTGTATATATCTTGTTTATGATAATATAAAATCATCTGAAACATTTACTAATATAAATAAAAAAGATAAAATTACATGTAACTTAATTATAAAGGCACTTAATTCATTAGAGACCAATGAATTGCTAAATAAAACATTTTCAGCTGACAGTTTTGGCGCGGTCATGCAATTTATTAAAACTCTAGATTTTGAACAAAATAAACGTAAACGAATGGTTTCTTCCTCTGACGAATCTGATGACAGTAGTATTGGTTCTGATAATGATTTTGAAAGTATATTTTCAATAAAACAGAAAACAATTCAGAAAAAGAAAAATTCGAAAGTTATTATTAAACAAATTGTTCAATCCAATACTGATAGAAAGAAACAAATAATGAAATCTCCAGGAGAAACTGGCACCCACTTAATTAAAATAGAAGTGACAGATTTAGACGACTTAAGAAATGTTCCAGAAAAACAATACTGGACTAAAGTTTCAAAGAAAGCATATTTTGTTTTAGACTGTGATAAAAAAGATGACGAAAAACTTTTAACTTCTATTAAAGATACTTTATGTAAAATTGGTAATCGAGTTTCTAATATAGAAAATGTTGAAATATCAATTCAAAAACCTGATGCAAAAACATCTAAACTATTTAATAATTTTCAATGGTAAATTAACTATGTTAATATTGTGTAATATATTAGTAATAGCAAAATAATTATTTCAGATGGATTATAAAATGGAAGACGCCTGTTTTAAATGTTTTTCAAATATTTTGATTAGTGATGAAATTATTTGAAAGTATTTGAAAGATGACTTTTTATCTGTATTTTCTTTTCTATCAATTTTTCTAAAGGATAACCCATTTTATGTCTAATCTAAAATTAAAATGATGTTTGATATTTTCAATAATAGTTTGCCAACACATTTTGGACTTATATTTATTCAGAATATTAAAAATGCTGATTTACTTTTTCCTGCAAAAGAAAGAGTTAAAGAGGTATTTGATGACGGTATGTTATTTTTTTATTTTCTTAAAGAATTTTCATTTTATTTTGAACTAGATATAAATTATTTGATAAAACGCAAAGAGATTTTATTCAAAAAACTGATAATTTTTTGTATATAGCAGCACAAGCAGAAAGAAAACATTTGGTTTTTTTACATTGTAGAGGCCATTTGTCAGAAATACATTGATTTTTTACAATTCACTTTCAAATGCTTAATATTCAGAGACGGAGTTAAATTAGTTAACTTTATTATAAAAGAAGAAAAAGATATGATATTTAAATTATATAAGTAAATTATAAAAAGCAAATATATTGTTCAATGCCTATTCGTTTTGACAAACCAAACAGCATAGTTCCATTATTAGGTTTTAAACAGGAAATATTAGATCCAAATATTTGGCATACGTCACCAAATACTGTAAATATCAATAATGTGGATATAATTCGTGTCACATGTAATATTGTTCGAGGATCATATAAGAACGGTGCTGAAGGCCACATCCTGCATGAATTTTATCCTACAGTGGAACCTGGCTATAAGATTGTTGAGAAACCTTCGTCAGTAATATACTTGCCTTTGAACGTAACTGGTCTCCTCCACAACATTTCAGTACGGCTTGAAGATCAGGAGGGTCAAGTCATAAACTTTAGACAAGAGTTCATCTCTCTCCGGCTGCATTTGAGACGTGTTTCTAATTAGATATGGTTTTAGTTTTCAATAAGAAAATCAATTCGCCGCTTTCAATCATTTATAATCAAACAATCAAGGTGTTAACAGCTAGAAACAAACTTTTTTTGGAATCTCTAGGTTTTACTGTAAATAAAAAATATGTTGAAAATAGATGAATAACTTCAATTTGACGATACAATTAGCGATTTAGAATATCACACACATCTTCCGTATGCTCAAACAACTTATAATGAAAATGACGAAATTCGTATTCCCGTTAATCAGCAAAATGTATACACTCTACCTCACAAAAGTTATCTGTATATAGAAGGCACGTTTAGCGCAAAAAAGCCAGATAATACAAATGATGAAGGTATTGAACTAATTAGCAATGCAATGGCTTTTCTATTTGACGAAATGCGTTATGAACTTTGTGGGACAGTAATAGATCGCGTAAAAAATGCGGGCATAACGACAACAATAATGAATATACTGACTAGCCGCAAAGACGAAGTAAATGTGCTGTTAAATACCGGCTGGAAATTGGATATGTCGCCTTCGGATAATAAACAAAACTTTTCATTTTGCATACCTTTGAGTATGTTGCTCGGATTCGCAAGAGATTATAAACACATAATAATGAGCGTAAAACAAGAACTAGTATTATTACGCAGTGCGACAAATTTGAATTCAATTCTAATAAATCATACAGATCGTATAATAAGTTTAAATATAACTAAATTATTTTGGAAAATTCCATACGTCCAAGTTGCTGACGATGCCAATTTGCCGTTATTAAGATTTATAAAACAGGACATGCCTATTCAAATACCATTTCGACATGGACTACTTTTTGAATATCCAGTATATCCGCAAACTAAGAATGGCACTTGGTTTGTGAAAACAACAACAAGTGATCAGTCAACACGATTTATAGCTTTTGGATTTCAAACAAACAGAAAAAATGTGCCAAATAGGAACGCTAGCCATTTTGATATGTCAACGTCACTGTCAACGTTAAGGTTTATAAAAATGCAAAATATCATCCATACGATAATTTCAATGGAAATAAAGCGATTATCTATAACAATTACGCATTTTTTCAATCTTCTTTCAACAGCGATAATGAAAATAAACCTTCATTTGATTACTTAACATATCTGGCTAAGACACCTTTATTTATTATTGATTGCTCAAGAGAAGACGAGACGCTAAAAACAGGAACTTTGGATATTCGTATTGAAATCGAAACATCAGAAAATATTCCTGAAAACACTGCAGCCTACTGTTTGATAATTCAGGATGCGTTAGTGGAATATACACCTCTTTCTGGTATTGTACGCAAAATATTTTAAATAATTTGTATTTGTAATTTTTTAAAATAAAATTTATTTTTCAAAATATTTTTTTTATTTAAATCCTAAAAATTTAATTGAGCTTTGATACAATTAATTGATAATGCAAAATTAAATAAATTACGGAACGCTTAAAGCTGTAAAGTCTTCCAAACATTCAGGTACATCCGAGAAGGTGACGGACAGTTTTCAAATGTGTTCGGAGGACGATATAGAAAAGATAGGCCATTTTTGTCAATAAATTTTGAAATCGTCCTCGCCTTGTAATATTTATTAGACAAACGAGAAAACCAGTAATATTGCTTTTCTGTGAAATATACATGAGGATTTTCATCCGTCAATATTTTCACATACTTGGCAATATCAGTCACACTAATTCCAGACATCAAATGTTTATTAAGAAATAAACATTGGGGAAATTCGATTAATTTATATTTAATAATGTCCTCACTATTCACCTCCTCATTTTCAGCAATATATTTACGTAACCCGTGATGTTTGTCAAATAGGCCTTTGCAACTATCCTTTGTTAGAAGTTTTTTAATCTCTACTATAAATTCAGTAGGCACATCATATTGCATCATTCTTCTTAAATCTAAAGGACAATTTGCTAATACTTGCATTAAATCGGGTCTCCTGATTAAGTCGGCCCAATCTATAAAGCGCATGTACCTATAGTAAAAAGATGATACAAATATGTTGGAATATATTTGATTTATAAATAGAGAAGAGGCCAACTTAGCTTTAAGCGAATTATACACACAATCATAATAGGTAGGCAACACAGCGTTTACAAAACTTTCGGAAATTTTGACAAATTTTGAAATAGCAATCCACTCGTGATCACAAAAATGTACTTCTAATTTAAAAAGATATTGGGGAAATTTAAATTGAGGGCCAAATTTATTAAAAGTTAAAACTATAGGGTTCATGTCCAAATTACACGCGTTCACATCATCTCTTAATCGTAACAAAGCATCAATTTTTGTTTTGAAGTAATCTTTAACTGCCTCGCTTAAATCTTGAAAAACGTATGTCCAAACAAGCATGCATCGGACGACGGTATTGTCTGCGGTACATGAATGTGGAGCCATTTTCTGTAATCAGATTTTTTAAGGAATAAATAAATAAATAAAGCTGGAAAAAATATCAATAAATAATTTATTTTCATATAATTTTTCTCACATTACATTATTGTAACAAATAATGACCATAGGCGACAGTATTAATACCGTCATCACAAATAATTCTTTTATCATCATTTGCACTTAGAGCAAGTTTATTGACAGTTATTGTTTGCACACAATGATTAGTAGATCTAAACATTCTGCATTCCCTTTTTATTTCATCATGATATAATAAACAATTTTTATAATCTTGAAAATTTAAACTATTTTTTACAACAGATTTCGTTACACCTTTAGCTTTTTTTTTTCTGTCACATTGTCATCATTAGTTTTGCATTTAAAACTATACAATTTTGCTCGTAATCCAACAAATTCAATAATTGGTAAACCGTTACTTCGTCTTTAAATTTGCCTAATACTTTTTTATTATGCGTAAATGGCAAAAATGATTTTCTGGATAATCTGCTGTATCTAGAAAATCTTTTATGTCATCGCCCATCATGTCTTTATAAATGTCGTCTGTCAAAATTTCTAAAAAAGCTATCAGTGTCTTTTAGGGTGCGTCTTGGTAGTACGCATCAGATCGTTTCTAATTAGAGAATGGTGTTCCAGGGGATATACTGATCTGTTTGCTATGCAATCAATAGCATAACGTCTAACGTACGGTTTGTCAGATGTTCTCTTTTGTGATTTTGCAACGTAAGCACCAGAAACATGGCAACAGCTGAAAGAACCTTCAGCTGGTAATAAATAGGTTGCAGACCTGGACGAGAACTACTGGCTTTAAATTCTCCGCTGCTAAAACTCAGTGTATTGCTTACAGTCGCCGTAGACAGATCCAGGCTCCGTCGTTATATCTTGATGGTATACAGCTTCGGACTTCTCCATCCGTTCGATTCTTGGGTCTAATACTCGACGAAAAACTCTCGTGGAGCCCTCACGTGCGTGATTTAAAATTACGATGTAATAAAATCCTCGATATGTTGAGGTATCTTAGTGGGTCTCGATGGGGTGCTGATAGGACCTGTATGCTGATGTTTTACCGTGCCGTAATTCGTTCGCGAATTGATTATGGCAGCATTGTTTATTCATCTGCTAGACCATCGATTTTAAAGAAACTAGATCCCGTCCATAACTCGGCAATCCGCCTTGTTTCTGGTGCTTTCCGTTCAAGTCCCGTCGTGAGTATTCTCGCCGATGCTGGGGAACCTTCACTCTCTCGACGGAGACAGAAACTACAGTTAACTTATTTAAGCAATTTATCATCTAAACCATGGCACCCTGCTTTTAATACAGTTTTCAAAAATCAATTGTTGCGACAGTATGAAACTCGACCGAATGCTACTGCTCCTCTTGGTATTAGAACTTCCCGTATTTTTGATGACTTACGTATTGAACTACCCCAATGTTTGAAAGGTCCTTTGTCTTGTCCCTCCGTGGAAAATCAATATGCCGACCTTTGATTTCTCCTTGTGTGCATACCAGAAAGACAACACTCTAACATTGCGTATCAACGTGAGTTTTTCGACTGACTAGTTCATATCCATCTGCTAAATTTATTTTCACAGATGGCTCGAAGATGAATAACAATGTTGGGTGTGCATTTTACTCACTGGACGAAACGTATAAGTATGGATTACCCTCAACTTGTAGTGTTTTTACAGCCGAACTCTTTGCCATCTTAAAGGCTCTAAACACTATTGAATTCGATAGTTTGCATTACGAAGTTTGTTCTGATTCAAAGTGCCCTCCAGGCAATCCGGGATATGTATTCGGTAAACCCTCTGGTTCAAGATATTCTGTGCTCTGTCCATAGACTTGAACTACGAGGTGCAAGAGTATCATTTATCTGGATTCCTGGTCACTGTGGAATATTTGGAAACACTGTAGCGGATAATGCTGCAAAGGAAGCAACTTTTCTGCCGCCATGCACTGCACGTGTAATAGTGTCTGACTTTCTTTGTCACGTAAAACATTTAATTCTTCTACAGTGGGAAAATGAATGGGCAGCTACAAGCAGTAACAAATTGAGGGTAATTAAAAATACTTACGTCCTTGGAGGTCGTCAGTACGTGCAAGTCGTAGAGAAGAGGTGGTGATCACCCGCGCATCGGTCACTCCATGTTAACGCATGGATTTCTGATGGAACGCGGGACCCACCTAAATGCGAGTTCTGTAGGAAACCATCACAATAAGACATATATTGCTCGATTGTGATGGTTTCCAAAATGTGCGTTTTATGTGTGGTCTGAGCAACTGTTTGCAGACGATGTTGGGAGATAGTGCCTCGGCCGTTGACCGGGTTCTAGACTTCCTTCATCGTCTGAATGTTTTAAATAAAATTTAATTTATTGCATTTGTAATTTCTTGTGTTATTTTATTTATTTATTTTATTTAAAACTTTATTTCTGTTATGTTTTGCATACTTTTACGAATTGTTATTAAATTTTATTCATTATTTATTGTTATTTAGTTCTTAAGTATAATATACCTGTAATTGTTATCTAAATTTTTAATTTATTTTACTGCTATAGTTTGTTGTTGCTGTTTTTGTTGTTGTTTTTTCTTAAGTACAATTTCGTTTAATTTTCTTTGTATATACTTTCATTCTTCGTAACGGCGATGATAACCTGAACGGTTTCGCCGGAAAGAAAAATTCTTCAAGAGGAGTAGGAAAACTAATTCCGTTAAAATTGAATTTATTAATTTGTTCATAATATTCACTACTTAAGCTACTAGCACTTTTTCTGTACATACCGACTTAAAACGCCCATCTAAAACAAAAATTATCATTATAATTGTGAACATTTATAACGGCTTTCTTTAATTGAACACCAGGTAGTGGTAAAAGAACTTCCTCGCAAAGGTTTATATTTACTCAAACGCAATAAAATACTATCCACAGTATACAACGTCCAGCCGCTACCTTTATCTGTAGACGTAGTCTCCTCATGACAAATTTTTGTAAACATTTCGAAATACTTATTACATTTGATGATCTAAAAATTGTAAAATTTTTCGTTTTAAACGATCTGTCCTGCAATTCACCAACTATAGGTTTTATATATGTGCATTCGACAACAAGATTAAATTTAAACGAGATGTAAATATCTAAACATACATTTAGAACATTTTCAATTTTCGGCTTATTGTGTGTTAACAACAGGCAAATATCTTTAATATTTTCAACATTATTTTTCAAATAAAAAGTTTTAGGTTTCCTTTGAAAGCATTCTCCAATTCGAAAATTCATTTGAAACTAAGACATTTTCTAATCTAACGGATTTTCTATTTAAATGTTCACCTGATATACTTGGAACTATGTTCATGTTGCTTGAAGACGGAGTATCGGAATTATTTTCATGTGCGAGTTTTCTTTTTTAACCCTACTGTCCATTTATTTTTTTTTAATGTATCTGAAATAATTTAAAAATATATATTTCTGTTTACTCCAAACACACTAAAAGAAAACGAGGCAACTTAGTAAACAATTCTTCATTTTCTTGAAAAATGTTTCTTACCAGCCTAATACTGTCTCTAAATTTTAAACACTCAAAACAAATTTTAAAATTCAATAAATGTATTATAATTACGTTCTTCATTCAAATTTAAAAGTGATGTCTTTTACGTGTTTAACTAATCTGAAAAAATCCTGCGTTTTCGCTGTAGAAATAGATATTTTATTTATACAAATTTCTACGTTTTGTTTCATACTTTTTTCAAATTCTTGTAAATAATAATGGTGTACATGAAATATTCGTTTAGAACATTATCAAAAGATGAATCTTCTGTCAAAAAGGTTATCCGTAACTCTGTCAATAAACATTTTTGAATACATTTCCGGTACAGAACTTATAAATAAATTATACATTTTAAAGTTTTTATAAATATAAAATGGATTATTTTTATGAAATAACGATAAAAATCCAAAAGCACTTGTTAAATCATTATCTTCTAATAAATTTTTATTATATTGTCACTGATCGAAACATTAGAAAAACAAGTGGTAGTGAGGTACTCCATATTTTTCTTGTTGTAAGATCCTAAAATAATGAAAATATTTTACCATTAAAAACACACAACTAAATACATATATTTCAAAATTAGCATTGGAAGTTGCTAAATTAATTTTGGGTTCTTTACTTCATTTCCTAACCTTGCATGTCTACATTATCTATATTTGAAATTTTCCTCCAACTACAGCACACCTGTAACAAATGTATTGTAATATTACAACCAATTTTTGTTCATCTCTATCATTTCATCAAGCACAAAATATGCCTTCTCTTATCAAACAACGAATCAAGTATTTACTTTTCAAAGAGTTTTTTCAGAGTCATCCAATATCTAGTGTCATTTTCAATTTTTATTGAGTGGGATTCCGTTTTCTCCCGGAATTTCATTATTTTCTTTCTTATGGAATTAGTTGAATTAATTGTTTGATAATGATGGCACGACTACTTTTTGAAAGTTTTTTCTATTCCGCGTCAAAACAAGCTATCAAAAATCGTCATCCGATAAATTCCTCTACCTAGAATCAGTTTACATCTGATGAATCATTGCTTCTTATAACATATTACTTTTACAAATTCTTGTTTATTACTGTCTTTAGCCAAAGCGTATGCTATCACAAGAAAAGGTTCTTTTATAATAAATCGCTGAATTTCAACGGATGCACTAATAACATTTTACACTATCTTTATGATTATTTGGACACTATTCGTTCATAACTCTGTCTAACAAAACAATCAAAGATTAAATCAAGCGTGACTTAACATAAAGCTATAAAATCTTCCATTTTGTTTTTCATAAATATTTCAAAATTTAATTATTATTTTTAACATTGTATAAAGAGAATCGACTCTAATAAGTAACCAGTCTCAGTACACCAGAAGTGCTAAGGATGATACGGTTTTATCATGAATTTTTCCCCATTGCTTTTCAGTTTCCATTTTGGTTTGATTGCTGTTCGTTAACTAAAAAGTATGATAAACATCATTAATAATTATTATTTATACAGTTTACCCTACATATATTATATTATTAATAATTTTTTATAAAGCACATTGAAACTATCATGCCTCCTAGTAAGCAAATGCAGAGTGTACCGATGTTAAAGTCATGTAAAGTATGATACTTTGCAGAGTGTAAAGTAACGTATTTAGACTCTCGGATACCTGAAGACGACATCTAAATCCTCTCAATAAATACGAAAGCTAGTCTTACCCCCTGCTGAGACCAATATTTCTATTGTATATATTTTATGTAACAGAATTCTATCTAACATTACATAATTACGTTTTTCTCCAAAAATCGCTTGCCTTTCGAGCCAGGCACAATTTAAACATTTCTTAATAATCTCAGGACTCGGACCAGACCGAAACAATCTGCCCCTCTTTTTGAATTTTGAACCGGGCAGGTCTATTCCCCTCCAATTATTGGATAGACAATCTTCTCGCATATCACTTTGCGCCTATCGCTCATACGAAACTGAAAATCTAATCAATTAAGAAAAATCATCGTTTTGAATTATTTCAAAATTTAATGCTCCCCTATATTCCTATCTGTTACACACCCCCCACATATCAACTTCAGTACAAAAAAAGATAGACGAGATACTGAGGCTATTCAAGTACTATCCTTCCAGGACAACTGACTCACCAGATCTGGTTTTATATAAGTTTTCTGGTATCCTTAAGGTGACTGTATCCTCAGAACTTCAAAATTCAGAGCCTGCACGGCCGAACTCACAAGCTTTGATCGGTTGGTAATCGTGTATAGAAAATTTGAAAAATAGTAGAAGTTTCACATTAGATCCATTTATATTTTTTAAATATTGGAAATTAACTATAATTTCACAAAAGTACTAAAAATAACGTAAGTTTCAACAAACTATTCCAAATTATTTCATCAACACACTTAGAATTAGGACAATCAAAGTGTCTAAATTTAGAACACATCAAACTCATTACTTAATAAATTCGATAAAAAGTTTTCTTGTTCCTTCCTTTTACATAAGCTATTTCACTTATTTTTATATCTTTAAATATTTTTTCAAATCACTGAGTTTAACGCAAGTCCACCGAAGTCCGTGTTATTGTTTTCAAGCAAAATTACTTGCTCTGAAGATGACTTGTCCAACTCATTAAAATCACGCAGTGGTAAAAAAGTTGCAATTCATACACTGTATCATCCGTAGATAGAATAGCTAATTCTTTGACAATAAACTCGTTCCTATGATTTTAAAACCTTGAAAATCGACTATGAACTCCATCCTTTTAAGCACTTATCACAAAATCTTATAAATGTACGACGGTTCCAACCCCGTGTACAAACACAGAGACAATCATGAATATGTTTATGCGGACCCTGAAAAGGCCATTTGTGCTGCTCCTCGGATTCAAGGAGCAGAAGGAGGTGGAGGGGAGGGTATTAAGGGTCATGTCAGGGATAACGATTCTAATAGGGAGTCCAGCATGTCAGCGTCCAGGATGTCTAGGGTCGGGGTAATGTCAAAGTCGAGGGCCTGGTCAGTCTGCGGGGCTGTGGTGGTGGTGGTGGTGGCGATGGTGGTGGCGGTGGTGGTGGCGGCGGCTGTGTTGGTGGACGAGGGCGAGGACGACGACGACGGTTGGACATTTTAGGCTGCCATAACGGCTGGAGGTCGTGCTGGTGTATTTGCACGCCGTCTACCATTTCGATTTCGATTTTATATCCGAAATCAGTCGTTATTCTTTCCACATCCTCTAAACGCCTGATACCTTTGAGTTTTTCGTCTATCGCCCTGAAAAAAACAAAAACATTTTTATACACATACATATTTTTTAAATCAAACAGAGTGAACAATAACGTCGATTTACCTCGTAAACGATTGTAATATGTCCGCCTTGTACTGTTTAAGAGCTTCTTTCCTTCTCCGACATGGCTGCAACTGGAGGCCTGCAGCTGTCGACCGCAAAGTGCATATTGCCAACATGTGCAACTGTGAGTGTTGCCAGCTTGTGCACCGGAGAATGACGTTGATTTTTTTATTTTTACAGACAAAACTCAATACTGCTGCGAACTGAAATGCTTCGTTGCGCCCGAATGCCAAGTAGACGGGCTAGCGTGCAAAATCTGCCAGTGTTTTCCTTCTGCCATTGCCGTTGCAGAACCGTACAAATGAAATTGAATTTTGCCAGACTACCTGTGTACAAGATAGGAGTCGACGATTACGCCTGCTGCAGGAAACGATGTACCCGCTTCGTTTCGCGATTTGGTAGAATGCTGCGCTAGTCGCAAAGACGAAATAGCTTTTGCAATTGCGTTTTTAAAAATTGTACCAGATCTTTCGAGTGTCAAATCGATAATTGATAATAAAAATGTCATTATTTTACGAAATGTTGTTGTTGATTTTTTCATCTACCTATACATGTGTGTGTGTGTGTGTGTGTGTGTGTGTGAGAGAGAGAGAGAGAGAGAGAAAGAGAGAGAGGTCATAGATAGACTTACATATGTTTTATATAACGCACTATCCTCAGGCCCCGGGCACGTAACACGATGGCGGCGGTGGCTAGAGCGAGAGAGAGAGGGTCATAGATAGACTTACTTTATATGTTTATATAACGCACTATCCACAGGCCCGGCGCACGTAACACGATGGCGGCGGCCATGGAATGGAGTACTTTATACTTTTATATAACGCGCTATCCGCTGGCCCCACGATGGCGGCGGCGGCCATAGAATGAAGTACTTTATATGTTTATATAACGCCCTATCCACAGGCCCGGGGCACGTACCACGATGGCGATTCGATCGGGCAAAATCGTTACGTTTCATATATCTCGAATCGCACTAATTTCCCAAGACGTTCCCTTGGTACAGTGGTTATAGCGTGCGCCTCACACGCGCAACGTCCCCAGTTCGAGCCCCGCCAGAAACGCGCAACTTTTTTTCCTGTATACATTTCTTTATTCGATTAATTAATATCCACCGGCGGCTCGGGTACGTAACACGATGGCGGCGGGCACACGCCGACATCGTGAGGTCAACACGCACAAAACATGTGAATTTCGCTTCCATCACGTCAGCGAGACACCTGTGTGCGCCACAGCTGTGCGTCCGTCATGTCAGCGACACCGCTGCGTGCCCATCAGTGGCCGCCATATTTGGGACAAGGTAGCCGGAATCCTACTTACGTGAGCACTAGAAACATAGTAACTGCTGAACGATCCCTTCAATTGGTAATAAATAGATTGCAGTTGTGGACGAGGTCCACAGGCTTTAAATTTTCTGCTGCCAAAACTCAATGCATTGCCTTCAGTCGCCGTCGACATATTCAGTCACCTTCGATATACCTTGATGGCATAAAGCGGACTACTCCATCTGTTCGATTTCTGGGCCTAATATTCGATGAAAGATTATCGTGGAACCTTCACCTACGCGATTTAAATGCCCGGTGTAACAAAATTCTTGATATGTTGAAGGCTCTTAGTGGCTCTCGATGGGGCGCTGATAGGACGTGTATGCTTATGTTTTATCGTCCGGTCATTCGTTCTCGAATTGATTTTGGCAGGATTGTTTATTCATCAGCGCGACCATCCGCATTAAAGATACTAGATCCTGTCCATCATTCTGCAATCCGTCTTGCGTCTGGTGCTTTCGTTCTAGTCCAGTTGTGAGGATGCTGGCGGAAGTTGGTGAACCTTCACTCGCAACGGAGACAGCAGTTGCAAGTAAGTTACGTAAGCAATTTATCATGTAAGCCATGGCACCCTGCTTACAATATTGTTTTCAATAATCAGTTGCTCCGACAATATGAATCTCGTCCGCATGCTACTGCTCCGCTTGGCATTAGGTCTTCCTGTGTTTTTGACAACTTGGGTATCGAGCTGCCCTCTGTGTTTGAGAGGACTCAATGTTTATTCCTCCATGGTGTATCCCAATGCCAACCTTTGAGTCATCATTGCTATCCTTTCCAAAACATAACACCCCGATATTGTGTATCGCCAGGAGTTTGTGTTGTCGCAAGTGTTGAAGCCTGTCGACAAAAAACCACTCCAGGACTGGAATACTTAAAAAAAAATCAAACACTTGTCCACCGACTGTTGTACCAAAATATAAAAATTCGACTATAGGGAAAAACCTTGTTAAAAAAAATGAAAAAACTTCTAAAGGAGGTTCTAGTACTAAACCTCTTGCAAACAAAACCAAAAAATCATCAGAGTCTGACATTAGTCACAGTTGTGACTCTGTGTCTGTTGATTCTGATCCACCTATAGTATGCTCTATTGAGAAAATGAATCCTATCATAAACTAAATTATTAATTTTCAATGTCAACGCCTTCCATTTACAACAATGTGATACAGTGGAACATTAACGGAGCCAAAAGTCATATTGTTGATTTAAAACTTCTTGTACGCGATACGTCTCCATTATTCATTTGGCTTCAAGAGACGCACCTTCACCAATCGCACACTTTCAATTTAAGAGGGTATTCTGTTGTCAGGGCCGACTTCATAATGGAAGAACGATCGAAGGGTGGGGTAGCCATACTCGCTCGTGACTCTATTGATGCCGTTCCTGTGGACATAATAACTCCTTTACAAGCTGTCGCAGTCGAAAATCTCTAAAAATCAAGCTCCAAAGTCACTTGTGACTAAATCTTCAAAACCTACTCCTGAAGCAGTTCCATCTGCTTCAAAAATAGTCCGAACTAAGTCACAAGTGGTAAAACCGACAGTAAAGTCTGTTTCTCCTGGACTTGCTTACTTTTTAAAAAAATCAAATACATACCCACCAGTAGTTGGGTCTAAGGATGCGGATAAAAATTAGTTAAAAATACCTCTAAGCAAGTTAAAAAACTAAAACTAAAACTGAAGCCGTATCAAAAGCGACTTCTGCCAAAACAAATGTATCTACAAGTCCGACATGAATCACAGTAGTGATTCGATGTCGGTAGATTCTGATAAATCAAAAGTTGTACATGACAAAAACGAACAGAACCCGCTGCTATATTAATTTATTTTACTTCAATGTCTGCATTTCCAATTAATAACAATGTGGTACAGTGGAATATTAATGGGATAAGCCATATGGAAGATCTCAAAGTTCTTGTGCGAGATTCATCGCCTTTAATACTTTGTCTCCAAGAGACGCACTTGCATGAATCCACACCTTCAATTTTAGGGGTTATTCTATTTTCAGAGCAGATTTCGTCACTGAGGAAAGAGCCAGAGGTGGCGTAGCCATATTGGTTCACAACACTGTCCAGTCCATATCTGTCAATATAATAACTCCTTTACAAGCTGTTGCCGTTCAGATTACCGTTCCATTCAAAGTTACCGTCTGTTGCCTTTACTTGCCGCCTAGTTACAATTTCCAAAATCATGAAGTATATGATTTAATATCTCAGTTGCCACAACCGATTTTATTGACAGGTGATTTTAACGCTCACCATACTTCATGGGTTCCTTATCCTGTAACTCAAGGAATACGAATCGAAGGAATACGGTCAAACTTAGATTTGTGTCTTCTAAATGACGGTTCCCCGACTCATTTATCAGCATCTACTGGCGGATGGACAGTTGTCGATTTGTCATTTTGTAGTCCAGTTTTGGCAACAAAGTTTGAATGGTCGGTGTTACCAGATCTGTATGGCAGTGATCATAATCCCATTAATATTTCATTTTGTACTTTCGCTCATGTGCAACGACGCCTGCCGCGTTGGATCCTAAAAGGCAAATTGGGAAGAATTTGCAAAAGATTTGTATCACCAGACATTGAAATGAACTGCATTAACGTAGTGGTTAAGAAATTCACCAATACGATTTTAAATGTAGCCGAGGATGTTATTCCTAAAACATCCGCATACCCACATCGTCCATCTGTTCCTTGGTGGAACGAGGACTGTAAGGAGGCTTTGCGTTTACGCCGAAAAGCACTACGGATATTCAACAAAAGCCCGACAGATGAAAATCTTGAGCGTTACAAAATCCTTCGAGCTAAAGCTCGAAGAATTTTCAGATAGAAAGGAATCTTGGTCGCAATATGTCGGATCAATATGGAGAACAACGCCAACATCTGTCGTCTGGAAGAGACTGCGCTCTATATCTGGCCGTGTTCCATCCACGGAGTTGACGGGTCTTAAACGGCCGAATGGAGAGTTAGTTTCTCAGTGTTCCGATATTGTAAATTTATTAGGATCATCCTTTCTAGTTATTCCTGTTCTACGGCGTATAACGCTGCTTTTCGTAAATACAAAGTGCAGTGGAACCATTGCCGTTCACCATCGGTACTTCTGACGACTCTCCTCTTAATAGGCTGTTTACTCTGCATGAGCTGGAATCTGCACTGTCTTCAACGAAGGACACAGCTCCCGGTCCTGACAACGTCGTATATTCCATGATCAAAACCTTCCAACGTCAGGTGAGCCCTCCTCGAGATATACAATCGTATATTCGATGAACATACTTTCCTGACAGTTGGTTGGAAGCAATAGTAATTCTATTCTTAAGCCAGGTAAAGATAAAACTGATGCAAGTAGCTATCGTCCGATTTCTCTTACTGGCGTTCATTGCAAGCTGGTAGAAAAATGGTAAATCGTCGCCTTGTTTGGTATTTGAAACCAACAGTTTACTTTGCAAAGACCAGTGCGGCTTTAGGCAAGGACGATGTTCTGTGGATCAATTAGTATCTTTGGAATCTGCGATACAAAATGCGTTCCTCTTGCGTCAAACACTAGTAGCTGTTTTTGACCTAGAGAAGGCATACGACATGGCTTGGAGAGAGGAATTTTGAACACATTAAAATCATGGGGTATACAGGGCAGGATTCTGCATTTTATCAAAAACTTCCTCAGTAATAGGTATTTTAGGGTGCGTCTTGGTAGTACGCTATCAGATCGTTTCTAATTAGAGAATGGTGTTCCACAGGGGTATACTTAGTGTTACTCTGTTTGCTATTGCAATCAATAGCATAACGTCTAACGTACGGTCCCCTGTCAGATGTTCTCTCTTTGTGACGATTTTGCTATTTACGTAAGCACCAGAAACATGGCAACAGCTGAAAGAACCCCAGCTGGTAATAAATAGGTTGCAGACCTGGACGAGAACTACTGGCTTTAAATTCTCCGCTGCTAAAACTCAGTGTATTGCTTTCAGTCGCCGTAGACAGATCCAGGCTCCGTACTTTATATGTTTATATAACGCACTATCCTCAGGCCCCAGGCACGTAACACGATGGCGGCGGTGGCTAGAGCGAGAGAGAGAGGGTCATAGATAGACTTACTTTATATGTTTATATAACGCACTATCCACAGGCCCGGCGCACGTAACACGATGGCGGCGGCCATGGAATGGAGTACTTTTATACTTTTATATAACGCGCTATCCGCTGGCCCCACGATGAGGCGGCGGCGGCGGCCATACAGAATGAAGTACTTTATATGTTTATATAACGCCCTATCCACGGGCCCGGGGCACGTACCACGATGGCGATTCGATCGGGCAAAATCGTTACGTTTCATATATCTCGAATCGCACTAATTTCCCAAGACGTTCCCTTGGTACAGTGGTTATAGCGTGCGCCTCACACGCGCAACGTCCCCAGTTCGAGCCCCGCCAGAAACGCGCAACTTTTTTTTCTGTATACATTTCTTTATTCGATTAATTAATATCCACCGGCGGCTCGGGTACGTAACACGATGGCGGCGGGCACACGCCGACGACATCGTGAGGTCAACACGCACAAACATGTGAATTTCGCTTCCATCACGTCAGCGAGACACCTGTGTGCGCCACAGCTGCGTGCGTCCGTCATGTCAGCGACACCGCTGCGTGCCCACATCAGTGGCCGCCATATTTGGGACAAGGTAGCGGAATCCTACTTACGTGAGCACTAGAAACATAGTAAACTGCTGAACGATCCCTTCAATTGGTAATAAATAGATTGCAGTTGTGGACGAGGTCCACAGGCTTTAAATTTTCTGCTGCCAAAACTCAATGCATTGCCTTCAGTCGCCGTCGACATATTCAGTCACCTTCGATATACCTTGATGGCATAAAGCTTCGGACTACTCCATCTGTTCGATTTCTGGGCCTAATATTCGACGAAAGATTATCGTGGAACCTTCACCTACGCGATTTAAAAGCCCGGTGTAACAAAATTCTTGATATGTTGAAGGTTCTTAGTGGCTCTCGATGGGGCGCTGATAGGACGTGTATGCTTATGTTTTATCGTCCGGTCATTCGTTCTCGAATTGATTTTGGCAGGATTGTTTATTCATCAGCGCGACCATCCGCATTAAAGATACTAGATCCTGTCCATCATTCTGCAATCCGTCTTGCGTCTGGTGCTTTTCGTTCTAGTCCAGTTGTGAGGATGCTGGCGGAAGTTGGTGAACCTTCACTCTCGCAACGGAGACAGCAGTTGCAAGTAAGTTACGTAAGCAATTTATCATGTAAGCCATGGCACCCTGCTTACAATATTGTTTCTCAATAATCAGTTGCTCCGACAATATGAATCTCGTCCGCATGCTACTGCTCCGCTTGGCATTAGGTCTTCCTGTGTTTTTGACAACTTGGGTATCGAGCTGCCCTCTGTTTGAGAGGACTCAATGTTTTATTCCTCCATGGTGTATCCTAATGCCAACCTTTGAGTCATCATTGCTATCCTTTCCAAAAACATAACACCCCGATATTGTGTATCGCCAGGAGTTTGTGTTGTCGCAAGTGTTGAAGCCTGTCGACAAAAACCACTCCAGGACTGGAATACTTAAAAAAAAAAAAATCAAACACTTGTCCACCGACTGTTGTACCAAAATATAAAAATTCGACTATAGGGAAAAACCTTGTTAAAAAAATGAAAAACTTCTAAAGGAGGTTCTAGTACTAAACCTCTTGCAAACAAAACCAAAAAATCATCAGAGTCTGACATTAGTCACAGTTGTGACTCTGTGTCTGTTGATTCTGATCCACCTATAGTATGCTCTATTGAGAAAATGAATCCTATCATAAACTAAATTATTAATTTTCAATGTCAACGCCTTCCATTTACAACAATGTGATACAGTGGAACATTAACGGAGCCAAAAGTCATATTGTTGATTTAAAACTTCTTGTACGCGATACGTCTCCATTATTCATTTGGCTTCAAGAGACGCACCTTCACCAATCGCACACTTTCAATTTAAGAGGGTATTCTGTTGTCAGGGCCGACTTCATAATGGAAGAACGATCGAAGGGTGGGGTAGCCATACTCGCTCGTGACTCTATTGATGCCGTTCCTGTGGACATAATAACTCCTTTACAAGCTGTCGCAGTCGAAAATCTCTAAAAATCAAGCTCCAAAGTCACTTGTGACTAAATCTTCAAAACTCTATTCTTCCTGAAGCAGTTCCATCTGCTTCAAAAATGATGGTCCGAACTAAGTCACAAGTGGTAAAACCGACAGTAAAGTCTGTTTCTCCTGGACTTGCTTACTTTTTAAAAAATCAAATACATACCCACCAGTAGTTGGGTCTAAGGATGCGGATAAAAATTAGTTAAAAATACCTCTAAGCAAGTTAAAAACTAAAACTAAAACTGAAGCCGTATCAAAAGCGACTTCTGCCAAAAACAAATGTATCTACAGAGTCCGACATGAATCACAGTAGTGATTCGATGTCGGTAGATTCTGATAAATCAAAAGTTGTACATGACAAAAACGAACAGAACCCGCTGCTATATTAATTTATTTTACTTCAATGTCTGCATTTCCAATTAATAACAATGTGGTACAGTGGAATATTAATGGGATAAGAAGCCATATGGAAGATCTCAAAGTTCTTGTGCGAGATTCATCGCCTTTAATACTTTGTCTCCAAGAGACGCACTTGCATGAATCCCACACCTTCAATTTTAGGGGTTATTCTATTTTCAGAGCAGATTTCGTCACTGAGGAAAGAGCCAGAGGTGGCGTAGCCATATTGGTTCACAACACTGTCCAGTCCATATCTGTCAATATAATAACTCCTTTACAAGCTGTTGCCGTTCAGATTACCGTTCCATTCAAAGTTACCGTCTGTTGCCTTTACTTGCCGCCTAGTTACAATTTCCAAAATCATGAAGTATATGATTTAATATCTCAGTTGCCACAACCGATTTTATTGACAGGTGATTTTAACGCTCACCATACTTCATGGGGTTCCTTATCCTGTAACTCAAGGGGAATACGAATCGAAGGAATACGGTCAAACTTAGATTTGTGTCTTCTAAATGACGGTTCCCCGACTCATTTATCAGCATCTACTGGCGGATGGACAGTTGTCGATTTGTCATTTTGTAGTCCAGTTTTGGCAACAAAGTTTGAATGGTCGGTGTTACCAGATCTGTATGGCAGTGATCATAATCCCATTAATATTTCATTTTGTACTTTCGCTCATGTGCAACGACGCCTGCCGCGTTGGATCCTTAAAAAGGCAAATTGGGAAGAATTTGCAAAAAGATTTGTATCACCAGACATTGAAATGAACTGCATTAACGCAGTGGTTAAGAAATTCACCAATACGATTTTAAATGTAGCCGAGGATGTTATTCCTAAAACATCCGCATACCCACATCGTCCATCTGTTCCTTGGTGGAACGAGGACTGTAAGGAGGCTTTGCGTTTACGCCGAAAAGCACTACGGATATTCAACAAAAGCCCGACAGATGAAAATCTTGAGCGTTACAAAATCCTTCGAGCTAAAGCTCGAAGAATTTTTAGACAAAGTAGAAAGGAATCTTGGTCGCAATATGTCGGATCAATATGGAGAACAACGCCAACATCTGTCGTCTGGAAGAGACTGCGCTCTATATCTGGCCGTGTTCCATCCACGGAGTTGACGGGTCTTAAACGGCCGAATGGAGAGTTAGTTTCTCAGTGTTCCGATATTGTAAATTTATTAGGATCATCCTTTTCTAGTTATTCCTGTTCTACGGCGTATAACGCTGCTTTTCGTAAATACAAAAGTGCAGTGGAACCATTGCCGTTCACCATCGGTACTTCTGACGACTCTCCTCTTAATAGGCTGTTTACTCTGCATGAGCTGGAATCTGCACTGTCTTCAACGAAGGACACAGCTCCCGGTCCTGACAACCTCGTATATTCCATGATCAAAAACCTTCCAACGTCAGGTAGGCTTGCCCTCCTCGAGATATACAATCGTATATTCGATGAACATACTTTCCTGACAGTTGGTTGGAAGCAATAGTAATTCCTATTCTTAAGCCAGGTAAAGATAAAACTGATGCAAGTAGCTATCGTCCGATTTCTCTTACTAGCGTTCTTTGCAAGCTGGTAGAAAAATGGTAAATCGTCGCCTTGTTTGGTATTTGAAACCAACAATTTACTTTGCAAAGACCAGTGCGGCTTTAGATTTTGCTATTTACGTAAGCACCAGAAACATGGCAACAGCTGAAAGAACCCTTCAGCTGGTAATAAATAGGTTGCAGACCTGGACGAGAACTACTGGCTTTAAATTCTCTGCTGCTAAAACTCAGTGTATAGCTTTCAGTCGCCGCCGACAGATCCAGGCTCTGTCGTTATATCTTGATGGTATACAGCTTCGGACTTCTCCATCCGTTCGATTCTTGGGTTTAACACTCGACGAAAGGCTCTCGTGGAGCCCTCACGTGCGTGATTTAAAATTAAGATGTAATAAAATCCTCTATATGTTGAGGGTTCTTAGTGGATCTCGATGGGGCGCTGATAGGACTTGTATGTTTTACCGTGCCGTAATTCGTTCACGAATTGATTATGGCAGCATTGTGTATTCATCTGCTAGACCATCGATTTTAAAGAAACTAGATCCCGTCCATAACTCAGCAATCCGCCTTGTTTCTGGTGCTTTCTGTTCAAGTCCCGTCGTGAGTATTCTCGCCGATGCTGGGGAACCTTCACTCTCTCGACGGAGACAGAAACTACAGTTAACTTATTTAAGCAATTTTCATCTAAACCATTGCACCCTGCTTTTAATACCGTTTTCAAAAATCAATTGGTGCGACAGTGTGAAACTCGACCGAATGCTACTGCTCCTCTTGGTGTTAGAACTTCCCGTATTTTTGATGACTTACGTATTGAACTACTCCCAATGTTTGAAAGGTCCTTTTGTCTTGTCCCTCCGTGGAAAATCAATATGCCGACATTTGATTTATCCTTGTGTGCATATCAGAAAGACAACACTCCTAACATTGTGTATCAATGTGAGTTTTTTCGACTGACTAGTTCATATCCATCTGATAAATTTATTTTCACAGATGGCTCTAAGATGAATAACAATGTTGGGTGTGCATTTTACTCACTGGACGAAACGTATAAGTATGGATTACCCTCAACTTGTAGTGTTTTTACAGCCGAACTCTTTGCCATCTTAAAGGCTCTAAACACTATTGAATTCGATAGTTTGCATTACGAAGTTTGTTCTGATTCAAAAAGTGCCCTCCAGGCAATCCGGGATATGTATTCGGTAAACCCTCTGGTTCAAGATATTCTGTGCTCTGTCCATAGACTTGAACTACGAGGTGCAAGAGTATCATTTATCTGGATTCCTGGTCACTGTGGAATATTTGGAAACACTGTAGCGGATAATGCTGCAAAGGAAGCAACTTTTCTGCCGCCATGCACTGCACGTGTAATAGTGTCTGACTTTCTTTGTCACGTAAAACATTTAATTCTTCTACAGTGGGAAAATGAATGGGCAGCTACAAGCAGTAACAAATTGAGGGTAATTAAAAATACTGTACGTCCTTGGAGGTCGTCAGTACGTGCAAGTCGTAGAGAAGAGGTGGTGATCACCCGCCTTCGCATCGGTCACTCCATGTTAACGCATGGATTTCTGATGGAACGCGGGGACCCACCTAAATGCGAGTTCTGTAGGGAAACCATCACAATAAGACATATATTGCTCGATTGTGATGGTTTCCAAAATGTGCGTTTTATGTGTGGTCTGAGCAACTGTTTGCAGACGATGTTGGGAGATAGTGCCTCGGCCGTTGACCGGGTTCTAGACTTCCTTCATCGTCTGAATGTTTTAAATAAAATTTAATTTATTGCATTTGTAATTTCTTGTGTTATTTTATTTATTTATTTTATTTAAAAACTTTATTTCTGTTATGTTTTGCATACTTTTACGAATTGTTATTAAATTTTATTCATTATTTATTGTTATTTAGTTCTTAAGTATAATATACCTGTAATTGTTATCTAAATTTTTAATTTATTTTACTGCTATAGTTTGTTGTTGCTGTTTTTGTTGTTGTTTTTTTTTCTTAAGTACAATTTCGTTTAATTTTCTTTGTATATACTTTCATTCTTCGTAACGGCGATGATAACCTGAACGGTTTTTCGCCGGAAAAAAAAAATTCTTCAAGAGGAGTAGGAAAACTAATTCCGTTAAAATTGAATTTATTAATTTGTTCATAATATTCACTACTTAAGCTACTAGCACTTTTTTTCTGTACATACCGACTTAAAAACGCCCATCTAAAACAAAAATTATCATTATAATTGTGAACATTTATAACGGCTTTCTTTAATTGAACACCAGGCGGTAGTGGTAAAAAAGAACTTCCTCGCAAAGGTTTATATTTACTCAAACGCAATAAAATACTATCCACAGTATACAACGTCCAGCCGCTACCTTTATCTGTAGACGTAGTTTCCTCATGACAAATTTTTGTAAACATTTCGAAATACTTATTACATTTGATGATCTAAAAATTGTAAAATTTTTCGTTTTAAACGATCTGTCCTGCAATTCACCAACTATAGGTTTTATATATGTGCATTCGACAACAAGATTAAATTTAAACGAGATGTAAATATCTAAACATACATTTAGAACATTTTCAATTTTCGGCTTATTGTGTGTTAACAACAGGCAAATATCTTTAATATTTTCAACATTATTTTTCAAATAAAAAGTTTTTAGGTTTCCTTTGAAAGCATTCTCCAATTCGAAAAATTCATTTGAAACTAAGACATTTTCTAATCTAACGGATTTTCTATTTAAATGTTCACCTGATATACTTGGAACTATGTTCATGTTGCTTGAAGACGGAGTATCGGAATTATTTTCATGTGCGAGTTTTCTTTTTTTAACCCTACTGTCCATTTTATTTTTTTTTTAATGTATCTGAAATAATTTAAAAAATATATATTTCTGTTTTTACTCCAAACACACTAAAAGAAAACGAGGCAACTTAGTAAACAATTCTTCATTTTCTTGAAAAATGTTTCTTACCAGCCTAATACTGTCTCTAAATTTTAAACACTCAAAAACAAATTTTAAAAATTCAATAAATGTATTATAATTACGTTCTTCATTCAAATTTAAAAAGTGATGTCTTTTTACGTGTTTAACTAATCTGAAAAAATCCTGCGTTTTCGCTGTAGAAATAGATATTTTATTTATACAAATTTCTACGTTTTGTTTCATACTTTTTTCAAATTCTTGTAAATAATAATGGTACATGAAATATTCGTTTAGAACATTATCAAAAGATGAATCTTCTGTCAAAAAAAGGTTATCCGTAACTCTGTCAATAAACATTTTTGAATACATTTCCGGTACAGAACTTATAAATAAATTATACATTTTTAAAGTTTTTTTATAAATATAAAATGGATTATTTTTATGAAATAACGATAAAAATCCAAAAGCACTTGTTAAATCATTATCTTCTAATAAATTTTTTATTATATTGTCACTGATCGAAACATTAGAAAAACAAGTGGTAGTGAGGTACTCCATATTTTTCTTGTTGTAAGATCCTAAAATAATGAAAATATTTTACTATTAAAAACTTTAACTAAATACTTATAACTTTTAAAATTACCATTGGAAATTGCTAAACAATTTTGAATTCTTTGCTTCATTTTTTTGTATTTGTATGTCTACATTATCTATATTTGAAATTTTATCAGCTACTTTGTATAAAATGTCATTAATATTTTTGAGCAATTTTTGTTCATCTCTGTCATTTTCGTCAAGCACAAAATATGCCTTCTTGTAAACCTTAGTCCAGTATTGCTTCTCGGGATTTTTTCAAGTCGTCAATGTCAGTCATTTCAATTTTTACTAAGTGGGTTCCCGTTTCTCCCGGAGATTTCATTATTTTCTTTTTTTTATCGGAATTAGACTGAATTAATTGTTTGATAGTAAGTTTTGACTTCTTTTGAAGTTTTTCTGTTTCGTAAAAACAAGCTATTAAAATCGTCATCCGATAAATTACTCACAGAATCGGATTCATCTGATGAATCGTTACTTCGCCTGCGCTTATTACTTTTTTTACCAAATTCTATTGTTTTAATGTATTTAACCAAAGCACTTGCTGTATCACAAGAAAAGGTTCTTTTTAATAAATCGCTAGTTTCAACAGATGCTAATAATTTTTACAATATCTTCATAAATAATTTTAGTTTTTTCGTTCATAACTATATCTGACTGAAAACAATCAAAAATTATATCAAGTGTATTGTATAAAGCAACAAAATCTTCATTTTTTTGTTTTTCCATCAATGTTTTTAAATATTTCATTGTTGACCCCCAACGTGTAAAAGAATCAACTCCTAATAGTAACGTTGTCTCCAATATTGATACTAAAGTTAAACGGTTTGTGTCATTTTCCCCCTTGTTTTCGGTTTCCATTTTTGGTTTGTTTATCTTCGTTAACTAAAAAAATAGGCATCATTATTAATTATTATTTATACCAGTTTATTACATATATTATTTATTAATTATTTTTGCGAGAAGCACATTAAGGCTATCATCGCCTCCCTAAATGTAAATGCGAATGTACAGTGTTAAAGTCGTAAGTATAGTGTTGCAAGTGTAAATGTGTGTTAGACTCGGGTACCGCGAGAGACGACGTCTAAATCCTCTCAATAGGTGCGGCTAGTCTGCACCCCCCTGCGGGATTCTAGTACGTTTTATGCTTATTTAAATTAATCCTAATACATAATTACGTTTTTCTTAAAAATTGCTTACAATCCGATCAAGAGCCTTAATTTTAACATTTCTTAATAATCTTGGTTTCGGACGAACCGAAACCGTCTGCCCCTCTTTTTGTATTTCGAACCCAACGAGACAATTCCTCAATTTCCGGATAGACAATCTTCTCACAAATTAACTGCGCTATCCTTTCCCCCTTGAAAACCATAAAATCATCTGTCGCGCTGTTTTTAATTAACAAAATTTTTAAACTCCCCCTATAGTCCCTGTCTATTACGCCCGCCCCCATGTCAAAACTATTGTAAAAAGATAGACCAGATCTGGAAGCTATTCTTCCGTAACATCCTTCCGGAACAATGACTCCCAGATCGGTTTCTATCAGTTGTCTAGTCCCCTTATGAACGACCGCATCCTCAGAACTTCTGAGGTCGAAACCGGCGGCCGAACTCGTGGCTTTGATCGGATCGTAGGCATTTTCAGAAAATTTAAAAAAAGTAGAGTTTAGCCGGATCCATTTCCATTTTTGAATTATAAAATTAACTATAATTTCACAAAAATTACTAAAATAACGTACAGGGTTTCAACAAACTATTCCAAAATTGTTTCATCAACACACTTAAATTAGGACAATCGAAATTGTCTAAATTTAGAACTTTTACATCAAACTCATTACTTAATAAATTAGATAAAAAGTTTTCTTGTTCACTTCCTTTTACATAAACTGTTCCACTTATTTTTATATCTTTAAATATTTTTTTCAAATCACTAAGGTTTAACACCAGAGTCCCACCGAAGTCCGTGTTATTGTTTTTCAAGCCAAATTACTTGTCTCTGAAGATGACTTGTCAACTCATTAAAATCACACGGTGGTAAAAAAAGTTGCAATTCATACACTGTATCATCCGTAGATAGAATAGCTAATTCTTTGACAATAAACTCGTTCCTATGATTTTTAAAACCTTGAAAATCGACTATGAACTCCATCCTTTTTAAGCACTTATCACAAAATCTTATAAATGTACGACGGTTCCAACCCCGTGTACAAACACAGAGGACAATCATGAATATGTTTATGCGGACCCTGAAAAGGGCCATTTGTACGCTGCTCCTCGGATTCAAGGAGCAGAAGGAGGTGGAGGGGGAGGGGTATTAAGGGTCATGTCAGGGGATAACGATTCTAATAGGGAGTCCAGCATGTCAGCGTCCAGGATGTCTAGGGTCGGGGTAATGTCAAAGTCGAGGGCCTGGTCAGTCTGCGGGGGCTGTGGTGGTGGTGGTGGTGGCGATGGTGGTGGCGGTGGTGGTGGCGGCGGCTGTGTTGGTGGACGAGGGCGAGGACGACGACGACGGTTGGACATTTTAGGCTGCCATAACGGCTGGAGGTCGTGCTGGTGTATTTGCACGCCGTCTACCATTTCGATTTCGATTTTATATCCGAAATCAGTCGTTATTCTTTCCACATCCTCCAAACGCCGTATACTTTTGAGTTTTTCGTCTATCGCCCTGAAAAAAAAAACAAAAAACATTTTTTATACACATACACATATTTTTTTTTAAATCAAACACAGAGTGAACAATAACGTCGATTTACCTCGTAAACGATTGTAATATGTCCGCCTTGTACTGTTTAAGAGCTTCTTTCCTTCTCCACGACATGGCTGCAACTGGAGGCCTGCAGCTGTCGACCGCAAAGTGCATATTGCCAACATGTGCAACTGTGAGTGTTGCCAGCTTGTGCACCGGAGAATGACGTTGATTTTTTTTATTTTTACAGACAAAACTCAATACTGCTGCGAACTGAAATGCTTCGTTGCGCCCGAATGCCAAGTAGACGGGCTAGCGTGCAAAATCTGCCAGTGTTTTTCCTTCTGCCATTGCCGTTGCAGAACCGTACAAATGAAATTGAATTTTGCCAGACTACCTGTGTACAAGATAGGAGTCGACGATTACGCCTGCTGCAGGAAACGATGTACCCGCTTCACGTTTCGCGATTTGGTAGAATGCTGCGCTAGTCGCAAAGACGAAATAGCTTTTTGCAATTGCGTTTTTAAAAATTGTACCAGATCTTTCGAGTGTCAAATCGATAATTGATAATAAAAATGTCATTATTTTACGAAATGTTGTTGTTGATTTTTTTCATCTACCTATACATGTGTGTGTGTGTGTGTGTGTGTGTGTGTGTGTGTGTGTGTGTGTGAGAGAGAGAGAGAGAGAGAGAGAGAGAGAGGGAGGTCATAGATAGACTTACTTTATATGTTTATATAACGCACTATCCTCAGGCCCCGGGCACGTAACACGATGGCGGCGGTGGCTAGAGCGAGAGAGAGAGGGGTCATAGATAGACTTACTTTATATGTTTATATAACGCACTATCCACAGGCCCGGCGCACGTAACACGATGGCGGCGGCCATGGAATGGAGTACTTTATACTTTTATATAACGCGCTATCCGCTGGCCCCACGATGGCGGCGGCGGCGGCCATAGAATGAAGTACTTTATATGTTTATATAACGCCCTATCCACAGGCCCGGGGCACGTACCACGATGGCGATTCGATCGGGCAAAATCGTTACGTTTCATATATCTCGAATCGCACTAATTTCCCAAGACGTTCCCTTGGTACAGTGGTTATAGCGTGCGCCTCACACGCGCAACGTCCCCAGTTCGAGCCCCGCCAGAAACGCGCAACTTTTTTTTTCCTGTATACATTTCTTTATTCGATTAATTAATATCCACCGGCGGCTCGGGTACGTAACACGATGGCGGCGGGCACACGCCGACGACATCGTGAGGTCAACACGCACAAAACATGTGAATTTCGCTTCCATCACGTCAGCGAGACACCTGTGTGCGCGCCAGCAGCTGCGTGCGTCCGTCATGTCAGCGACACCGCTGCGTGCCCACATCAGTGGCCGCCATATTTGGGACAAGGTAGCCGGAATCCTACTTACGTGAGCACTAGAAACATAGTAACTGCTGAACGATCCCTTCAATTGGTAATAAATAGATTGCAGTTGTGGACGAGGTCCACAGGCTTTAAATTTTCTGCTGCCAAAACTCAATGCATTGCCTTCAGTCGCCGTCGACATATTCAGTCACCTTCGATATACCTTGATGGCATAAAGCTTCGGACTACTCCATCTGTTCGATTTCTGGGCCTAATATTCGACGAAAGATTATCGTGGAACCTTCACCTACGCGATTTAAAAGCCCGGTGTAACAAAATTCTTGATATGTTGAAGGTTCTTAGTGGCTCTCGATGGGGCGCTGATAGGACGTGTATGCTTATGTTTTATCGTCCGGTCATTCGTTCTCGAATTGATTTTGGCAGGATTGTTTATTCATCAGCGCGACCATCCGCATTAAAGATACTAGATCCTGTCCATCATTCTGCAATCCGTCTTGCGTCTGGTGCTTTTCGTTCTAGTCCAGTTGTGAGGATGCTGGCGGAAGTTGGTGAACCTTCACTCTCGCAACGGAGACAGCAGTTGCAAGTAAGTTACGTAAGCAATTTATCATGTAAGCCATGGCACCCTGCTTACAATATTGTTTTCAATAATCAGTTGCTCCGACAATATGAATCTCGTCCGCATGCTACTGCTCCGCTTGGCATTAGGTCTTCCTGTGTTTTTGACAACTTGGGTATCGAGCTGCCCTCTGTGTTTGAGAGGACTCAATGTTTTATTCCTCCATGGTGTATCCCAATGCCAACCTTTGAGTCATCATTGCTATCCTTTCCAAAACATAACACCCCCGATATTGTGTATCGCCAGGAGTTTGTGTTGTCGCAAGTGTTGAAGCCTGTCGACAAAAAAACCACTCCAGGACTGGAATACTTAAAAAAAAAAAAATCAAACACTTGTCCACCGACTGTTGTACCAAAATATAAAAATTCGACTATAGGAAAAACCTTGTTAAAAAAATGAAAAAACTTCTAAAGGAGGTTCTAGTACTAAACCTCTTGCAAACAAAACCAAAAAATCATCAGAGTCTGACATTAGTCACAGTTGTGACTCTGTGTCTGTTGATTCTGATCCACCTATAGTATGCTCTATTGAGAAAATGAATCCTATCATAAACTAAATTATTAATTTTCAATGTCAACGCCTTCCATTTACAACAATGTGATACAGTGGAACATTAACGGAGCCAAAAGTCATATTGTTGATTTAAAACTTCTTGTACGCGATACGTCTCCATTATTCATTTGGCTTCAAGAGACGCACCTTCACCAATCGCACACTTTCAATTTAAGAGGGTATTCTGTTGTCAGGGCCGACTTCATAATGGAAGAACGATCGAAGGGTGGGGTAGCCATACTCGCTCGTGACTCTATTGATGCCGTTCCTGTGGACATAATAACTCCTTTACAAGCTGTCGCAGTCGAAAATCTCTAAAAATCAAGCTCCAAAGTCACTTGTGACTAAATCTTCAAAACCTACTCTTCCTGAAGCAGTTCCATCTGCTTCAAAAATGATGGTCCGAACTAAGTCACAAGTGGTAAAACCGACAGTAAAGTCTGTTTCTCCTGGACTTGCTTACTTTTTAAAAAAATCAAATACATACCCACCAGTAGTTGGGTCTAAGGATGCGGATAAAAAATTAGTTAAAAATACCTCTAAGCAAGTTAAAAAAACTAAAACTAAAACTGAAGCCGTATCAAAAGCGACTTCTGCCAAAACAAATGTATCTACAGAGTCCGACATGAATCACAGTAGTGATTCGATGTCGGTAGATTCTGATAAATCAAAAGTTGTACATGACAAAAACGAACAGAACCCGCTGCTATATTAATTTATTTTACTTCAATGTCTGCATTTCCAATTAATAACAATGTGGTACAGTGGAATATTAATGGGATAAGAAGCCATATGGAAGATCTCAAAGTTCTTGTGCGAGATTCATCGCCTTTAATACTTTGTCTCCAAGAGACGCACTTGCATGAATCCCACACCTTCAATTTTAGGGGTTATTCTATTTTCAGAGCAGATTTCGTCACTGAGGAAAGAGCCAGAGGTGGCGTAGCCATATTGGTTCACAACACTGTCCAGTCCATATCTGTCAATATAATAACTCCTTTACAAGCTGTTGCCGTTCAGATTACCGTTCCATTCAAAGTTACCGTCTGTTGCCTTTACTTGCCGCCTAGTTACAATTTCCAAAATCATGAAGTATATGATTTAATATCTCAGTTGCCACAACCGATTTTATTGACAGGTGATTTTAACGCTCACCATACTTCATGGGGTTCCTTATCCTGTAACTCAAGGGGAATACGAATCGAAGGAATACGGTCAAACTTAGATTTGTGTCTTCTAAATGACGGTTCCCCGACTCATTTATCAGCATCTACTGGCGGATGGACAGTTGTCGATTTGTCATTTTGTAGTCCAGTTTTGGCAACAAAGTTTGAATGGTCGGTGTTACCAGATCTGTATGGCAGTGATCATAATCCCATTAATATTTCATTTTGTACTTTCGCTCATGTGCAACGACGCCTGCCGCGTTGGATCCTTAAAAAGGCAAATTGGGAAGAATTTGCAAAAAGATTTGTATCACCAGACATTGAAATGAACTGCATTAACGCAGTGGTTAAGAAATTCACCAATACGATTTTAAATGTAGCCGAGGATGTTATTCCTAAAACATCCGCATACCCACATCGTCCATCTGTTCCTTGGTGGAACGAGGACTGTAAGGAGGCTTTGCGTTTACGCCGAAAAGCACTACGGATATTCAACAAAAGCCCGACAGATGAAAATCTTGAGCGTTACAAAATCCTTCGAGCTAAAGCTCGAAGAATTTTTAGACAAAGTAGAAAGGAATCTTGGTCGCAATATGTCGGATCAATATGGAGAACAACGCCAACATCTGTCGTCTGGAAGAGACTGCGCTCTATATCTGGCCGTGTTCCATCCACGGAGTTGACGGGTCTTAAACGGCCGAATGGAGAGTTAGTTTCTCAGTGTTCCGATATTGTAAATTTATTAGGATCATCCTTTTCTAGTTATTCCTGTTCTACGGCGTATAACGCTGCTTTTCGTAAATACAAAAGTGCAGTGGAACCATTGCCGTTCACCATCGGTACTTCTGACGACTCTCCTCTTAATAGGCTGTTTACTCTGCATGAGCTGGAATCTGCACTGTCTTCAACGAAGGACACAGCTCCCGGTCCTGACAACGTCGTATATTCCATGATCAAAAACCTTCCAACGTCAGGTAGGCTTGCCCTCCTCGAGATATACAATCGTATATTCGATGAACATACTTTCCCTGACAGTTGGTTGGAAGCAATAGTAATTCCTATTCTTAAGCCAGGTAAAGATAAAACTGATGCAAGTAGCTATCGTCCGATTTCTCTTACTGGCGTTCATTGCAAGCTGGTAGAAAAAATGGTAAATCGTCGCCTTGTTTGGTATTTGGAAACCAACAGTTTACTTTGCAAAGACCAGTGCGGCTTTAGGCAAGGACGATGTTCTGTGGATCAATTAGTATCTTTGGAATCTGCGATACAAAATGCGTTCCTCTTGCGTCAAACACTAGTAGCTGTTTTTTTCGACCTAGAGAAGGCATACGACATGGCTTGGAGAAGGGGAATTTTGAACACATTAAAATCATGGGGTATACAGGGCAGGATTCTGCATTTTATCAAAAACTTCCTCAGTAATAGGTATTTTAGGGTGCGTCTTGGTAGTACGCTATCAGATCGTTTCTAATTAGAGAATGGTGTTCCACAGGGGAGTATACTTAGTGTTACTCTGTTTGCTATTGCAATCAATAGCATAACGTCTAACGTACGGTCCCCTGTCAGATGTTCTCTCTTTGTAGACGATTTTGCTATTTACGTAAGCACCAGAAACATGGCAACAGCTGAAAGAACCCTTCAGCTGGTAATAAATAGGTTGCAGACCTGGACGAGAACTACTGGCTTTAAATTCTCCGCTGCTAAAACTCAGTGTATTGCTTTCAGTCGCCGTAGACAGATCCAGGCTCCGTCGTTATATCTTGATGGTATACAGCTTCGGACTTCTCCATCCGTTCGATTCTTGGGTCTAATACTCGACGAAAAACTCTCGTGGAGCCCTCACGTGCGCGATTTAAAATTACGATGTAATAAAATCCTCGATATGTTGAGGGTTCTTAGTGGGTCTCGATGGGGTGCTGATAGGACCTGTATGCTGATGTTTTACCGTGCCGTAAATCGTTCGCGAATTGATTATGGCAGCATTGTTTATTCATCTGCTAGACCATCGATTTTAAAGAAACTAGATCCCGTCCATAACTCGGCAATCCGCCTTGTTTCTGGTGCTTTCCGTTCAAGTCCCGTCGTGAGTATTCTCGCCGATGCTGGGGAACCTTCACTCTCTCGACGGAGACAGAAACTACAGTTAACTCATTTAAGCAATTTATCATCTAAACCATGGCACCCTGCTTTTAATACAGTTTTCAAAAATCAATTGTTGCGACAGTATGAAACTCGACCGAATGCTACTGCTCCTCTTGGTATTAGAACTTCCCGTATTTTTGATGACTTACGTATTGAACTACCCCCAATGTTTGAAAGGTCCTTTTGTCTTGTCCCTCCGTGGAAAATCAATATGCCGACCTTTGATTTCTCCTTGTGTGCATACCAGAAAGACAACACTCCTAACATTGCGTATCAACGTGAGTTTTTTCGACTGACTAGTTCATATCCATCTGCTAAATTTATTTTCACAGATGGCTCGAAGATGAATAACAATGTTGGGTGTGCATTTTACTCACTGGACGAAACGTATAAGTATGGATTACCCTCAACTTGTAGTGTTTTTACAGCCGAACTCTTTGCCATCTTAAAGGCTCTAAACACTATTGAATTCGATAGTTTGCATTACGAAGTTTGTTCTGATTCAAAAAGTGCCCTCCAGGCAATCCGGGATATGTATTCGGTAAACCCTCTGGTTCAAGATATTCTGTGCTCTGTCCATAGACTTGAACTACGAGGTGCAAGAGTATCATTTATCTGGATTCCTGGTCACTGTGGAATATTTGGAAACACTGTAGCGGATAATGCTGCAAAGGAAGCAACTTTTCTGCCGCCATGCACTGCACGTGTAATAGTGTCTGACTTTCTTTGTCACGTAAAACATTTAATTCTTCTACAGTGGGAAAATGAATGGGCAGCTACAAGCAGTAACAAATTGAGGGTAATTAAAAATACTGTACGTCCTTGGAGGTCGTCAGTACGTGCAAGTCGTAGAGAAGAGGTGGTGATCACCCGCCTTCGCATCGGTCACTCCATGTTAACGCATGGATTTCTGATGGAACGCGGGGACCCACCTAAATGCGAGTTCTGTAGGGAAACCATCACAATAAGACATATATTGCTCGATTGTGATGGTTTCCAAAATGTGCGTTTTATGTGTGGTCTGAGCAACTGTTTGCAGACGATGTTGGGAGATAGTGCCTCGGCCGTTGACCGGGTTCTAGACTTCCTTCATCGTCTGAATGTTTTAAATAAAATTTAATTTATTGCATTTGTAATTTCTTGTGTTATTTTATTTATTTATTTTATTTAAAAACTTTATTTCTGTTATGTTTTGCATACTTTTACGAATTGTTATTAAATTTTATTCATTATTTATTGTTATTTAGTTCTTAAGTATAATATACCTGTAATTGTTATCTAAATTTTTAATTTATTTTACTGCTATAGTTTGTTGTTGCTGTTTTTGTTGTTGTTTTTTTTTCTTAAGTACAATTTCGTTTAATTTTCTTTGTATATACTTTCATTCTTCGTAACGGCGATGATAACCTGAACGGTTTTTCGCCGGAAAAGAAAAAAATTCTTCAAGAGGAGTAGGAAAACTAATTCCGTTAAAATTGAATTTATTAATTTGTTCATAATATTCACTACTTAAGCTACTAGCACTTTTTTTCTGTACATACCGACTGAAAAACGCCCATCTAAAACAAAAATTATCATTATAATTGTGAACATTTATAACGGCTTTCTTTAATTGAACACCAGGCGGTAGTGGTAAAAAAGAACTTCCTCGCAAAGGTTTATATTTACTCAAACGCAATAAAATACTATCCACAGTATACAACGTCCAGCCGCTACCTTTATCTGTAGACGTAGTCTCCTCATGACAAATTTTTGTAAACATTTCGAAATACTTATTACATTTGATGATCTAAAAATTGTAAAATTTTTCGTTTTAAACGATCTGTCCTGCAATTCACCAACTATAGGTTTTATATATGTGCATTCGACAACAAGATTAAATTTAAACGAGATGTAAATATCTAAACATACATTTAGAACATTTTCAATTTTCGGCTTATTGTGTGTTAACAACAGGCAAATATCTTTAATATTTTCAACATTATTTTTCAAATAAAAAGTTTTTAGGTTTCCTTTGAAAGCATTCTCCAATTCGAAAAATTCATTTGAAACTAAGACATTTTCTAATCTAACGGATTTTCTATTTAAATGTTCACCTGATATACTTGGAACTATGTTCATGTTGCTTGAAGACGGAGTATCGGAATTATTTTCATGTGCGAGTTTTCTTTTTTTAACCCTACTGTCCATTTTATTTTTTTTTTAATGTATCTGAAATAATTTAAAAAATATATATTTCTGTTTTTACTCCAAACACACTAAAAGAAAACGAGGCAACTTAGTAAACAATTCTTCATTTTCTTGAAAAATGTTTCTTACCAGCCTAATACTGTCTCTAAATTTTAAACACTCAAAAACAAATTTTAAAAATTCAATAAATGTATTATAATTACGTTCTTCATTCAAATTTAAAAAGTGATGTCTTTTTACGTGTTTAACTAATCTGAAAAAATCCTGCGTTTTCGCTGTAGAAATAGATATTTTATTTATACAAATTTCTACGTTTTGTTTCATACTTTTTTCAAATTCTTGTAAATAATAATGGTGTACATGAAATATTCGTTTAGAACATTATCAAAAGATGAATCTTCTGTCAAAAAAAGGTTATCCGTAACTCTGTCAATAAACATTTTTGAATACATTTCCGGTACAGAACTTATAAATAAATTATACATTTTTAAAGTTTTTTTATAAATATAAAATGGATTATTTTTATGAAATAACGATAAAAATCCAAAAGCACTTGTTAAATCATTATCTTCTAATAAATTTTTTATTATATTGTCACTGATCGAAACATTAGAAAAACAAGTGGTAGTGAGGTACTCCATATTTTTCTTGTTGTAAGATCCTAAAATAATGAAAATATTTTACTATTAAAAACTTTAACTAAATACTTATAACTTTTAAAATTACCATTGGAAATTGCTAAACAATTTTGAATTCTTTGCTTCATTTTTTTGTATTTGTATGTCTACATTATCTATATTTGAAATTTTATCAGCTACTTTGTATAAAATGTCATTAATATTTTTGAGCAATTTTTGTTCATCTCTGTCATTTTCGTCAAGCACAAAATATGCCTTCTTGTAAACCTTAGTCCAGTATTGCTTCTCGGGGATTTTTTTCAAGTCGTCAATGTCAGTCATTTCAATTTTTACTAAGTGGGTTCCCGTTTCTCCCGGAGATTTCATTATTTTCTTTTTTTTATCGGAATTAGACTGAATTAATTGTTTGATAGTAAGTTTTGACTTCTTTTGAAGTTTTTTCTGTTTCGTAAAAAACAAGCTATTAAAATCGTCATCCGATAAATTACTCACAGAATCGGATTCATCTGATGAATCGTTACTTCGCCTGCGCTTATTACTTTTTTTACCAAATTCTATTGTTTTAATGTATTTAACCAAAGCACTTGCTGTATCACAAGAAAAGGTTCTTTTTAATAAATCGCTAGTTTCAACAGATGCTAATAATTTTTACAATATCTTCATAAATAATTTTAGTTTTTTCGTTCATAACTATATCTGACTGAAAACAATCAAAAATTATATCAAGTGTATTGTATAAAGCAACAAAATCTTCATTTTTTTGTTTTTCCATCAATGTTTTTAAATATTTCATTGTTGACCCCCAACGTGTAAAAGAATCAACTCCTAATAGTAACGTTGTCTCCAATATTGATACTAAAGTTAAACGGTTTGTGTCATTTTCCCCCTTGTTTTCGGTTTCCATTTTTGGTTTGTTTATCTTCGTTAACTAAAAAAATAGGCATCATTATTAATTATTATTTATACCAGTTTATTACATATATTATTTATTAATTATTTTTGCGAGAAGCACATTAAGGCTATCATCGCCTCCCTAAATGTAAATGCGAATGTACAGTGTTAAAGTCGTAAGTATAGTGTTGCAAGTGTAAATGTGTGTTAGACTCGGGTACCGCGAGAGACGACGTCTAAATCCTCTCAATAGGTGCGGCTAGTCTGCACCCCCCTGCGGGATTCTAGTACGTTTTATGCTTATTTAAATTAATCCTAATACATAATTACGTTTTTCTTAAAAATTGCTTACAATCCGATCAAGAGCCTTAATTTTAACATTTCTTAATAATCTTGGTTTCGGACGAACCGAAACCGTCTGCCCCTCTTTTTGTATTTCGAACCCAACGAGACAATTCCTCAATTTCCGGATAGACAATCTTCTCACAAATTAACTGCGCTATCCTTTCCCCCTTGAAAACCATAAAATCATCTGTCGCGCTGTTTTTAATTAACAAAATTTTTAAACTCCCCCTATAGTCCCTGTCTATTACGCCCGCCCCCATGTCAAAACTATTGTAAAAAGATAGACCAGATCTGGAAGCTATTCTTCCGTAACATCCTTCCGGAACAATGACTCCCAGATCGGTTTCTATCAGTTGTCTAGTCCCCTTATGAACGACCGCATCCTCAGAACTTCTGAGGTCGAAACCGGCGGCCGAACTCGTGGCTTTGATCGGATCGTAGGCATTTTCAGAAAATTTAAAAAAAGTAGAGTTTAGCCGGATCCATTTCCATTTTTGAATTATAAAATTAACTATAATTTCACAAAAATTACTAAAATAACGTACAGGGTTTCAACAAACTATTCCAAAATTGTTTCATCAACACACTTAAATTAGGACAATCGAAATTGTCTAAATTTAGAACTTTTACATCAAACTCATTACTTAATAAATTAGATAAAAAGTTTTCTTGTTCACTTCCTTTTACATAAACTGTTCCACTTATTTTTATATCTTTAAATATTTTTTTCAAATCACTAAGGTTTAACACCAGAGTCCCACCGAAGTCCGTGTTATTGTTTTTCAAGCCAAATTACTTGTCTCTGAAGATGACTTGTCAACTCATTAAAATCACACGGTGGTAAAAAAAGTTGCAATTCATACACTGTATCATCCGTAGATAGAATAGCTAATTCTTTGACAATAAACTCGTTCCTATGATTTTTAAAACCTTGAAAATCGACTATGAACTCCATCCTTTTTAAGCACTTATCACAAAATCTTATAAATGTACGACGGTTCCAACCCCGTGTACAAACACAGAGGACAATCATGAATATGTTTATGCGGACCCTGAAAAGGGCCATTTGTAAGCTGCTCCTCGGATTCAAGGAGCAGAAGGAGGTGGAGGGGGAGGGGTATTAAGGGTCATGTCAGGGGATAACGATTCTAATAGGGAGTCCAGCATGTCAGCGTCCAGGATGTCTAGGGTCGGGGTAATGTCAAAGTCGAGGGCCTGGTCAGTCTGCGGGGGCTGTGGTGGTGGTGGTGGTGGCGATGGTGGTGGCGGTGGTGGTGGCGGCGGCTGTGTTGGTGGACGAGGGCGAGGACGACGACGACGGTTGGACATTTTAGGCTGCCATAACGGCTGGAGGTCGTGCTGGTGTATTTGCACGCCGTCTACCATTTCGATTTCGATTTTATATCCGAAATCAGTCGTTATTCTTTCCACATCCTCCAAACGCCGTATACTTTTGAGTTTTTCGTCTATCGCCCTGAAAAAAAAAACAAAAAACATTTTTTATACACATACACATATTTTTTTTTAAATCAAACAGAGTGAACAATAACGTCGATTTACCTCGTAAACGATTGTAATATGTCCGCCTTGTACTGTTTAAGAGCTTCTTTCCTTCTCCACGACATGGCTGCAACTGGAGGCCTGCAGCTGTCGACCGCAAAGTGCATGTTGCCAACATGTGCAACTGTGAGTGTTGCCAGCTTGTGCACCGGAGAATGACGTTGATTTTTTTAATTTTTACAGACAAAACTCAATACTGCTGCGAACTGAAATGCTTCGTTGCGCCCGAATGCCAAGTAGACGGGCTAGCGTGCAAAATCTGCCAGTGTTTTTCCTTCTGCCATTGCCGTTGCAGAACCGTACAAATGAAATTGAATTTTGCCAGACTACCTGTGTACAAGATAGGAGTCGACGATTACGCCTGCTGCAGGAAACGATGTACCCGCTTCACGTTTCGCGATTTGGTAGAATGCTGCGCTAGTCGCAAAGACGAAATAGCTTTTTGCAATTGCGTTTTTAAAAATTGTACCAGATCTTTCGAGTGTCAAATCGATAATTGATAATAAAAATGTCATTATTTTACGAAATGTTGTTGTTGATTTTTTTTTCATCTACCTATACATGTGTGTGTGTGTGTGTGTGTGTGTGTGTGTGTGAGAGAGAGAGAGAGAGAGAGAGAGAGAGAGAGAGAGAAAGAGAGAGAGGGAGGTCATAGATAGACTTACTTTATATGTTTATATAACGCACTATCCTCAGGCCCCGGGCACGTAACACGATGGCGGCGGTGGCTAGAGCGAGAGAGAGAGGGGTCATAGATAGACTTACTTTATATGTTTATATAACGCACTATCCACAGGCCCGGCGCACGTAACACGATGGCGGCGGCCATGGAATGGAGTACTTTATACTTTTATATAACGCGCTATCCGCTGGCCCCACGATGGCGGCGGCGGCGGCCATAGAATGAAGTACTTTATATGTTTATATAACGCCCTATCCACAGGCCCGGGGCACGTACCACGATGGCGATTCGATCGGGCAAAATCGTTACGTTTCATATATCTCGAATCGCACTAATTTCCCAAGACGTTCCCTTGGTACAGTGGTTATAGCGTGCGCCTCACACGCGCAACGTCCCCAGTTCGAGCCCCGCCAGAAACGCGCAACTTTTTTTTCCTGTATACATTTCTTTATTCGATTAATTAATATCCACCGGCGGCTCGGGTACGTAACACGATGGCGGCGGGCACACGCCGACGACATCGTGAGGTCAACACGCACAAAACATGTGAATTTCGCTTCCATCACGTCAGCGAGACACCTGTGTGCGCCACAGCTGCGTGCGTCCGTCATGTCAGCGACACCGCTGCGTGCCCACATCAGTGGCCGCCATATTTGGGACAAGGTAGCCGGAATCCTACTTACGTGAGCACTAGAAACATAGTAACTGCTGAACGATCCCTTCAATTGGTAATAAATAGATTGCAGTTGTGGACGAGGTCCACAGGCTTTAAATTTTCTGCTGCCAAAACTCAATGCATTGCCTTCAGTCGCCGTCGACATATTCAGTCACCTTCGATATACCTTGATGGCATAAAGCTTCGGACTACTCCATCTGTTCGATTTCTGGGCCTAATATTCGACGAAAGATTATCGTGGAACCTTCACCTACGCGATTTAAAAGCCCGGTGTAACAAAATTCTTGATATGTTGAAGGTTCTTAGTGGCTCTCGATGGGGCGCTGATAGGACGTGTATGCTTATGTTTTATCGTCCGGTCATTCGTTCTCGAATTGATTTTGGCAGGATTGTTTATTCATCAGCGCGACCATCCGCATTAAAGATACTAGATCCTGTCCATCATTCTGCAATCCGTCTTGCGTCTGGTGCTTTTCGTTCTAGTCCAGTTGTGAGGATGCTGGCGGAAGTTGGTGAACCTTCACTCTCGCAACGGAGACAGCAGTTGCAAGTAAGTTACGTAAGCAATTTATCATGTAAGCCATGGCACCCTGCTTACAATATTGTTTTCAATAATCAGTTGCTCCGACAATATGAATCTCGTCCGCATGCTACTGCTCCGCTTGGCATTAGGTCTTCCTGTGTTTTTGACAACTTGGGTATCGAGCTGCCCTCTGTGTTTGAGAGGACTCAATGTTTTATTCCTCCATGGTGTATCCCAATGCCAACCTTTGAGTCATCATTGCTATCCTTTCCAAAACATAACACCCCCGATATTGTGTATCGCCAGGAGTTTGTGTTGTCGCAAGTGTTGAAGCCTGTCGACAAAAAAACCACTCCAGGACTGGAATACTTAAAAAAAAAAAAATCAAACACTTGTCCACCGACTGTTGTACCAAAATATAAAAATTCGACTATAGGGAAAAACCTTGTTAAAAAAAATGAAAAAACTTCTAAAGGAGGTTCTAGTACTAAACCTCTTGCAAACAAAACCAAAAAATCATCAGAGTCTGACATTAGTCACAGTTGTGACTCTGTGTCTGTTGATTCTGATCCACCTATAGTATGCTCTATTGAGAAAATGAATCCTATCATAAACTAAATTATTAATTTTCAATGTCAACGCCTTCCATTTACAACAATGTGATACAGTGGAACATTAACGGAGCCAAAAGTCATATTGTTGATTTAAAACTTCTTGTACGCGATACGTCTCCATTATTCATTTGGCTTCAAGAGACGCACCTTCACCAATCGCACACTTTCAATTTAAGAGGGTATTCTGTTGTCAGGGCCGACTTCATAATGGAAGAACGATCGAAGGGTGGGGTAGCCATACTCGCTCGTGACTCTATTGATGCCGTTCCTGTGGACATAATAACTCCTTTACAAGCTGTCGCAGTCGAAAATCTCTAAAAATCAAGCTCCAAAGTCACTTGTGACTAAATCTTCAAAACCTACTCTTCCTGAAGCAGTTCCATCTGCTTCAAAAATGATGGTCCGAACTAAGTCACAAGTGGTAAAACCGACAGTAAAGTCTGTTTCTCCTGGACTTGCTTACTTTTTAAAAAAATCAAATACATACCCACCAGTAGTTGGGTCTAAGGATGCGGATAAAAAATTAGTTAAAAATACCTCTAAGCAAGTTAAAAAACTAAAACTAAAACTGAAGCCGTATCAAAAGCGACTTCTGCCAAAACAAATGTATCTACAGAGTCCGACATGAATCACAGTAGTGATTCGATGTCGGTAGATTCTGATAAATCAAAAGTTGTACATGACAAAAACGAACAGAACCCGCTGCTATATTAATTTATTTTACTTCAATGTCTGCATTTCCAATTAATAACAATGTGGTACAGTGGAATATTAATGGGATAAGAAGCCATATGGAAGATCTCAAAGTTCTTGTGCGAGATTCATCGCCTTTAATACTTTGTCTCCAAGAGACGCACTTGCATGAATCCCACACCTTCAATTTTAGGGGTTATTCTATTTTCAGAGCAGATTTCGTCACTGAGGAAAGAGCCAGAGGTGGCGTAGCCATATTGGTTCACAACACTGTCCAGTCCATATCTGTCAATATAATAACTCCTTTACAAGCTGTTGCCGTTCAGATTACCGTTCCATTCAAAGTTACCGTCTGTTGCCTTTACTTGCCGCCTAGTTACAATTTCCAAAATCATGAAGTATATGATTTAATATCTCAGTTGCCACAACCGATTTTATTGACAGGTGATTTTAACGCTCACCATACTTCATGGGGTTCCTTATCCTGTAACTCAAGGGGAATACGAATCGAAGGAATACGGTCAAACTTAGATTTGTGTCTTCTAAATGACGGTTCCCCGACTCATTTATCAGCATCTACTGGCGGATGGACAGTTGTCGATTTGTCATTTTGTAGTCCAGTTTTGGCAACAAAGTTTGAATGGTCGGTGTTACCAGATCTGTATGGCAGTGATCATAATCCCATTAATATTTCATTTTGTACTTTCGCTCATGTGCAACGACGCCTGCCGCGTTGGATCCTTAAAAAGGCAAATTGGGAAGAATTTGCAAAAAGATTTGTATCACCAGACATTGAAATGAACTGCATTAACGTAGTGGTTAAGAAATTCACCAATACGATTTTAAATGTAGCCGAGGATGTTATTCCTAAAACATCCGCATACCCACATCGTCCATCTGTTCCTTGGTGGAACGAGGACTGTAAGGAGGCTTTGCGTTTACGCCGAAAAGCACTACGGATATTCAACAAAAGCCCGACAGATGAAAATCTTGAGCGTTACAAAATCCTTCGAGCTAAAGCTCGAAGAATTTTTAGACAAAGTAGAAAGGAATCTTGGTCGCAATATGTCGGATCAATATGGAGAACAACGCCAACATCTGTCGTCTGGAAGAGACTGCGCTCTATATCTGGCCGTGTTCCATCCACGGAGTTGACGGGTCTTAAACGGCCGAATGGAGAGTTAGTTTCTCAGTGTTCCGATATTGTAAATTTATTAGGATCATCCTTTTCTAGTTATTCCTGTTCTACGGCGTATAACGCTGCTTTTCGTAAATACAAAAGTGCAGTGGAACCATTGCCGTTCACCATCGGTACTTCTGACGACTCTCCTCTTAATAGGCTGTTTACTCTGCATGAGCTGGAATCTGCACTGTCTTCAACGAAGGACACAGCTCCCGGTCCTGACAACCTCGTATATTCCATGATCAAAAACCTTCCAACGTCAGGTAGGCTTGCCCTCCTCGAGATATACAATCGTATATTCGATGAACATACTTTCCCTGACAGTTGGTTGGAAGCAATAGTAATTCCTATTCTTAAGCCAGGTAAAGATAAAACTGATGCAAGTAGCTATCGTCCGATTTCTCTTACTAGCGTTCTTTGCAAGCTGGTAGAAAAAATGGTAAATCGTCGCCTTGTTTGGTATTTGGAAACCAACAATTTACTTTGCAAAGACCAGTGCGGCTTTAGGCAAGGACGATGTTCTGTGGATCAATTAGTATCTTTGGAATCTGCGATACAAAATGCGTTCCTCTTGCGTCAAACACTAGTAGCTGTTTTTTTCGACCTAGAGAAGGCATACGACATGGCTTGGAGAAGGGGAATTTTGAACACTTTAAAATCATGGGGTATACAGGGCAGGATTCTGCATTTTATCAAAAACTTCCTCAGTAATAGGTATTTTAGGGTGCGTCTTGGTAGTACGCTACAGATCGTTTCTAATTAGAGAATGGTGTTCCACAGGGGAGTGTACTTAGTGTTACTCTGTTTGCTATTGCAATCAATAGCATAACGTCTAACGTACGGTCCCCTGTCAGATGTTCTCTCTTTGTAGACGATTTTGCTATTTACGTAAGCACCAGAAACATGGCAACAGCTGAAAGAACCCTTCAGCTGGTAATAAATAGGTTGCAGACCTGGACGAGAACTACTGGCTTTAAATTCTCCGCTGCTAAAACTCAGTGTATTGCTTTCAGTCGCCGTAGACAGATCCAGGCTCCGTCGTTATATCTTGATGGTATACAGCTTCGGACTTCTCCATCCGTTCGATTCTTGGGTCTAATACTCGACGAAAAACTCTCGTGGAGCCCTCACGTGCGCGATTTAAAATTACGATGTAATAAAATCCTCGATATGTTGAGGGTTCTTAGTGGGTCTCGATGGGGTGCTGATAGGACCTGTATGCTGATGTTTTACCGTGCCGTAAATCGTTCGCGAATTGATTATGGCAGCATTGTTTATTCATCTGCTAGACCATCGATTTTAAAGAAACTAGATCCCGTCCATAACTCGGCAATCCGCCTTGTTTCTGGTGCTTTCCGTTCAAGTCCCGTCGTGAGTATTCTCGCCGATGCTGGGGAACCTTCACTCTCTCGACGGAGACAGAAACTACAGTTAACTCATTTAAGCAATTTATCATCTAAACCATGGCACCCTGCTTTTAATACAGTTTTCAAAAATCAATTGGTGCGACAGTATGAAACTCGACCGAATGCTACTGCTCCTCTTGGTATTAGAACTTCCCGTATTTTTGATGACTTACGTATTGAACTACCCCCAATGTTTGAAAGGTCCTTTTGTCTTGTCCCTCCGTGGAAAATCAATATGCCGACCTTTGATTTCTCCTTGTGTGCATACCAGAAAGACAACACTCCTAACATTGCGTATCAACGTGAGTTTTTTCGACTGACTAGTTCATATCCATCTGCTAAATTTATTTTCACAGATGGCTCGAAGATGAATAACAATGTTGGGTGTGCATTTTACTCACTGGACGAAACGTATAAGTATGGATTACCCTCAACTTGTAGTGTCTTTACAGCCGAACTCTTTGCCATCTTAAAGGCTCTGAACACTATTGAATTCGATAGTTTGCATTTCGTAGTTTGTTCTTATTCAAAAAGTGCCCTCCAGGCAATCCGGGATATTTATTCGGTAAACCCTCTGGTTCAAGATATTCTGTGCTCTGTCCATAGACTTGAACTACGAGGTGCAAGAGTATCATTTATCTGGATTCCCGGTCACTGTGGAATATTTGGGAACACTGTAGCGGATAATGCGGCAAAGAAAGCAACTTTTCTGCCGCCATGCACTGCACGTGTTAATAGTGTCTGACTTTCTTTGTCACGTAAAACATTTAATTCTTCTACAGTGGGAAAATGAATGGGCAGCTACAAGCAGTAACAAATTGAGGGTAATTAAAAATACTGTTCGTCCTTGGGGGTCGTCAATACGTGCAAGTCGTAGAGAAGAGGTGGTGATCACCCGCCTTCGCATCGGTCACTCCATGTTAACGCATGGATTTCTGATGGAACGCGGGGACCCACCTAAATGCGAGTTCTGTAGGGAAACCATCACAATAAGACATATATTGCTCGATTGTGATGGTTTTCAAAATGTGCGTTTTATGTGTGGTCTGAGCAACTGTTTGCAGACGACGTTGGGAGATAGTGCCTCGGCCGTTGACCGGGTTCTAGACTTCCTTCATCGTCTGAATGTTTTAAATAAAATTTAATTTATTGTATTTGTAATTTCTTTTGTTATTTTTTTATTTATTTTATTTAAAAACTTTATTTCTGTTATGTTTTGCATACTTTTACGAATTGTTATTAAATTTTATTTATTATTGATTGTTATTTAGTTCTTAAGTGTAATATATCTATAATTGTTATCCAAATTTTTAATTTATTTTTATTGTTATAGTTTGTTGTTGTTGTTTTTGTTGTTGTTTTTTTCTTAAGTAAAATTTCGTTTAATTTTCTTTGTAAATACTTTCATTCTTCGTGACGGCGATGATAACCTGAACGGTTTTTCGCCGGAAAAAAAAAAATCTTTTACGGTTATCCCCCCTCATAATTTGAAACTGTTGGCTGATTACAAACGGAAGTTTTTTATCGGATTTGTTAAATAAACGTAAAAATGGATCGTCCTCTTCAAATCCGTCACTATCATCACTACCGCTATCACAACTGTCAGAATTCTCAGAACCAAAATTTTCAAACATATTTTCCGAAACTTTAATTTTTGTGATGATTTACTGTTACTGTTATTCTTCCTTTTCCCGCTTTGTAATGATCCAGCAGCTTCAAATATTTGGTTTACAATACAATATAAATTTTGAAGAACTGAATTTGGAAAGAGTTTATCTTTTATAGCCTTCTTTTTGAAAATTGAATTGAAGATTATATAGAGTTCTTGCAAAGATTTTTCCTCACTTTTCAACGAAAACAGTTTGTCCTGACTAAGAAGTTCGGTGTTATTATAAAGAGTTTGGGAATATACAGTCAACAAGTCCTGTAATATTCCCAATATTAAGATAAGCGTAGGATTTCGCATGACGTCTATGGTTTCTTAATCCGTTAACTAACAAATCTAGTTTATCGTAGGATTTTAAGCCTAACGTAAACAACGCCTCAAACACATGAATAAATCTTAACATGTTTCTCATACCGTTGTTCTGGTTTATGGAGGTCTGCTCCATATCCATCCGATTGCTAGGGCCGGCCACTTTCTCAAAATTCTGTAGTCCCTCATCCATGTCTATGGTAAGGTCTATAGCGGCTGATTGTCTTTCCATTTCACTAAATAAAAAAATCAACGAATATTTTGTCTTAGAATAGAAAAATTAATTTAATTTTTGAATAAAAGTTTCAACAATTTAGATTTTAGCGAGATTTTGAAATAAAAAACTTATATTATACTTACATTGAATTTACAAAGATGAAACGTTGAAACACTCAAAAAAAGAGCTGTGTGTTGAAGAAGAAGAAACTGCTGCTGTTGGTAATACAACTAACAAACCGTTGTAGTAGTAGTTATAATGATGCCTGAATCTCATTCTGTTTATATACACAATCTGTTGTGAAAGTAAATTAAAGTTGACGTCAGTAGAACAAGGAAAACAAGTTGTCACGCGCGCATTACCACACCCCGCATCCGCCGAGGTAATCACTACAAGTCTTGCATCATCACCACCAACACTATAATTTATTATTGCATACAAACTTTGTTACAATGTGCAAGTTCGGAAAATATATAATCTGAAATGTTTTCACTAGAATTATATAAAATATTTGTTTGTAAAAAGGTCTCTTCAGACACGTTGGTCCCATCAATAATAACAAGTTTGTGGTTCAAATTTGTTTTATTCACTTTCTCTTCGTGTAATATATGCAGTTTTTCAATATAGTCCAATTTAATTTTGTTGATTTCCTCCTGGCGATTCCTTTTATTTATTCGTTTGTAACAAACTTCGGGTTCAGTTTTTATATAAATTGTACACAAACTATTACACAGATTATCAAAATGTTTTGGCATCATATGTTGTAGTAATTTAAATACATTGGCTTCGGTTCCGTTAACTATATTCTGTTCTTGAAGTAAAGGAAAAAACAATTCGGTTACTGAAAATGTTGACCTTTCCAAAATAACTGTATAACCTTCTTGCAGATATTTTCTTGCTTCAAGTTCATTAAGAACATTGTCCATTAACGCAGTTTTTTGAAAAGTAAACGCCCACCTTTTCGGTTCGTTGTAGAACATGCTCAAGATGTTTTCACCATAAAAATTAGTCCATTGGTCTACAGGCTCCTTAATATATTTCACTCTACAACCGTGTAATTTCAACCTGTTTTGTAATAACGAAGCGAACGTACTCTTGCCTGCTCCAATATTACCTTCCAAAATAAATATCATTTTTCCTCCTAAATTTGTACAAATATATCGAATCAAAATCTATATCTTCCTTTCTGTTTAAGCCGTTCTTTGTCGATTACAACAAAAGCGTGAGTATTTCTGTTCCAGCCTTCGGAACACAAACGTTTAAATACTTCAAACGGCATATCCGAACCCACGTGATCTGTATTGATATGGTGCAAGTTTTTATCGTCCTGTTTAAATATTATAATGAAATTCGTATTGTCACGAATTAATTGTTTGGGAATATAACTGTAGGTTTGGCATAAGTAGAAAATATCTATTTTATAATGTCTTTCCATTGTAAAATAATTTCGAATATTATTTTGTTTTTCGCATGATACGTCATCAAAGATGACTATAGAATTTAATTTAATTTCTTCCAAATTTGGAACTTCGTTATTTTCTGAAAATGGAAAATATCCTATTTCCGGCACACCACTTAAAACACAATCTAAAAATTTATATTTCGGTTGATTTAAAGATTTTGAAAATAAATAAACATTTTTAAAATACAGTCCTTCCGGTGAAACCAATAAATTAATCATTAAATTGGTTTTTCCAGAACTACTGGGTCCACAGATTATACACCTGATTTTGTTTGGTAATAAATCTCCGTGTGTTTTTGATTTATTTTCCGTGTTTGATGAAAAAATTATATTATCAAAATTTAACATTGGTAATTTTAATTTTTGTTTTACCAATTTCATATCAGATCTTTTCTGTCAATCCAGGTGTCTCTCGATTTGTCGAACTAAAGCCAGCGAACAAGCAATTTATTTCCTTTTCTCCGTAATACTTTTTCAATTAAATACGTATTTCCGTACTTCGTCTTACTTAATTCCTCTTGATAGAAACGTCCTTGTATGATATTATCTCTTTCATCTTTTAAAATATAAGTAACAGGATTCGATTGTTTAATCTGCCACACAGTATACACCTCGTTACTCCAATTTGGTAAATAACCTTTTGTAAAGGGTTTCTTATACCTACTGATTCTAACTTTGTCGCCTGTCTTAAACTTAATATTCTGTCGTTGTTGTTGTTGTCGTCGGTTTCTACTATTTATTATTCTTGCTAACACCAATCTCTCGTTACTCTTATTTACGTCAAGAGGTTTTATATTTATTGTTCTATGCACGGTATTGTTGTATTGATCAATTATAACCGGAAGTAAACTTAACCATTTGTAATTGCCTTGTTCGCTAAATTTTTGCCACATTTTTCCTTTTAAAGTTCTGTTCAATCTTTCAACAATAGACGCTTTTTTCTCGGAAAAACTGGAATAATGATTAATATCATATTTACTTAACAGAGCTTTTATTTTTGAATTATAAAATTCTTTACCTTTATCGGTTTGCAAATTTTTCATTGGGTATTTATCTAAAATAGGTTTCAAAACTTTTTCTATATCATTTGCCGATTTTGATTTTACAGGAGCTGCTATAGCGAATTTACTGAAACAGTTAATTAAAACTAATATATATTTATATCCTTTATTGATTTTAGCAAACGGTATCATCACTACAATATCGGCTTGATATAGATCAAATAAACCTTTTATTTCTACATGTCGACTAGGAAAATTCCTACGAACCTTAGCTATTTCACTTCTGACATTCATTTTCAAGGTGAATACTAGAAATAAAAAGAAAACAATTTACCCAGTAAAGTATATTTATTGTAACAGTTTAGTTAGTTTACAATATGGTGCATAACGTCTGTGTTCTATTTCGGGACGATCTTCCTTCTGCCAGTCACCAATCGTAACACCGCATTCAATGCGAACAACGTTGTCCAGCTCGCCTGTGTAGTAAAATCCTGTTGATGCCAAATCCTCTGCTTTGGGTGATGATTTCGGCCAATTTATAAAGGAATCACGCAATATTTCTTCCACTTCGCAAACGTTCACTTTATTGTCTGCATAATTAATCACATCACCCGGCGTAAGCTTACTAAGTGCACAGTCTGGATTTATTAGTTTATGTAAATTGTTTATTAATTTTATTGAAAACGATTTATTTTCCGATGACCAGCCGCAACCACAACACACCACACTATTATAGTTTTTAGTACAGAAAAATCCTGACTTCACCAAATCTTTTTTCGTACAATTAAATACAGGACAGCGTTCATCTTCCCCACTCATCGGCATCTTGACTACTGGAGTTAATAAACTTTGTGTTGCAATAAAAACACCCGTTCTTGCGTAATTGGACGGTCCTATTATACATATTAAGAGACTTGTGCTCTTCGCAAAGAAAACTGTTTTTAATATCAGTATCGTTCTTTAAATATGGCGGTAGTTTGTCGTAAACATTTTCCACATCTTCGCAATGATTTATTAGAAACTCTTTAGGCAGAAACTTAATTAGTTCTTCCTGCATGTTTTTATATCCTTTACAATAATAGGCTTCTTTTATCGCTAAATTAACGGTCTCGAGTCTGTCTTTAACTAACTTTTCTAATTTCCACCACTGTAATAAAACTACTGCATTTACGTAAGCTCAATTTTTTAAAGAACTATGATTATAAATACATGGTTTTTGTTGTTATTTCATTCAAAAATTTTTTTCTCAACACACTTAAATTCGGACAGTAAAAATCATCAAAATTTAAAACTGTAACGTCAAATTTTTTCAACAAATTTGAAATAAATTTTTGTTTTTCAAGACCTTTAACGTACACTGTACCACTTAAGCTTATACCGTTAAATATTTCATTCAAATCCGTGTAAGGTCTAATACCTGAATTCCATGCCAGACCGTGATAGTGTTTCTCCAACCAAATTACTTGTTTTTTCAAATTCCGTGGTAATTGTGTAAATCTCATTGGGTTGAAATAATTGTAACTCGTATACTTGTTCATTGCTTGATAGAAGAGCCAGTTCTTTAACTATATATTCATTGGTAGAATCTTTGAAACCTTGAAAATCTAATATAAACTCCATAATAAAATATTAAATTACACCAACGTATATATATGCACAATCGCGCATTCAGTTGAACTGTCTATGTTAAACCCCAAAACAAACTAGTTCGAAACCTTTCCAACAACCGGTCTTAAATACTAAAATTATTACGTAATACACACTGTTATTTCATTGACACTCATTATTATGTAAATCAGGTTTTGTATGTGTGTGTGTGTGTGTGTGTGTGTGTGTGTGTGTGTGTGTGTGTGTGTGTGTGTGTGTGTGTGTGTGTGTGTGTGTGTGTGTGTGTGTGTGTGTGTGTGTGTGTGTGTGTGTGAGTAAAATAAAACAGAGATAAACAATATATATATTTTTATTTTAAATAAATAATTACATATATAAAATTTTTTTTTTATAAATCTGTTTCCATATTTTTCTCTTGTCTTAATGCCTCCTCTACCGCCTCTACTGCTTCTGCTTCCGCCAAAGCCTTCTCGATCATGGTTTTTTCGTCATCTGCGACCGTTGCGTCCTCCTCCGGATTCTTATTTGTCTTGCCTTCAATTTTCTCTATCATCTCAGTTAAGTTATCAAAAGTTTTTTCAGCAGCTTCGACTGCTTTAGTTAAATTGTAGACATCGCGTACTGTTTGGGTCATCAACGTTATAAAATCCTGGTAACTATATTGTGCAGGATTTTGTGAAGATGGTAGCCCTGCCGACGTTGATGGGGCATCCCAATCCTCCTCGAACTCTAACGGGGGAGGAATGAGCCCTGCCCATTTTGAAGGCTCTTCTTCTTCTTCCTCTAACTTTTCTTCTTCTTCTTCTTCCTCTACTACCTCTTCCTCGAAAAGATCCGGGTCTTCTGCCATCGGTATGTCTTCAATATCTGGCACAATATCCGGAACAATGTTGGATTGTAAGAAGCACATGGTAGCTGTAGTTGTAGTTGACTGATACATGTGCTATGCGAAAGCTGGCAATATATAGCCGGAGAAAACTACGTCATGTTGGAACTGTTCCAACAGGCTGGTTGTATAATTCCTACACCTCTCTCTGCTTATTATTCTTGTCGGATATTAAATGCGCGTCAAGAAGCTGTTTTATTTGAAATAAAATATTTTCACTATTTAAACATTTTATACCGAAAATTGATAAATCGTTTTGTTTCACTCTTTCCACAGAATTAGTAAACTCATTAAATTCAAAAACAGAATTATTTTTAAAAACATACAACAAACCGTTAATATATCGAAAAATCGAGTCTGGAGCGGTTGGTAGACCATTAAATATTTTATAAGTAGCCCCATATTTTCTAACCCTAAAATAATCTTCATCTATTTCCATAAAGTAATTATCATCGAAAAAGAAATATGTTCTTCCTACATCAGTATTTACTAATCCTTGAAATCGTATGTTAGCTCTCCCGTATTGCGATTGTATTGTCATGGGATACCCGTTTATAAGTTGTAAAGAGGGAAAATCAATCATATATATTTGTTGGTTTATAAACATTACATTAGGTCTCTGATAGAGAAAATCTATTTTTTCAAAATTCTGTGGTAAAAATTGTAACCAATCAGATATGTTGCGTGCAACACTAATTGTTTTATCAATTAATTGAACTGTCCAAAACCATTTTTCATAAAAAATATATAATTGTTGATTAATTATTAAAAACGTATTTACATTTTTTAAACTGCATAATTTCAGTTCCTGTGTTTGTGTTGGTGTATTTTTAGGAACAGACTTGTCTGTTGATGTAATATTTTTCTTTCCATATAGGCTCTGTATCGCTAAAATATCGTCTCTTCCAAGATGAGTTCTGTCGGTGTAGAAAGGATACATTGTTGAATTAATTTCATTAGTATGCGAGATGCCTAAAGCATGGCCTATTTCATGAATTAAAACTGCTAATAATGCTACTTGATCGTCGGAACATTTTTTAACATCTTTTTCAAAACACCAATTTTCATCTTGATCAATATGAATTTCGACTAACGCTCCATTTGTTGAAGGGAAAAACGAATGGCCTAAAACATGTCCTTTACCATCAAATTCGGTTCCACAAAAATGTTTACTTTTTTGAAACCTGTGTTTACCTCTTTTGTTTGAAATTAAAATATCGTTATTAACTCTGTCGTTAATAAAAGTTAAATCACAATATTTTTCCCATGTTTTAAAAGCTAAATCGGCTATATCTAAATACACTTTACTGGATATAGCATAATTCCATCTTAACGTTTTCTTTTGCCACTTACTAATTGTTTTAAAATTGAAAACCCCATCTTCTACACCACATCTCTTTTTATACATTATTTCTAAAGTTTCATTATTCAAATTTCCATCTGGTGTAATACTGTAGTAATCTTGAAATTGGATTATAGCTTTTGTTAGACTTTTTGAATCAATATATTGTAATATTGTATCATTATTATTAGCCGACTGTGGTGAAGCAAAATATCCATAATTATTTAGATATTCCAAAGCAAATAAAGTTTGGTTTTGCGATTTGCAAAAAACAAATAAAATTATAAATAATAATAAACGCAACATTGTGTTCACGTAACTAATGATCAATTAGGAATGAGCCTTGAACGTTTGCCAATAAGGAAATGTCAGTAGAAAACCTTGAATAGGAAATACCAGTCACCAAGATGAGCAACAAAGTAACAACCATTACGTAATACGTTGCACAATATATTCTTAGAAAGCGGCGTGTGTTGGAAATACGAGTCAAGAATAAATTACAACATCTTCCTGGACGGTTTTGCGTAACACATTCCTAAACAGGAAAACAAGTCTTGTATGCAGGCCAGCCAGTCGTTTAAAACTTTCACGTGCAAACAATAAGGAAACTAATAAATAATTACAAACACAGAATAACTAGCATTCAGATAGTATAATGTTATTTATTTATTACAACTCAAATAGTATAACTTTTATTTATTACATTCTATACAATTCCACTAAATGACATAAGGACCATGCTTTTGCATGTTTTTCTTTTGGCACTTCGGTTTCTTTCCACCCGTCAATGAGTGTCCTGCAGCATATGCAGATAACAGAATCCTTCACACGTGTGTAGAAAAGTCCTGCTTCGACCATATCATCGATATTAGGATACGGTTTAGGCCAAGAAGAAAATGTCTCTTTCATTTTGTTTTTAATTTTATAAATCGACACATTAGCACTGAGAAAATGAGCACTGACACAATGCATTCTCAAAAAATCATTTAAACACCTCAATAATATTTTCTTATTCGCTTGACAATTATCTGAACACCCGTCCACGTTTTCAAATAACGATGATGACAACACTTCGCTAACATGGTTACGATTTGTTTCTGACATGGTTTTAAGCACACTGTTCATATCTGATATATAAGCCATAATAAATGTTACGTTATACCAACGCGTTCGGTCCTCCTATGCATCAGAAATCGGATCGACACCGGATTTTATAAGACCAATTTTCCTAATAAACCGAAAAAATATTTGTGTGTAAATCTATAAAGACCAGCGTCGCCGGCGGCGGTGGTGATGTAATCGGCGAACACCTGCAAGACTCACGTCATACTTGAACGCTTGCCAGATGATGTAATCATTGGACGGTTGCCAAAGATTACGTACCACAGGCCAGTGGCCCGCGACCTTGGCCTGTGACTTTGACCCCCCACGAAAATGGGGTCATGACCTTGACCCTGACATTGACCATGGCCTTGACCCATGACCTTGACCTTTGACCTTGTCCGGGAACCGACATTTCCTTACTGCTGCTGCAAGTCCCGCATAATACTCCGTATCACCTAAAGCGTGACAGCCATAGGCAGTAGAGCATTTTCCGTATACCCACGAAGACATCAAATACACTGAAAAGAAAAAAAGAAAAAAATAAATAAAATACCAAACTCCTCAGAGTAAGTTTGATTGGACAGACAGATTGGTAAACAACTGTCCAATCAACCATAGAACGAAATTCTTTGATAGAGGACTCTGTTAGAGTATTATGCGTGTATATACGTTTCCAATCGACTTTGTCTTTATACAAACGTATATGTCCAAGAGGGAAATGTCTACATTGTGATAAAAAACCCATTCTTGCGCATTTAATGACCCAAATAGACTTTCAGATATGTAGTGAACTTATCTATATAAAATATTGTACAAAAAAGGTGTTTCTTCTTGAACTCTGGTAGACAAAAATAAATAATCAATCTCATCTAATGCAACTGCAAAATGCATTTGATCATCTTCATCTAAATATTTCAAAACGTTGAATACAGGCGCTAGACATAAAACGTAATCCATGGCAGCTACAATTAGAATCTGTATGAAAATATAATATATATATATATATATATAAAACGTTTAAACACTAGCCCTCTTACACAAATGCCGTCTGACCCACATGCTCGGTAACACGAATTATTTTGAAAATATTTCGTTTAAATCTGACAAGAAAAATATATCAGCGTACCTTTTCGGCAGGAAGGTATTGTTAATACCCCCATTTTCATTGACAAATTCTAACAATAAAGACGTTCCGAATTTAGTGGGAACACCCCTGATGTTTAAAATTTTGAACAGTATACCGATCTGTAATGTTCGAACCATCACCGTTTCTACCGGACGAACAGAATTAAAACGATCGAAAATAGAAGAAGAAGTAGATGACGATCCCGAAGAAGCAGACATACTTACAAATAATAAATTCAAGAACAATAACAATTCTACGTATATCACATCACAACATCACGTACGACGTTAAAGTACACAACACAGCAATTCTTTTGTGTAGCTAAACATCCGCCACTATATGTGTGTGTGTGTGTGTGTATATATATATATATATATATATATATAAAGTTATATAGACAATTATTGTAAACTTTGCTAGATTTAGTGTTAGACTTAGCTATATTTAATGCTGACAGTTTAGCTTTTAGCACAGTAAGCATTTTCATGTACCTAGAGAAGAAAAGAGCAGAAGCTCAGTGTGAATCGAGGTTTCACTCAGTTCGCATCTCAATGCATATGAGACGAACTTAAATAATTATAATAAGTTTTAAGTGAATAATAAAGTTTTATTGTAATTAATAAAAAGTTGTTTTTTTAAAAAGCGACATCTTCGAAACCATACCATAACTTATATATACTAATCAGTATGCGGTCATGTGAAAGGATACGGCGAAATGTGAAGGTCAGGCGGCTGTGGGGCCCACAGACTTCGTAAAAATGGTGACCTCTCTTTCTATCTCTCTCTCTCTCTCTCTCTCTCTCTCTCTCTCTCTTTCAACTACCATGGATTAAACCTTTGCGGTATAATCTATTGAATTTATGTTGTGTAGGAAAGTAACAAAACAAAAGTAATATACAAAAAAAGCTATTTATTACATACAACTACAAACACAGAATAGAAGTGTGTACAATTTAAATATATATATATATATATATATATATATATATATATATATATATATATATATATATAAATTATATTTAGAAAACACAGTGTACAATGTTTGTGTGCGAACACATACGCGTACAAATAACACATTCCTTATTAAATACACACTGAATAGAGGTTACAAAAATTTCTAGTTTTTTCCTAAATGTAGTTTACAATGATTGAGTGCAAAAATAATACAAATAAGTGATTCTTTAATTAAGTACATAATAATTTGACTGTACAGTGTTTAAAAAACATAACAAAAAAAATCTTTAAAATGCGGTTTAATTTCATGGACAATCTATAATCTGCACAAAGGACATCTATCTAATTGTTCCGCGCACACACAATAAATAACGTGTCCGCATGGCAACAACGCGCAAGCCTGAGGGTTATCTAGGCATACAGGACAAGAAGAACGACTCCGGCGGGGGTTGCAACTTGCGTTATTCGGTCGCGATGGAGTAAACGATGTGCCGATTTCCAAGGGTACGTTTCCATGTCAATGAAGAATAGAGAAAGCTGAGGAGTAACTACGGGAAACCTCATAAACGGCAAAACGGAAACACTGCACGACGGTGATTCTATGTAAAATATAGGATGGTCTTTACAAATCAGAAATTGTTCGCTGCAAGTCCCGCATAATATTCCGTATCACCTGAAGCGTGACAGCCATAGGCAGTAGAGCATTTTCCGTATACCCACGAAGACATCAAATACACTGAAAAGAAAAAAAGAAAAAAAGAATTAAAATACCAAAAAAAACCTAATACACTGAAAAAAAAACAAAAAAAATTAATGAATACCAAAAAAAAAAACTTTGTCCACATTCGAGAAAAAAGAAGTATATACTTACAGACACACATAATATATGACGATCCATGAATCTTAGAAATCGTGATGAATAGCCTCTTGATCGACCGAGGTTTGATCGTCTTGTACGCCTTCGGGAGCTACCGTTAAATCTGCTAAAGGATGGCGACAAAGACCTAGTTCCTGCTCTGGCAACGTTGATTATCAAATTCTCTCCATCTTCTGAAGACTCTCTGTTTACGAGAATAGTAGGGAAGAGATAAAATTCCAGTCGACAATAGATGCAAAATCTCTGATGAAATTTTCAGATAGTTTTTGAAAAAAACATCGCTGTCCAATTGATCCTAGAACTAAATTCACGTAAAACGTGTTCTGATAAAATCTGAGACATAGAGGTAAAAGTCCGGTCTACACAAGACTCAAATTTCCGTAAAAACTCCTCAGAGAGAGTTTTATTTTGGGAAACAGCGGTCCAATCAACCATAGAACGAAATTATTTGATAGAGGACTCTGTTAGAGTATTATGCGTGTATATACGTTTCCAATCGACTTTGTCTTTATATACACGTATATGTCTAAGAGGGAAATGTCTACATTGTGATAAAAAATCCCATTCTTACGCATTTAATGACCCAAATAGACTTTCAGATATGTAGTGACCGTATTTATATAAAATATTGTACAAAAAAGATGTATCTTCTTGAACTCTGGTAGACAAAAATAAATAATCAATCTCATCTAATGCAACTGCAAAGTGCATTTTGATCATCTTCATCTAAATATTTCAAAACGTTGTATACAGGTGGTAGACATAAAAGTAATCCATTGAAGCTACAATTAGCATCTGTATGAATATATATATAGTTAAAAAACGGGGCGCTGCTATTACAGACCAGTAGCGACAAGCAAAGTCTGTCGCTTCTAAGTATGACTTCCTTTTTTGAAAAAATCAAGGTTTCTGTGGAGCCCCACAGAACCTTGAATTCTGCGAAAGTTGTCGTTACTTGTAAAGATCTACTCCACGTAGACATGGAAGAAATTAAGTCTAAGTTAGCTAGTGAGTCGGTTATTGATGTTTTTCGCATAATGCGAAACGTGAACGGCCATAGGGTCCCTTCTTCTTCATTAATTTTGACTTTTGGCAAACCTAGTATCCCGGACTACATTTTTGCTGGACACCAACGGCTTTCTGTTCGTTCTTACGTGACAAACGCAAGGCGATGCTTTAAGTGTCAGGGCTTTGGACACGTAAGTTCTACATACAAGAAACCTGAAGTATGTGGGAATTGTAGTGGCCATGGTAGTGAGAGTTGCACAGATGACCCATAGTGTCCCAATTGTGGTGGGGACCATCAGGCTCGTTCCTTCAACTCTCAAAAGTTTAAGGACGAGGAAGCAATTTTAACTATTAAGACACGGGATAAAGTGTCATTTTCTGAAGTTAAGAAAGCGTTCAAAAGTTCCAGAATCGTTGAGGGTAAATCGTTTGCTTCGGTCGCCTCTAGTAGCAAGAAAACATGCTCAAATTGTGAAGAACTGACCAAAACCGTCAAAGCATTATCCGAACAAGTAGCTCAGCTATTAACTTTAATTTCTACGAGTACCACTCCTATAGTCAACAAATCAAAACTGTCTGGTATTCAATCGTCTGATTGCGCCACTAAAGAAGTGAGACCCATCCGAAATGAAAAACCAACCATAAAATTACTGCCTACGACAGCAAAATCCGTACCTCCGATATTAAATCCACCTACTTCCGACCAAAGATTGTGTACGAAGCCACAAGGTCGGAAAGGAAATAGTACAAAAGACTCTGCTGATCTTAAGTACTTTCTGAAAAAACCAAATACTGTCCAAAAATCTGTGGTTGGTGAGGAAAACACCACCAAGATTAAAAGTAAAAAAATAAAAATTCTAAGGGAGCACCTTCGAATGTGCTTCCTTTAAACTATAAACACTCTTCGGAGTCAGACATCAGCTATCACAGCAGTGATTCGATGTCCTTGGACTCCGATAAATCCATCAACGATATTAACGATATAAATGACAAATCCAAGGTAATCCCTACAATATATTAGTCATTTATTCATATATCAATGCCTGCAAATTCAATCAACCATAACGTGATACAATGGAATATAAATGGGCTACGAAGCCATATTGAAGATTTGAAAGTTCTCGTGAGAGATATGTCACCTTTAGTAATGTGTCTTCAAGAGACGCATCTACACGAATCTCACTCGTTTAGTTTTAGGGGTTATTCCATTTTCAGGAAAGATTTCATCACGGAGGAAACGAGCGAAAGGTAGCGTAGCTATTCTAGCTCATAACTCTATCGAATCCGTCCCTGTTAATGTAATAACACCTTTACAAGTTGTTGCGATACAGACTACCGTCCAATTCAAACTTACCATCTGCTGCCTTTACTTGCCGCCGAGTTCCGATTTTTCAAATAATGAATTGTATGATTTAATATTACAGTTGCCACCACCAATTTTACTTAGAGGTGATTTTAATGGTCATCATACCTCCTGGGGTCCGTTATCGTGTAACTCTAGGGGAAGAAGAATTGAAGCAATCAGGTCTAATTTGGATTTGTGCGTTCTAAATGACGGTTCCCCTACTTATTAATCAGCGTCTTCTGGCGGGTGGACTGTTGTAGATTTGACATTTTGTAGTCCGCGTCTGGCAACAAAGTTTGAATGGTCGGTATTGTCTGACCTATATAGCAGCGATCATACTCCCATTATTATTTCGTTTTGCAACTTCTCCCAAGTGAATGAACGCCTGCCGCGTTGGATTCTAAAAAAAGCGAATTGGGATGAATTCGCAAACAGATTTGTGTCACCAGACATTGATGATAATAGCTGTATAAATACAATAGTGGATAACTTCACAAAAAACATTTTACGCGTAGCAGAGGAGACTATTCCTAAAACCTCCACACATCCACCACGTCCACTTGTTCCTTGGTGGAACGAGAAATGTAAGGTAGCAATTCGTGAACGTAGAAGAGATCTGAGGAGATTTAACAAAAGCCCAACGGATGACAATCTTGAACAGTATAAAATTCTACGAGCCAAAGCTCGTAGGATATTCAGGCAGAGTAGAAAAGACTCTTGGACCCAATATATGGGGATATCTGTTGTTTGGAAAAAACTTCGTTCTGTTTCAGGCCCTTTACCATCCACTCACTTAATGGGTCTTAAACAAAACAATGGAAAATTAATTTCAAATTGTTACGATGTTGCGAATATTTTGGGGTCTTCTTTTACAAGATATTCTGCTAACTCTGCCTATAACAATGTCTTCTGTAAATACAAAATTGCAGCATAAGCAATGCCGTTCACAGTCGGTCCATCTTTAGATTGTCCTTTGAATTGTTCGTTTACTTTGCAGGAGCTGGAATCTGCACTGTCATCCACCACAGATTCAGCTCCAGGTCCCGATAACCTTGTATACTCCATGATTAAAAATCTTCCAACATCAGGCAGGCTTACACTTCTTGCCATATACAATCGAATATTCGTAGAGCATACTTTTCCTGATGCATGGCTGGAAGCTGTAGTAATTCCTCTTCTTAAACAAGGCAAAGATAAAACTGAACCAAGTAGCTATCGTTCTATTTCCCTTACCAGCGTTCTTTGCAAACTGGTAGAGAAAATGGTAAATCGTCGTCTCGTTTGGTACTTGGAAACAAACAACCTACTATCTAAAGATGAGTGCGGATTCAGACAGGGACGATCTTCTATGGATCAATTAGTTTTATTAGAGTCTGCAATCCAAAATGCTTTTCTCTTGCGTCGTACGCTTGTGGCTGTTTCCTTCGACCTAGAGAAGGCATATGACATGGCGTGGAGAAGAGGAATTCTCAATACCTTAAAATCATGGGGAATACAAGGCAGAATTCTTGCCTTCATTAATAATTTTTTTTCTGATAGGCATTTCAGGGTGCGACTTGGAGCTACGATGTCGCATCGTTTTCACTTAGAGAATGGTGTTCCACAGGGGAGTGTACTTAGTGTAACCCTGTTCGCAGTTGCAATAAATAGCATAACCTCTAATGTGCAGTCCCCTGTCCGATGTTTGCTATTTGTAGACGAATTTGCTATATACGTGAGCACTAGAAGCATAGTAACAGCTGAAAGATTCCTTCAATTGGTAATAAATAGTTTGCAGTCGTGGACGAGGTCCACAGGTTTTACATTTTCTGCTGCCAAAACTCAATGCATTGCCTTCAGTCGCCGTCGACATATTCAGTCACCTTCGATATACCTTGATGGCATAAAGCTTCGGACTACTCCATCTGTTCGATTTCTGGGCCTAATATTCGACGAAAGATTATCGTGGAACCTTCACCTACGCGATTTAAAAGCCCGGTGTAACAAAATTCTTGATATGTTGAAGGTTCTTAGTGGCTCTCGATGGGGCGCTGATAGGTCGTGTATGCTTATGTTTTATCGTGCGGTCATTCGTTCTCGAATTGATTTTGGCAGCATTGTTTATTCATCAGCGCGACCTTCCGCATTAAAGATACTAGATCCTGTCCATCATTCTGCAATCCGTCTTGCGTCTGGTGCTTTTCGTTCTAGTCCAGTTGTGAGTATGCTGGCGGAAGTTGGTGAACCTTCACTCTCGCAACGGAGACAGCAGTTGCAAGTAAGTTACGTAAGCAATTTATCATGTAAGCCATGGCACCCTGCTTACAATATTGTTTTCAATAATCAGTTCTCCGACAATATGAATCTCGTCCGCATGCTACTGCTCCGCTTGGCATTAGGTCTTCCTGTGTTTTTGACAACTTTGGTATCGAGCTGACCTCTGTGTTTGAGAGGACTCAATGTTTTCTTCCTCCATGGTGTATCCCAATGCCAACCTTTGAGTCATCATTGCTATCCTTTCCAAAACATAACACCCTCGATATTGTGTATCGCCAGCAGTTTCATCATGTTCTTCAATCCTACCCATTCAGTGAAATTATTTTTACCGATGGTTCAAAACTGGAGAATAACGTTGGTTGTGCATTTTACAGAACAGGCCAAACCAAGAAATATGGATTACCCTCAGTTTGTAGTGTCTTTACTGCCGAATTATTCGCCATCCTTAAAGCTCTGAACTCCACCGTTGAATCCGATTTTGAGCATTATCTAGTTGTTCCGATTCTAAAAGTGCACTGCAGGCTATACAAGACATGTATTCAATAAACCCTCTGGTTCAAGATATCTTGTGCTCCATCTATAGGCTTGAACTACGAGGTGTAAAAACAACATTTTGCTGGGTACCTGGTCACAGTGGTATAATTGGGAACACTAGAGCGGATATTGCGGCAAAGGAAGCTACTCTGCTGCCGCCAAGCACGCATCGTGTTATTTGCTCAGATTTTATTTGTGAAGCGAAACATCTTCTACATTCACTTTGTGAAAATGAATGGGTAGCCTTGGGCAATAACAAATTGAGGGTAATTAAGAGCACTGTTCGTCCTTGGGGGTCATCAATACGTGATAGTCGTAGAGAAGAGGTGGTTGTTACACGGCTTCGCATTGGACATTCAAAGTTGACGCATGGATTTCTCATGGCGCGTGGGGACCCACCTACATGTCAGTTTTGTGGTGATATCATCACAATCAAACATTTACTTCTGGATTGTGATGGTTTGAAAAGCATGCGTCAAATGTGTGGATTGGATTCCTCTATGGAAGCAATTTTAAAAGATGATTCAACGGTCATTGTCCGAGTTCTAAATTTTTTACATCGTATAAATGTTTTTGAGTTACTCTAACTATGGTATTGTTGAACAGCATAACGGTGTAAATATGTCTATAATTTTTTTTTCTCTAGATTTAGGTTGTATAGTCTTATAGTTTTAGTTTTAGTATTAGTTTAGTATAGTATTAATAATGTTTAGTTTTAATATTCACCCATCCCTAATGTAGGACATTTTGCTGGACGGCGAAGATAGCCTATAAGTGCTTTTCGCCAAAAAGCTGTAAAAAAAAACAAACTTAGTGTTACCTTGTTTGCTATCGCAATGAATGGAATTACCGCTAATGTGCAGTCCCCTGTCCGATGTTCGCTCTTCGTGGACGATTTTGCTATTTATGTAAGCACCAGAAATATGGCAACAGCTGAAAGAACTCTTCAGCTGGTAATAAATAAGCTGCAGACATGGACGAGATCTTACTGGCTTTAAATTCTCTGCTGCTAAGACTCAGTGCATTGCCTTCAGTCGCCGTCGACAGATCCAAGTTCCTTCGTTATTTCTAGATGGTATACAGTTCCGGACTTTTCCATCCGTTCGTTTTTTGGGTCTAATATTTGACGAAAGGCTCTCCTGGAGAATTCACGTGCGTGATTTATAGTTACGATGTAACAAAATTCTTAATATATTGAGGGTTCTTAGTAGTTTTCGAAGGGGCCCTGATAGGACCAGTATGCTGATGTTTTATCGTGCTGTAATTCGTTCGCGAATTGATTACGGCAGCATTGTATATTCGTTTGCACGACCTTCCGTATTAAAGAAACTGGATCCCGTCCATCACTCAGCTATCCGCCTTGTTTCTGGGGCCTTTCGCTCTAACCCTGTTGTGAGCCTCCTTGCCGAAGCTGGAGAACCATCACTCTTTCGACGCAGACAACAGCTTCAAATAAATTATGTAAGTAATCTACGAACTAAACTATGTCATCCTGCTCATAATACCGTATTCCATAATCAGTTGTACTAACATTATGAATCCCGACCGCACGCTACAGCCCCTGTTGGCATTAGAACAACCCGTGTTTTTGAAGACTTGCGTATTGAACTACCCCCAATGTTTGAAAGGTCCTTTTGTCTTGTCCCTCCATGGATAATCAATATGCCGACCTTTGATTTCTCCTTGTGTGCATTCCTGAAAGACAACACTCCTAACATTGTGTATCAACGTGAGTTTTTTCGACTGACTAGTTCATATCCATCTGCTAAATTTATTTTAACAGATGGTTCTTAGATGAATGATAATGTTGGGTGCGCGTTTTACTCACAGGAAGAAACACATAAGTATGGATTACCCTCAATTTGTAGTGTCTTTACGGCCGAACTCTTTGCCATCTTAAAGGCTCTGAACACTATTGAATTCGATAGTTTGCATTTCTTAGTTTGTTCTGATTCAAAAAGTGCCCTCCAGGCAATCCATTCGGTAAACCCTCTGGTTCAAGATGTTCTGTGTTCTGTCCATTGTCTTGAACTACGCGGTGCAAGAGTATATTTTATCTGGATTCCTGGTCACTGTAGAATATTTGGAAACACTCTAGCGGATAATGCGGCAAAGGAAGCAACTTTTCTGCCGCCATGCACTCAACGTGTAATGTTGTCTGACTTTCTTTGTCACGTAAAACATTAATTCATCTACAGTGGAAAATGAATGGGCAGCTACAAGCAGTAATAAATTGAGGGTAATCAAAAGTACAGTTCGTCCTTGGGGGTCGTCAATACGTGCAAGTCGCAGAGAAGAGGTGGTGATCACCCGCCTTCGCATTGGTCACTCCATGTTAACGCATGGATTTCTGATGGGACGCGGGGACCCACCTGAATGTGAATTCTGTAGGGAAGCCATCTCAATTAAACATATACTGCTCGATTGTGATGGTTTTCAAAATGTACGTGTTATGTGTGGTCTGAGCAACTGTTTGCAGACGATGTTGGGAGATAGTGCCTCGGCCGTTGACCGGGTTCTATACTTCCTTCATCGTCTGAATGTTTTAAATAAAATTTTATTTATATATTATTTCTTGTGTAATTTTATTTATTTATTTTATCTTATAACTTTATATCTGTTATCTTTATATATACTTTTACGAATTGTTATTAAATTTTATTCATTATTCATTGTTATTTAGTTCTTAAGTATTAGTTATTGTAATATAGCTATACCTGTTATTTAAATTTTGTTTAATTTATTTTTACTGTTATAGTTTGTTCTTGTTGTTGTTTTCATCTTAGTTAAGTAAAATTTTGTATATTCTTTTTTTTATACTTTCATTTTGCGTGACGGCGATAATAACCTTAACGGTTTTTCGCCGCAAAAAAAAAATTTTTTAAATAAAAAGCAAGATACAAATACAATATTTCCTTAACCTAAGAAGTATTCAACAAATCTTTAACCCACGATATTATATATATATATACTATATATACCCAAGGTAATATACTAGGTTTTATTAAAAATTTACTCTCAAACAGATATTTCAGAGTACGCCTTGGATCTACATTGTCAGATCGTTTTCGGTTAGAGAATGGCGTCCCGCAGGGAAGTGTACTTAGTGTGACTTTGTTTGCCGTTGCTATCAATAGTATAACTACTAATGTGCGGTCTCCTGTTCGCTGTTCTCTATTTGTGGATGACTTTGCAATTTATGTTGGTGCTAGAAGTTTGGCCACAGCTGAAAGAACACTTCAGCTTACAGTAAATAGATTGCAGTCATGGACGAATTCAACTGGGTTTAAATTTTCTGCCGCCAAAACTCAATGTATTGCCTTCAGTCGCCGTCGACAGATCCGAACTCCTTCAATATTTCTCGATGGTACAGAAATTCGGACCATTCCATCTGTTCGATTTTTGGGGTTAATATTTGACCAAAGACTATCATGGAACCCTCATTTGCGTGATTTAAAGTTACGATGTAACAAAATTCTCGATATGTTGAGGGTTCTTAGTGGATCTCGATGGGGCGCTGATAGGACCTGTATGCTGATGTTTTACCGTGCGGTGATTCGTTCGCGGATTGATTATGGCAGCATTGTATATTCGTCTGCACGACCATCCGTATTAAAAAAAATAGACCCAGTCCATCACTCTGCAATACGACTCGTCTCTGGAGCCTTCCGTTCTAGTCCCGTTGTAAGCATTCTAGCCGAGACTGGGGAACCTTCACTCTTTCGACGGAGACAGAAACTACAGCTAACTTATGTAAGCAATTTATCATCTAAACCTTGGCACCCTGCTTTTAATACAGTTTTCAAAAATCAATTGGTGCGACAGTATGAAACTCGACCGAATGCTACTGCTCCTCTTGGTATTAGAACTTCCCGTATTTTTGATGACTTACGTATTGAACTACCCCAATGTTTGAAAGGTCCTTTTGTCTTGTCCCTCCATGGAAAATCAATATGCCGACATTTGATTTCTCCTTATGTGCATACCAGAAAGACAACACTCCTAACATTGTGTATCAACGTGAGTTTTTCGACTGACTAGTTCATATCCATCTGCTAAATTTATTTTCACAGATGGCTCTAAGATGAATAACAATGTTGGGTGTGCATTTTACTCATTGGACGAAACGTATAAGTATGGATTACCCTCAACTTGCAGTGTCTTTACAGCGGAACTCTTTGCCATCTTAAAGGCTCTAATCACTTTTGAATTCGATAGTTTGCATTACGTAGTTTGTTCCGATTCAAAAAGTGCACTCCAGGCAATGCAGGATATGTATTCGGTAAACCCTCTGGTTCAAGATGTTCTGTGTTCTGTCCATAGACTTGAACTACGAGGTGCAAGAGTATCATTTATCTGGATTCCTGGCCACTGTGGAATATCTGGAAACACTATAGCGGATAATGCGGCAAAGGAAGCAACTTTTCTTCCGCCATGCACTCAACGTGTAATCGTGTCTGATTTCCTTTGTCACGTAAAACATTTAATTCATCTACAGTGGGAAAATGAATGGGCAGCTACAAGCTGTAATAAATTGAGGGTAATCAAAAGTACAGTTCGTCCTTGGGGGTCGTCAATACGTGCAAGTCGCAGAGAAGAGGTGGTGATCACCCGCCTTCGCATCGGTCACTCCATGTTAACGCATGGATTTCTGATGGAACGCGGGGACCCACCTAAATGCGAGTTCTGTAGGGAAACCATCACAATAAGACATATATTACTCGATTGTGATGGTTTCCAAAATGTGCGTTTTATGTGTGGTCTGAGCAACTGTTTGCAGACGATGTTGGGAGATAATGCCTCGGCCGTTGACCGGGTTCTAGACTTCCTTCATCGTCTGAATGTTTTAAATAAAATTTAATTTATTGTATTTGTAATTTCTTGTGTTATTTTATTTATTTATTTTATTTAAAAACTTTATTTCTGTTATGTTTTGCATTATTTTACGAATTGTTATTAAATTTTATTCATTATTTATTGTTATTTAGTTCTTAAGTGCAATATATCTATATCTGTTATCTAAATTTTTAATTTATTTTTACTGTTATAGTTTGTTGTTGTTGTTTTTGTTGTTGTTTTTTTCTTAAGTTAAATTTTGGTTAATTAAATTTTTTTATATACTTTAATCCTTCGTGACGGCGATGATAACCTAAACGGTTTTTCGCCGGAAAAAAAAAAAATATATATATATATATATATATAAATATTTATATATATATATACATGTGTGTGTGTTTTAAAAATAAAAAAGCAAGATACAGACACAATATGTCCTTAAACTAAGAAGTATTCAACAATTCTTTAACCCACGATATTATTATTCTATATATATATATATATATATATATATATATATATATATATATATATATATATATATATAAATATTTGTGTATATATTTTAAAAATAAAAAGCAAGATACAAATACAATATTGCCTTAACATAAGAAGTGTATATATGTGTATGAACATGACAAATAAAAGTACAACTTTCCTATTACTACTATTATCCATAACGTACATTAACCTACTAGATACAGAGCGAGATTAGGTACCCTCGGCAGGATGCCCCAAACACGCTACCCACGGTGCCTACCAACACATAAAAATGTAGGCTCCCTATGTGGATTTATGAATATGTCAGACGTTTCTCTCCCCAAATCAGCGTCATCATATTTTATGAATATGTTAGACCTTGAAGTTTTTGTTAATATTAAAGATATTATGTATACCATAAAACTAAATGTAATATATATGTATGTGTGTGTGTGTGTGTGTGTGTGTGTGTGTGTGTGTGTGTGTGTGTGTTTTGCACTTAAAGAAATAAAAATAAAAAATTCCTACTACTATTATTATCCTTAAAGTATATTAACCTATTTATACACTAAATATAGCTGCTTGGAAGGACCGAGGAAGGGTTATGTACCCTCGGAAGGAAGCTCAAACACGCTACCTACGGTGCCTACCAACACATAAAAATGTAGTCTCCCCTCGTGAAGATGTATGAAGAATTAGTTACTTATATATTGTTTATTACGACAATAATTTTCTCCCAATCATAGTCTGACAACATCAACCCACCCAGATCACTATATTTTGTGAGTATATCACATGTTGTAATCTTTGTTAATGTAACCGGTTCAACTGTTGTTGGCTCAGGTGTCACTGACATATTTATCTTTGGTAATGTAAAGGTGAAGGACGACCCCTGTTCCTGCTGCTGTTGCTCTCGAGTGAGCTCTTCATACACGGTGTTGAAGTGAGTAGCTGATGGGCTTAGCGACCCAACCATACCTCTAGCTCATTCTACTCTCTCTCATTTACTCCAAATACACACAACATACACACCACATATATACACACACACTCTCTCACACAAACACATATACACCCGCATATACACCGCAGGGGGGTGCAGACTAGCTGCACTTAATGAGAGGACCTAGACGAACCTCGCGGCAGCCGAGTGTAACACACACTTACACTTACAGCACTACACCTACGATTTAAACACTTTACACTCACACGTACATTTTAGGGATTTGCTGTTCTTGTTCCGTTATGTCTGGGAGTGGCAATACTGCTTGGTTTCCTTTGGCGGGGCCAAGTATGTGGAACCTGATGTGTGCCTAGCACTGCCGAGGACCGCTGATGGGACAGGTGCTGGGACCGAGCAGCCTATAGGCGCCTGGCAAGCACATGGGTGTTGAATTATGGGTGTCGGAGCCTATAATTGGGTCTATCGATACAAATGGTTTCATTCTGTGAGTACATGGAGAGCGGCTGCCAGTGGTACTTGGGTTTGGGGAACCGTAACGTTGTACCGGAACCCATTCCTAAGATTCTGGAGTACTTCGGCTCCAGGATATTGGAGGTCCCCCCCAATTTATTGGGGATTCTCGCTTTAGTTCGAGTATCCTGGGCTACTGGTGACGTTTGGGTGCACCCTGTACCATTTGTTCGAGATATCAACATTCATGAATCGCTCGGTAAAAACAATTATGGAAAACTCAAAACAAATCGCCAAAATCGGAACAAAGAGGCCTCGTTCGGCTTCGTTGAACAGGTCTGTAGGTAATAGTGGGAGTGAAAATGAAGAAAAAGAGATGAGTACTGTTACTACTCGGATGCCATCTCCTAAATTCTTAGTGGTGAAAAACGTGGTGGAAGGTGCGGACTTATCCAAAGTTTCGCCCTTTCATATCAACAAGGCAGTAATAGGAAAAGCTGGTCCTGTAGCGTCCATAAAAAAACTGCAAAACGGTACGCTACTAATCGAAACCAAAAGCGAGAAGCAGAGCAACTCGCTATTAGAGATGACCTCCTTTTATGATGCTGTTAGGGTAACTGTGGAACCCCATAGGACCTTAAACCATGCCAAAGGGGTAATTACTTGTAGAGATCTCCTCCATGTAGATCTTGAGGAGATCAAATCAGAGCTGGCAAGCGAGTCTTTTATAGACGTCCGTCGCATTTTGCGCAATGAGAAAGGGCAGAAAATACCAACTACTTCCCTTATTGTTACTTTTGGAATACCCAACTTACCAGAATATATACATGCCGGGTACCAACGGCTATCGGTGAGACCGTACGTCCCAAACCCTAGACGTTGCTTTAAATGCCAGGGTTTTGGACACGTGAGCTCTACATGCCGGAAGCCTGAGGTATGTGGTAATTGTGGTTCAGAGAAGCATAATAGTGAGGACTGTAAAGATGACCCTAATTGTCCCAATTGTGGAGGCGCTCATCAAGCTCGTTCCTTTAACTGCCCCAAGTTTAGGGACGAGAAAGCTGTCCTCACTATTATGTCAAGAGACAGGGTATCCTTCTCAGAAGCTAATAGGGTATTTAAAAGTGCAAAACAAATGGTTGAGGGTAGGTCTTTTGCTGCTGTTGCATCCAGCAGCAGCAAGGACTCTTGTGTAAATTGCGACGAGCTTACCAAAACTGTGAAAGCATTATCGGAACAAGTAGCTCACCTTGTGGCTCTGATTTCTACTAGTAGTGATCTTTCTATCTCTAATTTGACTGGTCGTCAAAAATCGGATTGTTCTGCTGGAAAAATCCAGGCCTCTAACAGTAACAAAATATCTAAACCTCTTGTGACTGAGTCCACGAAGCCATTACCTGTAAAAGTAATGCCACCTACTTCTACTTCCAGTATGGGTTTGCGAGCAAAGTTACAAGTAATGAAAGGTAACAATAAAAAAGTGCCTGTAGACCTAACCTACTTTCTAAAAAAAGCTAATACCTGCCCACCTGTCGTTGGGCAGAAAAACACAGAAAATAAACCTGTTAAAAAAAAATACTAATAATAATTCTAAAGAAGGATCACCTGCCAAAGTGCCTCCTTCAAAATGTAAACTATCTACAGAGTCCGACATCAGTCACAGTAGTGATTCGATGTCAGTGGACTCGGTTAAACCTAAAGTAGATACAAATGACAAAACAATATCAAATCCTGTCATATACTAGTTCATTATATTCTTATGGTTACAAATCGAATGAAGCATAACTTAATACAATGGAATATTAATGGGGTAAGATGCCACATCGAGGATCTGAAAGTTCTTGTGAGAGATTTATCACCATTGATAATGTGTCTTCAAGAAACGCACCTGCATCAATCTCACAGTTTCAGTTTTGGGGGTTATTCCGTTGCCAGAGCCGATTTCATCACGGAGGAAAGAGCCAAGGGCGGTGTTGCCATATTGACTCATAACTCTATTGAATCGGTTCTCGTTAATGTATTGACACCTTTACAAGCTGTTGCCGTTCAGATTACCGTTCCATTCAAAGTTACCGTCTGTTGCCTTTACTTGCCGCCTAGTTACAATTTCCAACATCATGAAGTATATGATTTAATATCTCAGTTGCCACAACCGATTTTATTGACAGGTGATTTTAACGCTCACCATACTTCATGGGGTTCCTTATCCTGTAACTCAAGGGGAATACGAATCGAAGGAATACGGTCAAACTTAGATTTGTGCCTTCTAAATGACGGTTCTCCGACTCATTTATCAGCATCTACTGGCGGATGGACAGTTGTCGATTTGTCATTTTGTAGTCCAGTTTTGGCAACAAAGTTTGAATGGTCGGTGTTACCAGATCTGTTTGGCAGTGATCATACTCCCATTAATATTTCATTTTGTACTTTCGCTCATGTGCAACGACGCCTGCCGCGTTGGATCCTTAAAAAGGCAAATTGGGAAGAATTTGCAAAAAGATTTGTACCTCCAGACATTGAAGTGAACTGCATTAACACAGTGGTTAAGAAATTCACCAATACAATTTTAAATGTAGCCGAGGATGTTATCCCTAAAACATCCGCATACCCACCACGTCCATCTGTTCCTTGGTGGAACGAGGACTGTAAGGAGGCTTTGCGTCTACGCCGAAAAGCACTACGGAGATTCAACAAAAGCCCGACAGATGAAAATCTTGAGCGGTACAAAATTCTTAGAGCTAAAGCTCGAAGAATTTTTAGACAAAGTAGAAAGGAATTTTGGTCGCAATATATCGGAACAATATGCAGAACAACGCCAACATCTGTCGTCTGGAAGAAACTGCGCTCTATATCTGGCCGTGTTCCATCCACGGAGTTCATGGGTCTTAAACGGCCGAATGGAGAGTTAGTTTCTCAGGGTTCCGATATTGTAAATTTACTAGGATCATCTTTTGCTAGCTATTCCTGTTCTACGGCGTATAACGCTGCCTTTTGTAAATACAAAAGCGCAATGGAACTATTGCCGTTCACCATCGGTACTTGTGACGACTCTCCATTTAATAGTCTGTTTACTCTGCATGAGCTGGAATCTGCACTGTCTTCCACGAAGGACACAGCTCCCGGTCTTGACAACCTCGTATATTCCATGATCAAAAACCTTCCAACGTCAGGTAGGCTTGCCCTCCTCGAGATATACAATCGTATATTCGATGAACATACTTTCCCTGACGCTTGGTTGGAAGCAATAGTAATTCCTATTCTTAAGCCAGGTAAAGATAAAACTGATGCAAGTAGCTATCGTCCGATTTCTCTTACCAGCGTTCTTTGCAAGCTAGTAGAAAAAATGGTAAATCGTCGCCTTGTTTGGTATTTGGAAACCAACAATTTACTTTGCAAAGACCAGTGCGGCTTTAGGCAAGGACGATGTTCTGTGGATCAATTAGTATCTTTGGAATCTGCAATACAAAATGCGTTTCTCTTGCGTCAAACACTAGTAGCTGTTTTTTTTCGACCTAGAGAAGGCATACGACATGGCTTGGAGAAGGGGAATTTTGAACACATTAAAATCATGGGGTATACAGGGCAGGATTCTGCATTTTATCAAAAACTTCCTCAGTAATAGGTATTTTAGGGTGCGTCTTGGTAGTACGCTATCAGATCGTTTCTACTTAGAGAATGGTGTTCCACAGGGGAGTGTACTTAGTGTTACTCTGTTTGCTATTGCAATCAATAGCATAACGTATAACGTACGGTCCCCTGTCAGATGTTCTCTCTTTGTAGACGATTTTGCTATTTACGTAAGCACCAGGAACATGGCAACAGCTGAAAGGACCCTTCAGCTGGTAATAAATAGGTTGCAGACCTGGACGAGAACTACTGGCTTTAAATTCTCCGCTGCTAAAACTCAGTGTATTGCTTTCAGTCGCCGTAGACAGATCCAGGCTCCGTCGTTATATCTTGATGGTATACAGCTTCGGACTTCTCCATCCGTTCGATTCTTGGGTCTAACACTCGACGAAAGGCTCTCGTGGAGCCCTCACGTGCGTGATTTAAAATTAAGATGTAATAAAATCCTCGATATGTTGAGGGTTCTTAGTGGATCTCGATGGGGCGCTGATAGGACTTGTATGCTCATGTTTTACGGTGCCGTAATTCGTTCACGAATTGATTATGGCAGCATTGTGTACTCATCTGCTAGACCATCGATTTTAAAGAAACTCGATCCCGTCCATAACTCAGCAATCCGCCTTGTTTCTGGTGCTTTCCGTTCAAGTCCCGTCGTGAGTATTCTCGCCGATGCAGGCGAACCATCACTCTCTCGTCGGCGACAGCAGTTACAATTAAGTTATGTATCTAATATATCATGTAAACCATGGCATCCTGCTTACAGTACAATTTTCCACAATCAGTTATTCCAGCAATATGAATCCCGACCGCACTCTACAGCCCCTGTTGGCATTAGAACAACCCGTGTTTTTGAAGACTTGCGTATTGAACTACCCCAAATGTTTGAAAGGTCCTTTTGTCTTGTCCCTCCATGGATAATCAATATGCCGACCTTTGATTTCTCTTTGTGTACATACCTGAAAGACAGCACTCCTAACATTGTGTATCAACGTGAGTTTTCTCGTCTGACTAATTCATATCCATCTGCTAATCTTATTTTCACAGATGGTTCTAAGATGAACGATAATGTTGGGTGTGCGTTTTATTCACTGGACGAAACGTATAAGTATGGATTACCCTCAATTTGTAGTGTCTTTACGGCCGAACTCTTTGCCATCTTAAAGGCTTTGAACACTATTAAATTCGATAGTTTGCATTACGTAGTTTGTTCTGATTCAAAAAGTGCCCTCCAGGCAATCCGGGATATGTATTCGGTAAACCCTCTGGTTCAAGATATTCTATGCTCTGTCCATAGACTTGAACTACGAGGTGCAAGAGTATCATTTATCTGGATTCCTGGCCACTGTGGAATATTAGGAAACACTGTAGCGGATAATGCGGCAAAGGAAGCAAATTTTCTTCCGCCATGCACTCAACGTGTAATCGTGTCTGACTTCCTTTGTCACGTAAAACATTTAATTCATCTACAGTGGGAAAATGAATGGGCAGCTACAAGCAGTAATAAATTGAGGGTAATCAAAAGTACAGTTCGTCCTTGGGGGTCGTCAATACGTGCAAGTCGCAGAGAAGATGTGGTGTTCACCCGCCTTCGCATTGGTCACTCCATGTTAACGCATGGATTTCTGATGGGACGCGGGGACCCACCTGAATGTGAATTCTGTAGGGAAGCCATCACAATTAAACATATACTGCTCGATTGTGATGGTTTTCAAAATGTACGTGTTATGTGTGGTCTGAGCAACTGTTTGCAGACGATGTTGGGAGATAGTGCCTCGGCCGTCGACCGGGTTCTAGACTTCCTTCATCGTCTGAATGTTTTAAATAAAATTTAATTTATATAGTTGTTATTTCTTGTGTTATATTATTTATTTATTTTATCTATATAAATTTATTTCTGTTATGTTTTTATATACCTTTACGAATTGTTATTAAATCTTATTCATTATTAATTGTTATTTAGTTCTTAAGTATTTATTATTAATATAGTTATACCTGCTACTTAAATTTTGTTAAATTTAATTTTACAAATATACGAGGGCTATTCAGAAAGTAGATTACGTTTTTGGATAAAAAAAAAACTAAGTACAGGAAAAAAATTTTATTATATACATTTGAAAGAGGAACTAAAATACTATTTTTCGACATAATCGCCAAACAAATTTAGACATTTGTCATATCGGTGAACTAGCTTTGAAATTCCCGTGTCGTAGAATTCCGCCGCCTGTGACGCCAGCCAGTCAGTCACGCCCGCGCGGAGATCTGCGTCGTCATCGAAGCGCTGTGTTGCAAGCCAAAGTCTTCATCTTCGGGAATAAGTGGAAATCACTAGGTTCCAGGTCCGGACTGTAGGGTGGATGAGGGAAAATCTCCCACTTGAAGGCCGTCAAGACGTCTTTTGTTCGATTTGCCGTGTGAGGTCGGGCATTGTCGTGCAAAAACAACACTTTTGCACTCAGTTTTCCTCTCCGCTTGTTCTGGATAGCTCGTCTTAAGTTTCGTAATGTTTGGCAATACCTTTCTGAGTTTATGGTTGCTCCACGTTCTAGGAAGTCAACCAGATAAACACCTTTCCTGACCCTCACGGGCGTGACTGACTGGCTGGAGTCACAGGCGGCGGAATTCTACGACACGGGAATTTCAAAGCTAGTTCACCGATATGACAAATGTCTAAATTTGTTTGGCGATTATGTCGAAAAATAGTATTTTAGTTCCTCTTTCAAATGTATATAATAAAATTTTTTTCCTGTACTTAGTTTTTTTTTTATCCAAAAACGTAATCTACTTTCTGAATAGCCCTCGTAGTTTGTTGTAGTTTTATTTATTTATATATATATATAAGTATATTTTGTTAATTCCTTTTTTTATATATATACTTTCATTTAGCATGACGGCAATGATAACCTTAACGGTTTTTCGCCGAAAAAAAAAAAAAAAAAAAATAATCAGCCTTATCACCGCCTAGAAATATTCCACCACTACCACCTCCTTTGTGTAATCTACAACAAAAACAGGAAATGTACATCCGGAGTCTTAAACTGCAGATTAGTTGTACTTTCTGAAAATAAAAAAGAATTATTATTTACTGTTATTACGGTAAAGTGTTGGCACCCTTCTCAGTCTTCCGCTGCTTCTCAGCAACATCATGACCATCATCACCCTTGGTGACACCGTCACCATCTTCCCACCAGATTTTCTAGTTTTACAGCCTTCGAGGACACACCGGCAAAAGTCAACACAATGACTTCCGGAACAGTTAGCACATATAACTAAATCTTTATATGTGAATCGCTTGCATATTTTCTTGCAGCAAGCGTAACCTTCAAACTTTGTCTTGTAAACCGAAATTTTATAAGAATCCTTCTGTGCACTCTTACAGTTACAGTGACAAAAAGAAAAATAATAAAACTTTGTGCACGCAATACCGTGGACGCAACACTTGGGTACTAAAAAACATTTAAACCGACAGCAATAAGGAAAATACGACTCCATTATTAAATAAAAAATAAAAACACACACACACTTAACAGACCTTATAAGAAAATAATACTATGTACAGTGCCGTCGTAGCAGAGCTATCGTAGCAGACTGATACTCAGTATGCAGCAAATCGACTATATATAGAATGTTCTTTGTAAAGTGGGCTCCAACCGAGAAACCGTAACACTGCCTACATTGACAATGGGGTAAAGGCATTGAAACAGTAACAGTTGACCACATTAGAACACAAAACTAGCGAATGTTTAATACGATGTTCCTCTGTGTAGAATGGACTCAAACCGAGAAACCTGTAACACCGCCCACAGTGACAATAGGCTAAAGGCATTGCGTGGGTTTCTATAGTGAAACTGTAACAGTTTCCCAAATTAGAACACAAAAGTAGCGAATGTTTATTAGTACTACTACTAATAATAATAATAAAGTTGCTTGTCCTCTGTGTTTTCACGGGGTCGAGCGGTACTGTGAAACTGTAACCGCTGCCAACATTGCAAGCCAGATTAAGCGGAAGGCTTAACCTTTATGGAAGTAGCCCCAACAATCGCTACTTCAGGTGACTACCACTCCATGACAAAATGTAGTCTCCCAATTATTTTTAGGAATTTTTTACATTTTAAGTTTATTTTTTTTCTTTTTCTTTTAAGATTTACTCTTCCGCCGCTTGCATTGGTTTACGGGAGATTAAACTCCACGCCAGTGACCCCTGACATTCTCGCAAGTGTCGGTTTACGGGGGAACTAACTCCTCGCCAGTGACCATCCCTCTCTCTCTCTCTCTCTCTCTCTCTCTCTCTCTCTCTCTCTCTCTCTCTCTCTCTCTCTTACACACATAGGTTTACGGGGGAATTAACTCCGCGCCAGGGACCATCGTTTCTCGATGCTAGCCAAAGAGTAAATCGTAAAAATATTGAGCGCTATTCAGAGCACATTTATTAGTATCAGAGACATTATGTGTGCTGAGTGCTGAAAAAGTCCTGTTGAAATGAATTTACTACATTCTCTGTTAAGGAAATGCACAGTTTTTAAATATATACCTAACGGTAGGTTAGGGGGCACCGTACGCTTGGTAGGTGCACGCTCTATGTCTATACGCTCTGATGTCATGACGTCTACTGAGGTCAGCAAACTGTTTACTGTATTTATTTGCTATTACCTCTCACACACACAGGGGAAGACCCGTCTTAAAACTAGATAGTTGTTTTTGCGGAGGAGTTTAATTTTGACGAGGAGCCTGCTGTTGTTGAGGCTGATAAGCCTCTTTGGCATCAGCTAACCCTCTAAAGTTCACACACACGGAACCTTCTCCCGAAATCCCGGAATTCGACCCTCTGGTTGTCGTCTGCTCGAACTTCCGTGTCGGAGCAGTAACCTTCGTCCTACACGTTAGCCATTTGAAAGTATAATGAAACAAAAGAAAAACCAGCCTGTTTTGTAATCGCGAGAGTAGTGGGAACGCAGAAACAGATATCCTGTTTCACGCGATGGGAACGCAGGAAACAGATATCCTGTTTTACGCGATTAGTTTGCGCTTATCAATCCACGAGTTGTACGACTTGTCAAAGCCTAACCACTTAACCAGAACTTTGTTCTCTTTCGATTGCAATACTTTTTCCACGAGGTAAACCTCACCTACTTTGATTTCTTGGGCGTAAAACCCGCCTTTCGAGTCTTGTAAAATGTACGTGGTAGGCTCGGTTGTGACCACCGCGTAAATAGAAAAAACCTCGTTCGTCCAGTTTGGTCACGAAGACAAAAAAAATTAAAATCATTTTTTCACAACCTAAACACTTACGAATCGACTTACAAATACTTTTCAAATGAGCGACATAACAATCTCTAGTCATAAACAGTCTATTACAGTCACCACAATATACCCCGTCACTTTCCATGATACATGGAGGCGTACGTTTGCACAAATTACACGTAGCAGAGCATCTGTGTGTGGAGCGATTATAAAATGGAACATGGCATATTAAACATTCGCTAGTTTTGCGTTCTAATGTGAGCAACTGTTACCGTTTCAATGCCTTTACCCCATTGTCAATGTGGGCAGTGTTACGATTTCTCGGTTGGAGCCCACTTTACAAAGAACATTCTATATATAGTCGATTTGCTGCATACTGTGAGTATCAGTCTGCTACGATAGCTCTGCTACGACGGCACTGTACATAGTATTATTTTCTTATAAGGTCTGTTGTGTGTGTGTGTGTGTTTATTTTTTATTTAATAATGGAGTCGTATTTTCCTTATTGCTGTCGGTTTAAATGTTTTTTAGTACCCAAGTGTTGCGTCGACGGTATTGCGTGCACAAAGTTTTATTATTTTTCTTTTTGTCACTGTAACTGTAAGAGTGCACAGAAGGATTCTTATAAAATTTCGGTTTACAAGACAAAGTTTGAAGGTTACGCTTGCTGCAAGAAAATATGCAAGCGGTTCACATATAAAGATTTAGTTATATGTGCTAACTGTTCCGGAAGTCATTGTGTTGACTTTTGCCGGTGTGTCCTCGAAGGCTTGCCGGTGTGTCCTCGAAGAAAATCTGGTGGGAAGATGGTGACGGTGTCACCAAGGGTGATGATGGTCATGATGTTGCTGAGAAGCAGCGGAAGACTGAGAAGGGTGCCAACACTTTACCGGAATAACAGTAAATAATAATTCTTTTTTATTTTCAGAAAGCACAACTAATCTGCAGTTTAAGACTCCGGATGTACATTTCCTGTTTTTGTTGTAGATTACACAAAGGAGGTGGTAGTGGTGGAATATTTCTAGGCGGTGATAAGGCTGAATATATTACGACGTACTCCTACACATTATCCACACATTATCACACAGTCACTATGGCAGAACAACTAACACGACAACAATTTGGTGTTTATTTAAGAACACTGGCTTTATGCATAAGGTGAGTGCGATATTTTTAGTGTTTCCTTTAGCAATACTTTATTTTCAGTTATATTTGTGAATATGATTTTGAGGTTGTTCAACCTTTTTATTCACTTATTATGTTAAAATGACTTTTTTTTGTCCGATTACTTTGGAAACACAACAAACATTTATTGTTCGATTACGTTTAAAAAATTAATGTTATTATTATTATCTTCCAGGGATGCCCTCGACTATGACACAGACTATGAGTCGTTGTCAGTCAGGATTAAAACAAAAATCGAGGATACATCGCCGAATGCACGTGGTACTGAAAGATCCGAAAGAACCAGAACAACAGTGAGCTGCCTCAATTGGCGTCCGCGACCATTAAAAAGGAAGTATCGTATTAGACACGGCAGGTCTGCTCTGGTTCCGATCGATTATTCTTTTAGACACCCCAGACAGTACTCATATAACTCTGATTCCCCTTATTAACCATCTCCAACGACACCGCAGACAGCACCATCTTCCTGCACAGATGTAACACCACCGCCGCCGCTGCCACCATCACCAGCATCTTAAGAGCAAGAAACATCACAGGTGACACCTTCACACTGCCCGGATCAACCACCATCACTATCATCGTCATATATTTATCAGTATACGTCTCCTCAACCGGCGACATCCAGACCACCACCAAAAACACAACCATCATCATCGACAAAGCCGTCGAGATTGCAGGCCACACACCGTGGTATGAAGAGCTCACTCGAGAACAACAGCAGCAGCAACAGGGGTCGTCCTTCACCTTTACATTACCAAAGATAAATATGTCAGTGACACCTGAGCCAACAACAATTGAACCGGTGACATTGAACAAAAACTACAACATGTGATATATTCACAAAATATGGTGATCTGGGTGGGTTGATGTTGTCAGACGATGATTGGGAGAAAATTATTGTCGTAATAAACAATTTATAAGTAACTAATTCCTCATACATCCTCACGAGGGGAGCATACATTTTTGTGTTGGTAGGCACCGTAGGAAGCGTGTTTGGGGCTTCTTTCCGAGGGTACATAACCCTTCCTCGGTCCTTCCAAGCAGCTATTTTTAGTGTATAAATAGGTTAATATACTTTAAGGATAATAATAGTAGTAGGAATTTTTTTTTTTATTTCTTTAAGTGCACACACACACACACATATTTATATATTACATTTAGTTTTATGGTATACATAATATCTTTAATATAACAAAAACTTCAAGGTCTAACATATTCATAAAATATGATGACGCTGATTTGGGGAGAGAAACGTCTGACATATTCATAAATCCACATAGGGAGCCTACATTTTTATGTGTTGGTAGGCACCGTGGGAAGCGTGTTTGGGGCTTCCTTCCGGGGGTACCTAACCTCGCTCTGTATCTAGTAGGTTAATGTACGTTATGGATAATATTAGTAGAAATAGTAGTAATAGGAAAGTTGTATTTTTATTTGTCATGTTCATACACATTCTTAGGTGAAGGCAATATTGTATTTGTATCTTGCTTTTTATTTTTAAAATACACACACACACACACACACACATATATATATATATATATATATATATATATATATATATATATATATATATATAATATCGTGGATTAAAGAGTTTTTGAACACTTTTTAGGTTAAGGACATATTGTATCTGTATCTTGCTTTTTATTTTAAAATACACACACACACAAACACAAATATATATATATATATATATATATATATATATATATATATATATATATATATATATAATCGTGGGTTAAAGAATTGTTGAATACTTCTTAGGTTAAGGAAATATTGTATCTGTATCTTGCTTTTTATTTTTAAAATACACACACACACACACACACACACACACACACACATATATATATATATATATATATATATATATATATATATATATATATATATATATATATAGTTGTTTCATTCTACTCCCAGGCGATGATGACCTGAACGGTTTTTCGCCGAAAAAAAAAATCATTCTACTCCCGATCCACCAGAGTGTTAAAGTAGCTTAGATAAGACACATGTTGTTTAACATCGACTGTTCAAACAAATATAGCAAGGACGATGTGTCTTACGCTTCGTAGTCAAAGAGTGTACGCAGTCGTTCGAACAACGGACACGAGCGACTTAATTTAATACTCACACAGAATACAAATTAAAAATCAAAATTATAAATCGGCGGTCCTAACGAGCCACCCATCCTGAAACCAAAACACACACATACGAGAGGACACCACGTTTTGGTCGAGGTTACACCTACATTTTAAGAATACAAAATAGAAATCAAAAATATAAATCGGCGGTCCGAACGAGGTGCCCATCCTAGAACCAAAACACACATACGGGGGACACATTTTGGGCAATTTTACACCTACACACTTCTCACGGCGTTGACGTCACACCGTGATCTCACACTTGTGACGTCACACGAACACGTCATTACTATGACGTCACAAGTGTGACCTCACCGTTGATCTATAATGTAACCCTTTCTACTCACGTGCTCAGAATTTTCGGTCCCCGTATCTACTTTACATGAGACGACCACACTATGGTGTAGATTGATCTCTTCAACTCCGCCATCGATGCTCCTAGCAGATCTTATTATGCGTCTCACCTCCCTGAAACATAAACTTATGACTGTATAATTTTACATACTTCCAACAGCAGGTTTTGGAGGTTGCAGGACATTGTTTCATACCTTGCAATCTGAGCCACTGTATCTTCTTTACTGTCTTAGGTTTACTGTAATGGCTTCTGCAATAGTTATTTTTAATAATTTATTCATAAATTAGCAACCTGTATATGCATGAAAATTCTGTGACTTTGTTCATTAGTATTCTTGTTTGTGAAGCTCACACAAACCATGACACAAATACAGCAGCACAGCTTTGTGGTTTGTGTAAAACAATTCAACTCCGTGTCATTGTGAGCGAATTATACTTTGACTCGATAAAATCTTTGCTAAGGATCAATAAAAAATCATGGTTATTGGAGAAGTTGTTGTGATGCAGTGTTTGTATTCAGTCGTTGTCCTCACTTGCTAAGGTTTAATGTTTTTTATTGAAACAACCAAATATTTATTTCATTCAGTTCTTTTTACATCATCAGTACAGACAATCAGTAATGATTACTTACGTTAATAAATAAATAAATAATGCATAAACCTTTTTCAGTTCTGAACTTTAGAAAAAAATTAAAATTCGTAATAGTTCTTAAGAAACACAATATTCGTACCATTTACAAACCCCACTTTACTGATAGGCAACTCTAAAAAAAAAATTGGATTGGAGAACCGCGGTGTTTATGGTTTCATATGGTGATTGTTTTAAGATTTATACAACGCAAACCGATATTAGAATAAACGAATGTCGTAAATATGGTATTAATATGCAACAAAGTATCTCAGTTATCTACCAGCATCAGAAATAAACCAGCTGCAATAATCAACAAAAATAACCAAAGTAATCAAATAATAATAAATTAAAGTAATTTATAAATAAATAAATTTATATTTAGCAAAGGTATATTCGAAATAATCAAAATATAAGTAATTAAATTAGCGTCGGAAAAATGAACGAATCGATATACTGTAAAAAAAGGAAGGAGGAAAATAAAAAATTAACGGACAGTTAAATTTTGTAATTAAATTAAAGTGAAGTGGACAAAAACTGAGAATGAGAGGAAATTGTAACCGATTGGGACAAGCAAATTAGATAAATGACTGAATGGGAAAGATTTTAATTTAAACAAATAATAAAAATATAAATAGTAAAATTTTTAATTCGCGTAAACAATGATTAGAGAAACCTAAGGTTAAAATTAAGATTAAAAGAATTAATTTAAAAACTAACAAAAATAAATAAAACTCAAAGATTGAACATTGAATCATGTAGTATGTAGCATGTAATGTCTATCATGTAGAATGTAGCTTGTAGTGTTTACCTTGTAGTGTGAAGCGTGTTGTGAGTACATAGTTGTGTGTGGTTTACAGTGTGTCGCTTGTACTGGATAGCTTGTAGTGTATAGCAAGTAGTGAGTAGCATGTAGCTTATAAAATGTAGCATGTAGTTGTGTAGCAAGTAGTGAGTCGCATGTAACCGTGTAAGTTGTAATTTGTAGCATGTAGTTTGTAGAATGTAATTAGCGTTAAGTATTTAGCATTTAGTGTGCAGCTTATTGTAAGTAGTTTTTTGTTTGTAGCGTGTACTGAGTAATATTTAATGTAGTCATAGTGTGTAGCATGTAGTTTGTAGCTTGTAGGGTGTAGTGTGTAGTATGTACTTTGAAATGTGTAGCAAAAATGTAGTGTATAGCTTGAGTATGTGTAGAATACTGTGTGTAGCATACAGTATGTAGCTTGTAGGATATAGTATGTAGCTTTTAGTGTGTAACTTTTAGTGTTTAGCTTGTAGGATGTAGTATGTAGCTTGTAGTGTGTAGCATGTAGTGAGTAGCATGTACAATGTAGCTTATAGTGTGTAGCAAGTAGTGAGTAGCATGTAGTGTGTAGCTTGTAGTGTGTGGCATGTAGTGTGTAGCACGTAGTATAAAGCTTGTAGTATGTGGGTTGTAGGATGTTGTGAGTAGAGTATAGCTTGTAATGAGTAGCATGAGTACAGTGAGTTACATGTACTTTGTAGCATGTAGTGTGTTACTTTTGTTTGTTGTGTGTAGGTTGTAGTGTGTAAATATTAGTGTTGAACTTGTATTGTGTAGTGTACAATCTATAGCTATTAGGGTGTAGCATATAGTGTGAAATCTGCAGTGTGTAGTAATGTAGTGTGTTGTATGTAATGTGCAGCTTGAAGTGAGTAGTATTTTGTTAGTATCTTGTAGATTGTAGTGTGTAGCTTATTAGGTGGAGCTTTTAGTCTGTAGCTATTTGTGTGTAGCATGTAATTAAATTAGCGTCGGAAAAATGAACGAATCGATATACTGTAAAAAAAGGAAGGAGGAAAATAAAAAATTAACGGACAGTTAAATTTTGTAATTAAATTAAAGTGAAGTGGACAAAAACTGAGAATGAGAGGAAATTGTAACCGATTGGGACAAGCAAATTAGATAAATGACTGAATGGGAAAGATTTTAATTTAAACAAATAATAAAAATATAAATAGTAAAATTTTTAATTCGCGTAAACAATGATTAGAGAAACCTAAGGTTAAAATTAAGATTAAAAGAATTAATTTAAAAACTAACAAAAATAAATAAAACTCAAAGATTGAACATTGAATCATGTAGTATGTAGCATGTAATGTCTATCATGTAGAATGTAGCTTGTAGTGTTTACCTTGTAGTGTGAAGCGTGTTGTGAGTACATAGTTGTGTGTGGTTTACAGTGTGTCGCTTGTACTGGATAGCTTGTAGTGTATAGCAAGTAGTGAGTAGCATGTAGCTTATAAAATGTAGCATGTAGTTGTGTAGCAAGTAGTGAGTCGCATGTAACCGTGTAAGTTGTAATTTGTAGCATGTAGTTTGTAGAATGTAATTAGCGTTAAGTATTTAGCATTTAGTGTGCAGCTTATTGTAAGTAGTTTTTGTTTGTAGCGTGTACTGAGTAATATTTAATGTAGTCATAGTGTGTAGCATGTAGTTTGTAGCTTGTAGGGTGTAGTGTGTAGTATGTACTTTGAAATGTGTAGCAAAAAATGTAGTGTATAGCTTGAGTATGTGTAGAATACTGTGTGTAGCATACAGTATGTAGCTTGTAGGATATAGTATGTAGCTTTTAGTGTGTAACTTTTAGTGTTTAGCTTGTAGGATGTAGTATGTAGCTTGTAGTGTGTAGCATGTAGTGAGTAGCATGTACAATGTAGCTTATAGTGTGTAGCAAGTAGTGAGTAGCATGTAGTGTGTAGCTTGTAGTGTGTGGCATGTAGTGTGTAGCACGTAGTATAAAGCTTGTAGTATGTGGGTTGTAGGATGTTGTGAGTAGAGTATAGCTTGTAATGAGTAGCATGAGTACAGTGAGTTACATGTACTTTGTAGCATGTAGTGTGTTACTTTTGTTTGTTGTGTGTAGGTTGTAGTGTGTAAATATTAGTGTTGAACTTGTATTGTGTAGTGTACAATCTATAGCTATTAGGGTGTAGCATATAGTGTGAAATCTGCAGTGTGTAGTAATGTAGTGTGTTGTATGTAATGTGCAGCTTGAAGTGAGTAGTATTTTGTTAGTATCTTGTAGATTGTAGTGTGTAGCTTATTAGGTGGAGCTTTTAGTCTGTAGCTATTTGTGTGTAGCATGTAGTGTGCAGCTTATAGTGTACAATTTGTGATGTGTAGCATATAGAGTTTATTTTGTATTGTGTTTGATGTAGTGTATAGCTTGTAGTGAGTAGTATTTCCCTTGTAACTTGTAGATTATAGCTTGTATTGTATAACTTTTATTTTGTAACTTGTAGTGTATAGCGTGTAGTCTGTTGCTTGTAGAGTGTAGATTGTATTGTGTATTTTTAGGTTATATTTTGTAAGATATATTGTACTGAGTGTAATATGTATAGTGCATTGTGGAGTTTGTATCTTAATATGTGTTGTTATAGTGTTATAAAGTATTGAGTATGTTGTAGCATATAGTGTGTAGCCTATTTCACGTGACCTCTATAGCATTCAAGTGAGGTAGTATGTATTTTGTAGTATATAACATGATTTTTAGTGTAGTGTTTAGTGTGTAGTAATTTTAGGACATATTTTGTAATATGTGTCATTAAGGTATATTAGTTTGTATGTGTTATATAGAATAAAGTGTGTAGAGTGTAGCATGTTTGTGGAATGTAATGCGTGTTATGTATCAGGTATAGTATATTGTGTATTTTTTAGTGTGTAGCCTAGAGTGTGTAGTTTTTAATGTGTAGTGTATAGTGTTTAGCATGTATTGTGTGCGATGTACTATGCAGCACGATAGTGTGTAGTTTTTTAGTGCGTAGAATACAGTATAAAATGTACAGCATGCTTGTGTAGTGTAGTGTGTAGCATGTATTTTGTAGAGTGTACTGTTAAGCTCATGTGTAGTATGTATTAGTTACATAATCCGAACTTTGCGTTTCACTTTACAATCAGGGCAGTGCACGTTTGTTTTGCCCTTTTGGTTGCTGACAATAACACGAGCTGACAGATTCTGTAGGTTCAAACGAGGTTATTCTCGTCCCTATAACAACTTCAACTCATTTGCATATTTTATACAGTAGTGATTTACTGTGAAACAATATTGTTTAGGGGATGCTTTTAACTGAGAGAGTTGGGCAATTTTAATTTGTTTTGTGCGGTCAGTGTAAAACACTTAGTATTTGTATATTGCGCTCTCAGGTTTAATGTTGATTTTTTCAAGTAAATGGCTACTGAAATTACAAGTACTTTAATACATTGAATTGAGAAATAAATAACTCTTTTTTTAAACATGCGTACATGAACACAAATAATATTGATTCAAATTTTAGTAAAACCGGCTTTCGTCTGTGAATAACCAATAAAGACAGTTTGATTAGTTGTTTCTTTCCGTACACTGAGTCACTATGCAACACGTTATCTATTGATTTCTATAATCTGTAGCTGGTTTGTCACTTTGTATTAGTAATAGTAGTTGAATTCTGCTTATTCCTTATAGTAAGCTTGAATTAATATACGAAGCAAAAAACAAAAAAAGTGGTAATTTCAGTTAAATAATAATTTACACACACGTGTGTGTGTGTGTGTGTGTGTTCTACTACTCTCACATTGAGGCCGATTTGACACAAATTTATTACGAACATTAATTTTGTTTATAACGTCAACAAATTTAACTAAAACAATAATTTCAACATTTTCAAAATGGCGGCCATATCTATCCTTAAACAATCATTACTTTTTTTACCTTGTACTTTTATGAAAATCTGATACCACCTTCGTAATTACCGTTAAAAACTGCATAAATTAGGCCTAGAATTTTACATTTTCAAAATCTATTGAAATTAAGAAAAATGAAATTGATTTTTTATTTTGATGAAATGGTTAGAGTTAATTTTCATATTTTCTACAGTTTAAGGTAACCTAAAACCTAGTAATAACTGTGTTTAACAAATATAAAGGTTTCATTGTAATCTCTTAAGCCGTGTCCCACTGGAAAACGGACAAATCAGGCTGTTTAACGTAACAGACAAGTAAGTCAAGCGGTATATCTATCCTCTATTTTGTTTCAAATAGGTGCATGATAGTTTCAGATTGCCTTAAATCTTGTAACAGTTCCAAATATTAACGGAAAGAAATTTTATCAAAATGCGTTAAACGGTTTTCATGTGAAAAACCGACAAAAAGTGCAAAAGACGATTACTTTTATGTTCTAGAAATAAGCATTTTAAACAACGTAAAAAGAATTTCTTTAACGGGTTAAATAATATCTTAAGAATTTCTTTTAGTTATTGAACATGTATATCATGAGATTAGCCTCCACGTAAAATTTCATTGAATTCTGTAATGCCATTTCACAGTAAATAGCTGACAAAGTAGTCTTTTTAACGTAACTGAAGAATAAGTAAGGCATTTTGAATGCCCTTCATTTTGTTTCGGATAAGTGTACGACAGTTTGAAATTTTCCAAAACCTTGTCACAGCTTCATAATTTAAAAACGAAAAAGGTTTCATTGAAAATCGTTAAGCTGTTTTTCCGTGAAAACTGGACAAACAAAGGAAAAAACATGGATTCGTGTAATGAATAGAAGCCATTTTCAACCACTGGTGATTTTTTTTAACCAGCGTTATATCACATCGACATAAGGGGGAATAACCATGCGAGAGTTTTACGTCCTAGACTTTATCGTTGTTGAATCAGTGAATGAGTGACTTCGGCTTGTATATTTATAGATTATGTATTCTTTTCATAACTAATTTAAATTATGACTCTCCACAAATGACAGAAATTTAGGCTCTAAACGTTTTATGCGACAAAACTGGTGTTTTAAGTGTATACGTATTTTACTTAAGAACTAAATTTTGTGAAAATTGTTACAACCGATTTTTAGAAAACCCGATTTGTAAGTTTTCTTTACTAACGGTGGCTTGCAAAAACGGATCAATGGGACTTTGAAATGAGCACAGGTAAGGTTTTCTAAAATCATCCTTTAGATAACGTTTTGAAGGGTTTTTTTAATTTGTTATGGTATTTGTTTAATTTTCGGCACTTTTACAATGTTATGATTTTTATAATTATGTACTTTCTTAACAATTAACAGATATTCTCCCACGTAAGATTAAATTTATTACGATAACTTACCATTTTTAACGGAACAATATTGTGACGTCATTGCTAATTACTTCGCGTGGAACGTACTAGATTTACTATGCCATTACCTACCAAGGTACTGCTCATACGCGTTAGTATGTCAGTTATTACCTTGTTAATTCTTACAGTGAAACTCCTTTACCACCACCGTAACATTCATTACAAGGTTAGTAAAAAACCGTTTTAGGTTTAACATGCGTAAACGTATCAGGTTTTTCACCCAACAACAAAGTTTTTTTTTTTTTTAATTAATCTTCTTCACGTGCTATTAATTAATTAAAAGTAACTTTTTTTCACATGCTAGTCATTTTGAGGTTGTGTTTGTTAGTTTTATTTTCATTTTTTTCTAACTCCCCGTTGTTTTTGTACTTTGATATTTTGTATTAATATTGGGCATGTAATAAATCGTTTTGATGCAAAAATTACCATCATTGACAAAACTGCCAAAAGTTTATTTTTACTAATTAGTATAAAAAAAAGGATTTTTTCTGGATTGGGATTTACTCCATGTGTTACTACGTGTCCTAAATAAGCAACTTCCTTTTTTTAAAATTTCGTTTTGTCCAATTGTATTTTGAAATTAGCTTCCCTTAATCTATCAAATACCTCTCTCAGTCTTTGCACGTGTTCTTGTAAGCTAGTTGAATATATGGTAACGTCATCGAGATAGACTAGGCAAGTTTCGTTATGGATTCCACGTAACACGTTGTTCATTATGCGTTGAAATCTAGGTGGGCTGTTTTTCAGTCCGAACGGCATTCTCAGAAATTCATAGTGTCCGGTTTCGCTTGAAAAAGCTGTCTTATCAATGCTGCTGGGGTGCATTTCAATCTGATGAAAGCCAAATGCAAGGTCCAGGGTTGTAAAATATTGTGATCTCCCCAATATGTCTGTTATATTAGGAAATGGGAATTTGTCTGTTGGATGCGTCTGCTTTTTTTTGGAATAATCCATACGGGTGAATTCCACGGTGAATGTGAGGGTCGAATTATTTCTTGGTCAAGTATTTCCTGGATTTGTTTATTTATCTCTTTTCGATAAATTTTCTTGTTTACACGGGTATTTCGTCCGTTGTCCTGATTACATACTTAATTTGGTTAGTGAACGTCAAATTATTATTTTCATGGTGGAGTATGTTAGAATATTCAGAAATTAATTTTTAAATTTATCGTTTTCCTCAGTGTTCATATGATCTGTTCTAATTTGTTTGTAAATATAATTTATTATCTTTATATGTTAACATGTTGAAATTTAGTGAATTCGTTTGAGATTACTTAATTTACAAATTTTAAAATTGCTTAGTGGTTCTACGTCCATTGGTTCACAAATTAAACGTCTATCAGACATTGTATTATTAATTACAGGGCAATAACTCTCGCCATTTTCTACTTTTACTATGCACTGCGGTGTTTTTATCCCATCTTGCTGTCTGTGGGGTAATACTACTTCTCCATTGTACATATTGTGAATTTTTATTTTTACCGTTTGTCTAGATCGTGCTCTAATTACATAACAAGTGGTACCTTTTTCTTTTACTTCTTTATTATTATGAATATTATTTTTATTAGGCTCGTCTGTGTTAAAGAATTGCATAGGTATCATCTTGTCATAAAATACTAATTTATTATTTACGAAATTTTTTATACCAAGAGGACATGAAAAAAACGGAAATAACCATGGTTTTTCACGATTACCAATTTTTTAATACCTCGTAGAGTGAGAAAGTATACATTTGATAAAGTCAATTCGATTTTAGTTTTGAAAAAAAAACTATTTCCAATCTCCGCCAATTTCCAAAATCGTTCAACGACCTTTCCGCAACACCTACGATAAGTTATTGTTTTAATTAAGTGTCATCATTAAGTATCAGCCGATGTTGCCCAAATTTGCAGCACAAACGTGTCAGCTTCGTCTGGTTCCGTTTCCGCCCACGCCAATGTAATTAAATGCAAATTTCGTTGTCACTCAAAAGTACTTTGTACCTCTATTTCCTTTCGTTGATTAACAAATAACACAAAAATAACTTTGTTATTACGCAGCGTACACGTGGTGTGGGGTCGTTGCGATGGGCGCATGCGCGGTCTGAACTGTATTCAGCAGAAACTTGTTGACTGGAGTCAGTGTTGCGTCTGGTCGCGCTGAGTTTGGTACGAGATATTCTGACGTCATATCCGTTTTACGTAAAGTCGGAAAGTGTTAAAATGTCGATTGAAGACTTAAATATCTAAAGAATAAAATAATCGTTTTAAAATATTAAAATTTACACTCTAAAAATAATATAACAGTGGTAAACAACTTTTTATTTTTTTCGGAACTGTAATTAAATGTTCATGTGTCAGTGTTTGGCTTGGCATTTATTAAAGTCTATTTTAAAACCATTTTCAATGGATACAGGTGAGCAAATTATTTGTCGTATTTTTGACGTGATAACGACTTAAAATTGTTCGAAGCGGTGTAAAATTGTAAAATTTTAAACCGCTCAGAACTTTATAAATAAATTTTTACAAAACTGTCTTGTTACGTATCCGCCAAATAGGCTAATACGGAATCAAGTCACGATAAAAACAAACATAACGCTTTCCAGATATTTACGGCAATTTTTTCAGCTGATATAGAAGTTAAATTACAGTAGTTATTTATTTATTTGTTAATTTCAAGTGTATTTATTTGTTGTTTTACATAACATTCTAATTAGCATCACTTAGTCTTTAGTACTCAGACTTAACTACAACAGTTCAAATGGTTTTACTGTTTTCGATCTTCTGTTTTAAGACATCGTTGTTGAGGGCTTCGACATTGATGCGTTCATGTAGTCCTTGTTCGTGACTTTGAGCGAATTTTCTTACTTCCTTATCAACAGTTGGGACTTCAAGGTCTTTAACGTAAGTTGTCATTTCGGATGCAGGCCTACCAAGAAGCATCAACGATACCATTTATTTTCAAAACGTTGAATCATATTTCTATTACTTTGACTGGCACAACCTCCCCCCCCCCCCAATGAATACCGAACTGCACCGCTGGTAGCCTATTTTTGAAACGTATTTCGATGCGCAAACATAGAAATCACCTCTAAATCTTATTCAGTGTAGTTTTATCCACAATGCAAAAGTTCGGGCGGCCTAAAGAGATTTCTAAAGTTGTTAGTGAATTTTTAAAAGGCCGCTTTTTAGAGGCCTGTAAATGCAGAAATACGTTAAATATCGAAAAAGTGTGAAATACTTGTTTTTGTAATACTTGTTTTGATCCAAAGTAGAATTATAAAGTTTTCGATTTTTTTTCTGGCACCCGCTCGCGCGCGCGCACACACACACACACACACACATTTTTAATAAAGGAACCATGAATGCGTAAACTTAAGAATAATCGTCCACGCAGCTTTGTCTAGCGCCGAATTCAGACTTAGAAATAGAAATTAGAATAATGCCGAAATTAGAAGGGCAGGACATGGAAAACCAGCATTCTAATTTCCGATGCTACCTCATAGTGGATAAATAATAAAACCTCTTGACTATTCCTAAGTAGTTTTTATCGTCATCCTTTACATTTCTCTTGTATTCGTACCGCTACAAAAACAGTTCCGCTAAATTTCATAGAGTTCGGCCACATCGTTTATGAGTAAGAGGCGTCACCAACGTATGGACAGACGGACGGACATTGAGTTTGTGTACAATGAAGAATTAATATTAAAGGTTTGTGGTATGCGGGAGAAATAGAAGTCCGGCCGTTTATCAGGTCGTCAGTAGACTGGCGAGGCACTCCTCCGGTTCGGAATGGAAGAGAAACTAAGAAATCCGTTTGCTCTTTTTCAAATTTGGTCGAATTCCTTTTATTTCTACCCGAGCAAGATGTGGTATCTTATACAATTAATCCGGATGTTGGTAGGCTGCGTGTTGTCGTTCTGTAGTGGGTGGTCCTCCTCGATGTTCTGCAGAACAACAATTTTCGACCTGTATTTATACTCGAAGTTATGGCGGCAACCATAATTTCTCATAATTCCGTTGTTAAAACTAGATAAAGAACGCACCAATCAGAATAAAGCTATTGTATACAGATGTGATGTGTGATGCGGCGGGAGTAATGAAGAAATGTATTAGACTAGCGTAGTATAGACCTGAGATACGCGTGCACTGCGACCCAATTGGAAGTGAGTTTGGTTGCCGGGAGTGAAGTAGGTTACGCAGGCTTGAGCTGGTTCCAAGCCGGGAGAGAAGTACGGAAATGTTTAGCACGGTTGTTTGGTGCTTACTAGCTTAAGCTGGTTGCAAAGTTAATTAAAAAAAATATTTTTAAAATTTGATCCAAACAGACGTTATGAAGGGAGGAAAGCGTTGAGTAAAAGGCATTAGTTGTGACCGCCTTGCATGTACCAGTTAGTAAGGGGAGAAAGCTTGCAGAACAGGATTGCCCAAAATTTAAATTTAAAGCCATTGCTGCGTTTGACTTTATAACGTTTGAAACATTCGTCCATAACTATCACATTGGTTACCCGTTTTCTCAATCAAAATTTTAAATTTAATTGCTTTGTTACAGTATTATTTCACAAAAATTTAGCCTCGTATGCAGCAGCGTTTCTGGAATAAAGGTTTATATTACAAACAATTTTTGGACACTGGTGGCCACCAAATGTACGCTGAGCGGAGCGGACTACGCATTCAAAACCTAACCCATTATTTTAATGTAAATGCGGCCACTGAAAGCGAAGCAGAGCCACTTGACTCCGCTCAGTTCCATTTCGCTTTCAGTGGCCGCACTTACGTTAAAAACAATAGGTTAGATTTTCAATGCGTAGTCCGCTCCGCTTATCACAACTCCGCTCCATATTTAGTGGCCGCCCGGCGCACGGAAAATGAACCACCGGAGATGTACGGGACAACGAAACGAGCGTCGATGGAACACGTATATATTATTTTTTTGTATAACATATCGTGTTAAAAATTACGCCAGGATTGGTTCAAAATTAATGACCTTGGGTCTTACCGTAATGGTTGCCCTATATAGCTCTTTTTCAAAAGAAATGCATCAATAAAGTACACCCGCAATGCGTGTATGGGTTATTGTATGAATTAATTATACGAGGGCTATTCAGAAAGTAGATTACGTTTTTGGATAAAAAAAAAACTAAGTACAGGAAAAAAATTTTATTATATACATTTGAAAGAGGAACTAAAATACTATTTTTCGACATAATCGCCAAACAAATTTAGACATTTGTCATATCGGTGAACTAGCTTTGAAATTCCCGTGTCGTAGAATTCCGCCGCCTGTGACGCCAGCCAGTCAGTCACGCCCGCGCGGAGATCTGCGTCGTCATCGAAGCGCTGTGTTGAAAGCCAAGTCTTCATCTTCGGGAATAAGTGGAAATCACTAGGTGCCAGGTCCGGACTGTAGGGTGGATGAGGGAAAATCTCCCACTTGAAGGCCGTCAAGACGTCTTTTGTTCGATTTGCCGTGTGAGGTCGGGCATTGTCGTGCAAAAACAACACTTTTGCACTCAGTTTTCCTCTCCGCTTGTTCTGGATAGCTCGTCTTAAGTTTCGTAATGTTTGGCAATACCTTTCTGAGTTTATGGTTGCTCCACGTTCTAGGAAGTCAACCAGAAGAACACCTTTCCTGTCCCAAAAACGGTCGCCATGATCTTCCTTGCTGACAGGGTTTGCAAACATTTCCTCGGTTTTTGGGGAATTTGTGTGCCCCCACCCATAGACTGTAGTTTTGTCTCACAGGTAACGTGCTTAACCCAAGTCTCATCTCCCGTTACGATGCGATCAAGAAATGATTCACCATCTTTGTCGTAAGATCTCCGCGCGGGCGTGACTGACTGGCTGGCGTCACAGGCGGCGGAATTCTACGACACGGGAATTTCAAAGCTAGTTCACCGATATGACAAATGTCTTAATTTGTTTGGCGATTATGTCGAAAAATAGTATTTTAGTTCCTCTTTCAAATGTATATAATAAAATTTTTTTCCTGTACTTAGTTTTTTTTTATCAAAAAACGTACAACTGAAGTTTGGGGAAAGGGAATTCCAATAAATTCAAATCTTTATTCATAAGTAATATTTGCATATTAATGCACATGAATACATAGTAGAAAGTACCTTCATGCATTTTTCATTTACAATTCAACAATTAATATTCGTATAATGCGGTAGGGTACATGCAACGGTGTAAGAATGGGTATACTATTAAACGAAAACACTTTATACACCTTTGCTTTACATATGACTAAATAGTTATAACGCAAGATTATGAGGATCTAGAATAAACAAGTAGGAGACTAATAGAGGAATTTTGATATTTGGAGACTTGAGGTAAACCTAAATAAAATGGAGTACATGTGCATTTGAGGGCACAACAGGAATCTTCTATTAGAACACAACATAAAAATCAAAAGGTGTTCAACTTACACGTATTTGGGAATGACAATTACTAGCGATGGACTGTTGGACAGGGAGATAAAAGAACGAAACATCCAAGGTAAATAGAATATATTCTATTTACCGTGGAAACATCTAGGGAATTGTAATGTTTAAATTTAAAGAGGACAGCCCGCGTCTTTAATCACTTGATTATGATTGGTTATCTTTTGCACCGCGGGGCAGCGCTGCTCTCTCTAATATGCCACGAATTTGCAACGTATGCTACCGTGCATTCGGTAACACGTAATGTAGGCAAGGGCATCCAGTGCTGAAGAAAGTTTAAATAATGTGTAAGTTCACTTCAAGAAGTAATGTGACAGGAATTAACCAGGTATGCTGTAATTACTGGAATTCTTTTACTTAGGATATTTGATTTGGGAAACTGTAAGCCTATTTTCTGGCTGCGTGAAGTTAAAGGTTTAAATAGGCTTTAAGCCTATAGGTTTTAATAGAATATATAATACAATTATAAAACGTATAATCTCATATGGGAGCGAAGTATGGCCATTGAAACAAAAACAGAAAAATGTCTTGAAGCTGCAGAAATGGACTATTGGCGAAGAACCGCCGGTCAGTCCAAACGGGTAAAGATAAAAAATGTAAGAATCCGTATCATTTAAGAATCATGTATGTGAAGCACACCATTGTAGACGACATCAAGACGAAACGAGTTCGATAGTTTGGTCATGTTCAAAGGATGGACGAAAATCGATTTCCCAAACATATTCTAAAATGGAAACCACATGGTCAGAGAAAAGGAAGACCGAGACTTGGAGAGATTGAACTGATAAGGAAGTGAGTGAGAGAGAGAGAGAGGATTGGATCAAGATCTGTAGGATGACAGGGGAAAATGGAAGCTATAAATCGGAAGACGCCGGAGAACGTTTTAAGCCGACAAGAAGATAATATGGTACACTTAAAAAAGTAATTACATTGTTAACTATATTATTACTAAAACTGTAGCACAGTGCAGCAGCTTAACTGGCAGTTACTCCTTTCAGTGTGCAACAAACATTTCAGTATAAAGTAGTTTGGTCTACACCAAAGTTGCCACTTTTTTAGAGTATGTAGGCAACTCCCCCCCCCCCATTATAAATTCACACGTGTCCGTTTATGTGGTAAAATGTTCTAACGGTTCGAACACAGAAAAAATAAAGGGCTTGAAGAAAAAAAATATTTAAATGGAGGAGAATAAATACACTTTTTTTCTTTTATTTATCTAGTATGGGGTATTACTGAAAAATATAAATCATCCTTATTCCAAATATACTATGTAATATTGTTTTTTATATTAGTACATAAAGATTTTATAAAGAACTCCAAAATCTATCCAAAAGTTCAAGTCTCCATGCCTCACTTCAATTTCAATAGCCTAATAACACTATTAGGTCAAAAAATCTCGAAAAATTCATAAACCTAGTTGAACCAAGACAAAAAGCAGGTTTTTCAGTATTTTTCGAATCTTATATATTTTTTTATTCATGGACATCAACAAATGCGGATTTCGAAAAATTCACGAGTGACTTTAGAAGGTTTTTTCAAAATCACTCTCGACGTTTTACATACAGTACGTGTAAACGAAATTATAATACGATTTAAGAGTAATTTCTATGTTTTTGGCATCAAATACGTTTCAAAAATGGCTCTTAAATCTTACGATACAAGCGGTAAAGTCCGCGTCGCGGTAGTGTAAAAGACACGGAAGTCTGCTGATCCATTTTTATTAATGTCTAATTTACATTTGAAATAAGGCGCCTACGGACAATCAATGTAGCATGATCCGGAGGATGGTCCGACGGTCAAAGGGCACTTGATAAGTAATGTAAACAAGACTGGCGCCAGTCTATCAATAGAAACAAGGGTCACTTGGTAAGGAATGTAAACAAAAGGTAGATGCCAACCTAAAAAGGTAAGCGAAGGTATGCGTTAAATCTAACAATGTAAACAAAGATAAGGGCTAAATGTATTATAATTAAACAAAGGTATGATATAATTGAATATATAATGCGCGCCTGCGGTGCGTGCGCGTGCATGGATGCCGGAGTTGGGGAAATTGCGGACCCCGACCCGTCGCCAGATAGAGGATGCTGTCACCGATGCGCGCCTGCGGTGCGTGCGCGTGCGTGGATGTCGGAGTTGGGGACACTTCGGACCCTAACCCGTCGTTAGATAAGAGGATGCTGTCACCGATGCGCGCCTGCGGTGCGTCCGCGTGCATGGATGCCGGAGTTGGGGAAATTGCGGACCCCGATCCGTCGCCAGATAGAGGACGCTGTCACCGATGCGCGCCTGCGGTGCGTGCGCGTGCATGGATGCCGGAGTTGGGGAAATTGCGGACCCCGACCCGTCGCCAGATAGAGGACGCTGTCACCGATGCGCGCCTGCGGTGCGTGCGCGTGCATGGATGCCGGAGTTGGGGAAATTGCGGACCCCGACCCGTCGCCAGATAGAGGATGCTGTCACCGATGCGCGCCTGCGGTGCGTGCGCGTGCATGGATGCCGGAGTTGGGGAAATTGCGGACCCCGACCCGTCGCCAGATAGAGGACGCTGTCACCGATGCGCGCCTGCGGTGCGTGCGCGTGCATGGATGCCGGAGTTGGGGAAATTGCGGACCCCGACCCGTCGCCAGATAGAGGATGCTGTCACCGATGCGCGCCTGCGGTGCGTGCGCGTGCATGGATGCCGGAGTTGGGGAAATTGCGGACCCCGACCCGTCGCCAGATAGAGGACGCTGTCACCGATGCGCGCCTGCGTTGCGTGCGCGTGCATGGATGCCGGAGTTGGGGAAATTGCGGACCCCGACCCGTCGCCAGATAGAGGATGCTGTCACCGATTCGCGCCTGCGGTGCGTGGATGTCGGAGTTGGGGACACTTCGGACCCTAACCCGTCGATAGATAAGAGGATGCTGTCGCCGATTATATAATTTACGGCTTACCGTTTATACGTTATTGATGTGAACCGTAAACGAAAGCGAACCAGCTATTTATTAAGAAATAACTTAAAATTTGTGTTAAATTATATACGGTCGAGTGTGATAGAATTAGTCATTTGCAAAACGGCGATGGCAATATATAATTAACGGCGTACCGTTTATACGCTAGAGGTGTGAACCGTAAACGAAAGCGAACCAACTATTTATAAAGAAGTAATAAAAAGGTGAGGTAAATTAAATACTGATGAGAGTAATAGAATTTGTCATTTGAAATTTGGCAATGGCGATATATAATGCACGACTTACCGTTTTTACGCTAGAGTGTGAACCGTAAGCGAGTAGCGAACCAACTATTTATTAAGAATTAATATAAATGTGCGTTAAGTTAAATAATGTCGAGTTAAAGTGAATTTGTCATTTTTAAATCGGCGACGGCGACATATAGTGAACGGCTTACCGTTTATACGCCAGATGTGTGAACCGTAAACGAAAGCGAATCAACTATTTAATAAGAATTAATATAAATTGCGTTAAATTAAATACTGGTGAGAGTAATAGAATTTGTCATTTGAAATTTGGCGATTGCGATATATAATGCACGACTTACCGTTTATACGCTAGAGTGTGAACCGTAAGCGAGTATCGAACCAACTATTTATTAAGAATTAATATAAATGTGCGTTAAGTTAAATAATGTCGAGTTAAATTGAATTTGTCATTTTTAAATCGGCCACGGCGAGATATAATGAACGGCTTACCGTTTATACGCTAGAGGTGTGAACCGTAAACGAAAGCGAATCAACTATTTATTAAGAATTAATATAAATGTGCGTTAAATTAAATACCGATGAGAGTAATAGAATTTGTCATTTGAAATATGGCGATGGCGATATATAATGCACGACTTACCGTTTATACGCTAGAGTGTGAACCGTAAGCGAGCAGCGAACCAACTATTTATTAAGAATTAATATAAATGTGCGTTAAATTGAATAATGTCGAGTTAAAGTGAATTTGTCATTTTTAAATCGGCGACGGCGACATATAATGAACGGCTTACCGTTTATACGCTAGAGGTGTGAACCGTAAGCGAATAGCGAACCAACTATTTATTAAGAATTAATATAAATGTGCGTTAAATTAAATACTGATGAAAGTAATAGAATTTGTGATTTGAAATATGGCGATGGCGATATATAATGCACGACTTACCGTTTATACGCTAGAGTGTGAACCGTAAGCGAGCAGCGAACAAACTATTTATTAAGAATTAATATAAATGTGCGTTAAATTAAATACCGATGAGAGTAATAGAATTTGTCATTTGAAATATGGCGATGGCGATATATAATGCACGACTTACCGTTTATACGCTAGAGTGTGAACCGTAAGCGAGCAGCGAACCAACTATTTATTAAGAATTAATATAAATGTGCGTTAAATTGAATAATTCGAGTTAAAGTGAATTTGTCATTTTTAAATCGGCGACGGCGACATATAATGAACGGCTTACCGTTTATACGCTAGAGGTGTGAACCGTAAGCGAATAGCGAACCAACTATTTATTAAGAATTAATATAAATGTGCGTTAAATTAAATACTGATGAAAGTAATAGAATTTGTGATTTGAAATATGGCGATGGCGATATATAATGCACGACTTACCGTTTATACGCTAGAGTGTGAAATGTAAGCGAGTAGCGAACCTACTATTTATTAAGAATTAATATAAATGTGCGTTAAATTGAATAATGTCGAGTTAAAGTGAATTTGTCATTTTTAAATCGGCGACATATATTGCACGGCTTACCGTTTATACGTTAGAGGTGTGAACCGTAAGCGAACCAACTATTTATTAAGAATTAATATAAATGTGTGTTAAATTAAATACTGATGAAAGTAATAGAATTTGTGATTTGAAATATGGCGATGGCGATATATAATGCACGACTTACCGTTTATACGCTAGAGTGTGAACCGTAAGCGAGTAGCGAACCAACTATTTATTAAGAATTATTATAAATGTGCGTTAAATTAAATACTGATGAGAGTAATAGAATTTGTGATTTGAAATATGGCGATGGCGATATATAATGCACGACTTACCGTTTATACGCTAGAGTGTGAACTGTAAGCGAGTAGCGAACCAACTATTTATTAAGAATTAATATAAATTTGCGGTAAATTAAATACTGATGAGAGTAATAGAATTTGTCATTTGAAATATGGCGATGGCGATGTATAATGCACGACTTACCGTTTATACGCTAGAGGTGTGAACCGTAAACGAATGCGAATCAACTATTTATTAAGAATTAATATAAATGTGAGTAGTTAGGAAAAGTATGTTTTCGGCCTTGTTATGGGTCATATGTCAAAGGAGAAAGGTCCAGTGGTAAAGGGGCAAAGGTCAGGGGTCAAGGGGCAAGGGTCAGAGGTCAAGGGGCAAGGGTCAGAGGTCAAGGGGCAAAGGTCATTGGTCAAGGGGCAAGGGTTAAGGGGCAAGAGGAACAGAGGTTAGAGTCAAGATTATCTGGCATACACCTAAGTATTATCTAAGTTCTGGCGGTCGGCCAAGGATTACATCACCAGTCGACAAGCATTCAGGTATGACGTAAGTTTTGCAGGTGTAAGGGAATTACATTACAAATGTATACACTGACATAGTTAAATAAAATTTAAAAAATTCTTTATATATATATATATATATATATATATATATATATATATATATACATGCGTACACATGCATCGAAATTGTTCGTATAAAAGCCGGTACCGATCCGATTTCGGTTACATAGGAGGATCAGACAAGTGTGTGTGTGCATATATATGTTGGTGTAAATTAATATTTCATTATGGAGTTTATATTAGATTTTCAAGGTTTTAAAGATTCTACCAACGAATATACAGTTAAAGAATTGTCTCTTCTATCAATCGATGAGCAGGTATATGAGTTAATTTCAACCACCAATAAGATTCAATCAACTACCATCGAATTTGAAAAAACAAGTAATTTGGTTGGAGAAACACTAACATGGACTAGCTTGGAACTCGGGTATTAGACCTTACACAGATTTGAAGGATATTTTTAAAGGCATAAACTTCAGTGGTACAGTGTACGTTAAAGGACTCGAAAAACAAAAATTTATTTCAAATTTATTGTCTAAATTTGATGTTACGGTTTTAAATTTTGATGATTTTTATTGTCCAAATTTAAGCGTGTTGAGAAAACAATTTTGGAATGAAGCAATATCGAAACCGTGTATTTATAATCATAGTTCTTTTAAAAACTGTGCATATGTAAATGCAAATGTTTTATTACAGTGGTGGAAATTAGAAAAGTTAGTTAAAGATAGAATTGAAACTGTTAATTTAGCGATAAAAGAAGCATATATTAAATGTTACAAAGGTATGCAAGAAGAACTAATCAAGTTCCTACCTAAAGAGTTTTTATTATACCATTACGAAGATGTATAAAATATTTACGATAAATTACCAATACATTTAAAAAATGATTCCGACATTAAAAATAGTTTTCTCTGCGAAGATCATAAGTCTCTTAATATGTATAATAAGGCTGTTCAATTGCGTAAGAGCGGTTGTTTTTATTTCAATACAAAGTTTAAAGAGTTCAGTAGCCAAGATGATGATGGGTGGACAAGATGATGAACACTGTTCTATGTTTAATTGTACAAGAAAGGATTTGGTGAATTCAGGATTTTTTCGTACACAAGACTATAAGAGTGTGGTGTGCTGTGGTTGCAGTTGGTAATTGGAAAATAAATCGCATTCAGTAAAATTAATGAACAATTTACCTAAACTAATAAACCCAGATTGTGCACTCAGCAGGCTTACCCCAAGCGATGTAATTAATTACGCAGACAATAAAGTGAATGTCAGAGAAGTGGAAGAAATATTGCGTGATTCGTTCATAAATTGGCCGAAATCATCACCCAAAACAGAGGAATTGGCATCAACTGGGTTCTAATACACCGGCGAGCAAGATAACGTTGTTTGTATTGAATGCGGCGTTACGATTGGCGACTGGCAAAAAGAAGATCGTCCCGAAATAGAACATAAACGTTATGCACCATATTGTAAACTAGCTAAATTGTTACATTAAAAAAATACTTTACTGTGTAAATTGTTTCATTCATTTCTAGTGTTTATCTTGAAAATGAATGTTAGAAGCGGAATAGCTAAAGAATTACACAAACAGGTTCGTAAGAATTTTCCTAGTAGGTATGTAGAAATAAAAGGCCTATTTGACCTATATCAGGCTGATATTCTTGAGATGATACCATTTGCTAAAATCAATAAAGGTAATAAATATATATTAGTTTTAATTAACTGTTTCAGTAAATACGCTATAGCAGTTCCTGTAAAATCAAAATCGGCAATTGATATAGAAAAAGTTTTGAAACCGATTTTAGATAAATATCCTATGAAAAATTTGCAAACAGATAACGGTAAAGAATTCTATAATTCGAGAATAAAATCTTTGCTAAGTAAATATAATATTAATCATTATTCCAGTTTTTCTGAAAAAAAAGCATCTATTGTTGAAAGGCTGAATAGAACTATAAAAGGAAAAATGTGGCAAAAATTCAGCGAACAAGGTAGTTAAAAATGGTTAACTCTACTTCCTTTTATAATTAATCAATACAACAATACGGTGCATAGAACAATAAATATGAAACCTATTGATGTGAATAAGACTAATGAGAAAATAGTGTTGACAAGAATAATAAATCGTAGAAAACTAGCACAACAAAAAAATATTAGGTTTAAGACGGGTGACAAAGTTAGAATCAGTAGGTATAAGAAAACTTTCACGAAAAGTTATTTACCAAATTGGAGTAACGAGGTGTATACTGTGTGGCAAATTAAACAATCGAATCCCGTTACTTATATTTTAAAAGATGAAGGAGGTAATATCATACAAGGACGTTTCTATCAAGAGGAATTAAGTAAGACTAAGTACGGAAATACGTATTTAATTGAAAAAGTTTTACGTAGAAAAGGAAATAAATTGCTTGTCCGTTGGCTTGGGTTCGATAAATCAAGAGACACTTGGATCGATAAAAAAGATTTGATATGAAATTAGTAAAACAAAAATTAAAATTACCAATGTTAAACTTTGACAATATAATTTTTTCATCAAACATGGAAAATAAATCAAAAACCCACGGAGATTTATTACCAAATAATATCAGGTGTATAATTTGCGGGCCCAGTAGTTCTGGGAAAACAAATTTAATGATTAATTTATTGGTTTCACCAGTAGGGTTATATTTTAAAAATGTTTATTTGTTTTCTAAATCTCTAAATCAAACGAAAAATATATTTTTAGATTGTGTTCTAAGCGGTGTGCCTGAAATCGGATATTTTCCATTTTCAGAAAATAATGAGGTTCCAAGTTTGGAAGAAATTAAATTAAATTCTGTAGTTATTTTTGATGACGTATCATGCGAAAAACAAAATAATATTCGAAATTATTTTACAATGGGAAGACATTATAAAATAGATATTTTTTATTTATGTCAAACATATAGTTATATTCCGAAACAATTAATTCGTGACAATACGAATTTCATCATAATATTTAAACAGGATGACAGAAACTTCATCATATTTATACAGATCACGTAAATTCTGACATGACATTTGAAGTATTTAAACACCTGTGTTCCGAAGGATGGAACAGAAACACTCACGCTTTTGTTGTGATCGACAAAGAAAGGAAGATATAGATTTGGATTCGATATATTTGTGCAAATTTAGGAGGAAAAATTATATTTATTTTGGAAGGTAATATTGGAGCAGGCAAGAGCACTTTCGCTTCGTTATTACAAAACAGATTGAAATTACACGGTTGTAGAGTGAAATAAATTAAGGAACCTGTAGACCAATGGACTAATTTTTATGGTGAAAATATCTTGAGCATGTTCTACAACGAGCCGAAAAGGTGGGCGTTTACTTTTCAAAGGACAGAGTTAATGGACAATGTTCATAATGAACTTGAAGCAAGAAAATATCTGCAAGAAGGTTATACAGTTATTTTGGAAAGGTCAACATTTTCAGTAACCGAATTGTTTTTTCCTTTACTTCAAGAACAGAATATAGTTAACGGAACCGAAGCCAATGTATTTAAATTACTACAACATATGATGTCAAAACATTTTGATAATCTGTGTAATAGTTTGTGTACAATTTATATAAAAACTGAACCCGAAGTTTGTTACGAACGAATAAATAAAAGGAATCGCCAGGAGGAAATAAACAAAATTGAATTGGACTATATTGAAAAACTCCATATATTACACGAAGAGAAAGTGACTAAAACAAATTTGAACCACAAACTTGTTATTATTGACGGTACTAATGTGTCCGAAGAGAACTTTTTACAAGCAAATATTTTATATAATTCCAATGAAAACATTTCAGATTATATATTTTCCGAACTTGTACATTGTAACAAAGTTTGAATACAATAATAAAGTGTATGGTGAGGATACAATACTTGTAATATTCATTTAAAAACATTCTTTCCTAGGCGGATGCATTCTTGTTCACGCAAGATCATTAATCGTGTTAAGCCAGTAAGGTGTAGCATCATGCAGTTCGTGACATAGGCGGATGCAACGTGCGGCGGTATATATATATATATATATATATATATATATACCGGTATATATATGTATACCGATATATATATGTATATACATATATGTATGTATATGTATGTCCTATATATATTTATATATAGGATGCATTTCAGGTATCATTATTACTACACCTGCAGTTAACTTGTGGTATTCAACAGTTCGTTTTTCGACTGTCTCAACAACAATTCTTCTGATATTCAACAGCCTGTTTTTTGACTGTTTCAACGATTCTTCTCTTTCAATTCAATGTAAGTATACTGTCATTTTTATTTCAAAACTTTACCAAAATATCCGAAATTTTTTTATTTCAAGATTTTACCAAAATATTCGTTTGATTTTTTTCTTTAGTTAAATGGAAAGTAGACCAGTAGACCTAACAATATTGTTATTTTTTGAATAAAATGTTTTTTAACTTACACCTCACTTTACATTCACCACTTTTTTGACAGTCTTCAATAATCTGGCATTTTCGGTAGTATGGCATTGTCAAAGTCCCGAAGGTGCCGGAATAGCAGGCTTTTACTGTACTATTGTAATTGTGCAGGTTTATGTCTCTTATATGACAAACTAATTTACTAATACTGCAAAGTAAAAAAAAAAATGCTGTAAAATAAAATCAAATTACCAATACTATTAAATGTTATTTTATAAGAGTCTTATACAATAACAATAATATGGCTAAATTAAATTTCAATGTAGCTTTATATGAGAATCTAGATAGATTTTTTATGCGGAGAAATATAAGTTGCTTGCTTATATGAGTAGTAAAATAACAAACATTTACTTGCTAGTGTGTAATAAAATACAAATATTTGCAAGATCTTGTTCAGAGATTTTCAATTACAATAATTTTTATTTCAAAATTTTACTATAATATCCGATTTTTTTATTCGTTTCATTTTTTTATATGAGTAGTAAAATATTTACTTGCTATTGTACTTGATAGTGTGTAATAAAATACAAATATTTACGAGATCTTGTTCAGAGATTTTCAATTCAATCTAAGTATACTATAATTTTTTTTTTGAAACTTTACCAAAATATCAAAATACCAAAATTATATAAAATTGTAACACAAATATTTAAAGCTGATGGTTCATTACAAAATGAAAAAAGGAAAAGAAAGATCACCCAAAAACCACAACAAAAAGCGAAAAAAACAAAAGTTATCGAAAATATTTTTGAAAGTTTTGATTACGATAATTTTGATGATAGCGATAACGATGATGAATTTGAAGAGAACGATGTTTTCTTAAAGTTATTTAATAAAACAGATAAAAATCTTCCTTTTGAAATCAGCCAACAGTTTCAAATTATGAAGGGGGATAACCGTAAAAGAATAAGAACACCTGGGGAGGAGGGGACACACTTGATCAAAATTGAAATTTCTGATATGAAAGATTTGAAACGTTGTAAAAGTGACAAAACATTTTGGCAATGTGTATCACGAAAAGGTTACTTTCTTTTAAACATTAAAGAAACAGACGATAAAAAATCTATGAATGAAATTTGTAATATTTTAAGTAAAGCTTTGAAAAAAGTATTGCAAATAAAGAATGTAAAAAAAAGAAACATTTTCGGTTGAAAAGAAAAAGTAACTTTTTCTTCCTGGTACAAAGTAGAACATATTAAAATTATTAAAATTTATTATTTCAGTAGCAGTCAATTGCCGGCTTGGTTATTTTAAATTATCTAATTACGGATATCCCCCTGAACGTTGCACAGAACAATCTGCTGTATACGATCTACGCAGCGCTTATTCATTAATGGTACCAAAATTTGGAAAGGATTTAGTCAAAACAGACATAGCAATAGAACTACCCCCAAATTCTTATGGTAGAATAGCGCCTAGGTCTGGGTTGGCGAATAAATATAATATAAGCGTGGGAGGAGGTGTTATCGATAGAGACTATACAGGGAACGTTTGTGTATTATTGTTTAATCATTCCGATAAAGATTTTATTGTAAATAGAGGCGATAGGATTGCCCAATTAATTTGCGGAACATGTTTCTATTCCCAGGTGTTTCAACTTGATAGTTTACCTGAAAGTACAGAAAGAAACGCTAACGGTTTTGGTTCATCCCGATTGAATTAAAAAATATTTTTTCTTTCAGTCATGAAAAGAAGTCATGGACCAACAGTTGACCAGCTACAGACAGGCCTAAGACATAAACGAAGGCGAATAGCACTTGACATTCCAGAAAACGAATTTATTGAGTTGGAAAATGCTTTTGGGGGAATTTTGAAAACATTTTTTCTAAAACATACTGTTCATGAATTAAAAAATATTTGTCCGGTTTTAATTAGCAATAAGGAAAAAATTAAAACTTTAATTGAACGTTTACTACAACAATATGATTTGTTAAAATGTAATATTGTTGTAGAGTGTACATTTTTTAACCAACAACCAATATAACGCAGAGTAGAGCTTTTAAAACGGAAAACGTTGTAGTTCTTAAAGAGAGTTTCATAAACGGTGTTTTGCCGGCGGAGGCAGCTGAAGTGAGCAGCTGATGTGCTTAGCGATCCCACTATACCTCTAGCTCATTCTACTCTCACTCATTTATTCCACATACACACAACACACAACATCCACAAACACACTCTCTCACTCAAACACATACACACCCGCAGGGGGTGCAGACTAGCTGCACCTAGTGAGAGGACCTAGACGAACCTCGCGGCACCCGAGTCTAGCAGACACTTACACTTACAGCACTACACTTACGATGTAAACACTTACACTCACACGTACATTTAGGGATTTGCTGTGCTTGTTCCGTTATGTCTGGGAGTGGCGATTCTGCTTGGTTTCCTTTGGCGGGGCCAAGTATGTGGAACCTGATGTGTGCCTAGCACTGCCGAGGACCTCTGATGGGACAGGTTCTGGAACCGAGCAGCCTATAGGCGCTTGGCAAGCACATGAATGTTGAGTTATGGGTGTCGGAGCCCATAGCTGGGTCTATCGAAACAAATGGTTGCATTCTGTGAGTACATAGAGAGCGGCTGCCAGTGGTACTTGGGTTTGGGGAACCGCAACGATGTACCGGAACCCATTCCTAAAATATTCTGGAGTGCTGACAGACCATGTATTTCGGCTCCAGGATATCTGGAGGTCCCCCCAATTTTTTTTTTTTTTTTTTTTTTTTTTTGGGGGTTCTCACTTTAGTTCGAGTATCCTGGGCTACTGGTGGTCGTTTGGTTGCACCCTATGCCAGTTGTTCGAAAAATCTTCATTCATGAATCGCTCGGCAAACTAAATTATGGATAACTTAACTAAAAACGCCAAAGGAGTGTTAAAGAGGCCTCGTTCGGCTTCGAACGGTCTGTTGTTAGCAGTGGAAATGAGGAGACGCAAGCTGTAACTCTACAACTGCCGTCTCCAAAATTTTTAATTTTTAAAAACTCGGTGGAAGGGGCCGACTTGTCAAAAGTGTCCCCTTTCCTTATAAATAAAGCGATTGTTGGAAGAGCAGGTCCCGTAGCTTCAATTAAGAAGCTGCTAAACGGGACCTTACTAGTGCAAAGTAACAGCGACAAACAAAGTTTGTCGCTGCTGAAAATGGATTCGTTTTTTGATAAAGTTAAGGTGTCGGTGGATCCCCACCGAACCTTAAATTCAGCAAAAGGTGTGGTAACATGTCGGGACTTGCTCCACGTCGATTTAGACGAAATAAAAGGTGAGCTTGCATCCGAGTACGTCACAGATGTAACTCGGATAATGCGAATGGACAAAGGAGTAAAAACACCAACTGCCTCCCTTATTCTCACATTTGGGAAACCAAATATTCCCGATTTCATCTATGCAGGCTACCAGCGGCTTGCTGTACGTCCGTATGTCCCGAGCCCTCGTCGTTGTTTCAAATGTCAGGGTTTTGGACATATGAGTGCAGGTTGTCAGAATGCTGTAGTATGTGGAAATTGTGGTGTCCAAGGTCATGATAGTAAGGACTGTAAGGATGATCCAAAGTGCCCAAATTGCGAGGGTGATCATCCTGCTCGACCTTTGAACTGTCCAAAATATAAAGAAGAAAAAGCAATATTAACTATCATGACTACGGATAAAAATTTCTTTTTCTGAAGCCAGATAGTTGTACAAGCTGTCAAAGTCTCCGGTTGAAGGCAAATCTTTTGCCACGGTTGTCTCTACCAGCAAGAAGCCATCCTGCACCAGTTGTAGTGAGCTCACCAAGACCGTCCAGGCTCTGACGGAACAGGTAGCACAACTGATGGCCCTACTTTCTAAAGGTTTTACTCCTCCTTCTGCATCTGAATAAGTTTCTGTTCCACCATGTACCACACCTACTCCGACGTCACTATCATCCGCTTCAAAAAAATTAACATCGTCTAATGTTAAGACACCTTTTACTCCTGACACAACCGATGTAAGCCAGACTACAAAAACGACTGTCTCAAAAAAACCTCTTCTTTCAAAGTCACAGGTACTTAAGCCTGTTGACAAGAAGATCTCTCCTGGCCTGGAATACTTTCTGAAGAAGAAATCGAATACTGCCCCTCCGTCAGTTGGTTTAAAAAATAAAAAATCTAATATTGCAGGAAACAAACCTGTTAAAAAAATAGAAAAAAGTCTTAAAGGAGGTCCCACTGGTAAACCTCCACAAATTAAATTAAAAAAATCATCTGACTCGGACATCAGTCACAGTAGTGATTCGATGTCCGTGGATATGGATAAACCGGCTGTATGTACAACAGACGAAGCTAAATTAAATCCTACCATATACTAGTCATTATATTTCTTAATTTTCAATGTCAACGCCTTCCATTTATAACGTGATACAGTGGAACATTAACGGAGCCAAAAGTCATATTGAAGATTTAAAACTTCTTGTACGCGATACGTCTCCATTATTCATTTGCCTTCAAGAGACGCACCTTCACCAATCGCACACTTTCAATTTAAGAGGGTATTCTGTTGTCAGGGCCGACTTCATAACGGAAGAACGAGCGAAGGGTGGGGTTGCCATACTCGCTCGTGACTCTACTGATGCCGTTCCTGTGGACATAATAACTCCTTTACAAGCTGTCGCAGTTCAGACTACCGTACCTTTTAAACTTACCATATGTTGCATTTATTTACCGCCTAGCTATGCTTTCCAAAACAACGACTTAGTTAACTTATTAATTCAGTTACCTGTCCCCTTTCTATTGATGGGTGATTTTAATGCTCACCACACATCGTGGGGCTCTACTACATGTAACTCACGAGGAAACCGAATTGACAATATAAGGACTACATTAGATCTATGTCTTTTAAATAATGGTTCTCCAACACACTTACCGTCTTCTACAGGTGGTTGGACAGTCGTTGATTTGACCTTTTGCAGTCCAATTTTGGCAACGAAGTTCGAATGGTCGGCGATGTCTGATCTTTACGGCAGCGATCATACTCCGATTAATGTTTCACTTTGTACATTCCACCGTCCGAATCAACGCCCTCCGCGGTTGATTCTACAAAAGGAACAATGGGTGGATTTCACAGAGCAATTTGTATCACCTGACATTGAAGATTTTAACTCTATTAATGAAATAGTACAAACTTTAACTGAAGATAATTTAGACGTAGCACATAAAACTATTCCTCAAACCTCGACTCATCAATCTCGTCCCCCCGTTCCTTGGTGGACTGAGGACTGTAAGAATGCCTTGCTTTTACGTAGACGAGCTCTAAGAAGGTTCAACAGACGACCAACGAGTGAAAATCTTGAGAGGTATAAAATTCTCCGAGCTAGAGCTCGTAGAATATTTAGACAAAGTAGAAAAAATTCTTGGACCCAGTATATTAACACAATATCAAGAACAACACCAGTATCAACTGTTTGGAAGAAACTCCGTTCCGTTTCTGGTTCATCTCCATCAACTCCCTTGATGGGCATCAAACAACGGAACGGAATAATAAGTTTTGATCCTCGAGATATTGTTAATACATTGGGTTTATATTTTGCAGATTATTCTTCGTCTACTTCCTATAGCAATGGTTTTTGTCTTTTCAAAAATACTCAAGAAGCAATGCCATTCGTCGTTGGTACGTCTGTTTCTCCTTTGAACGCGCCCTTCTCAATAGAAGAGCTGGAATCTGCACTGTCATCCTCTTCAGATTCAGCACCAGGCCCTGATAACCTTGTATATTCCATGATTAAAAATCTTCCAACATCGGGGAGAATTTCTCTCCTGAAGATATACAATCGTATGTTTGAGGAACACTCTTTCCCTGATGTTTGGTTGGAAGCAACAGTGATTCCTATTCTTAAGCCAGGCAAAGATAAAACTGATCGAAACAGCTACCGCCCTATTTCTCTTACAAGTGTGCTATGCAAGCTAGTGGAGAAAATGGTAAATCGCCGTCTTGTTTGGTATTTAGAAAATAATAATTTACTCTCTAAGGACCAGTGTGGTTCTAGGCAAGGGCGATCTTCCATCGATCAGTTAGTTTCATTAGAATCTGCAATCCAAAATGCCTTTCTGTTACGTCAAACACTTGTTGCAATATTCTTTGACCTAGAAAAGGCATATGATATGGCTTGGAGAAGAGGAATACTAAATACATTAAAATCATGGGATATACAAGGTAATATACTAGGTTTTATTAAAAATTTACTCTCAAACAGATATTTCAGAGTACGCCTTGGATCTACATTGTCAGATCGTTTTCGGTTAGAGAATGGCGTCCCGCAGGGAAGTGTACTTAGTGTGACCTTGTTTGCCGTTGCTATCAATAGTATAACTACTAATGTGCGGTCTCCTGTTCGCTGTTCTCTATTTGTGGATGACTTTGCAATTTATGTTGGTGCTAGAAGTTTGGCCACAGCTGAAAGAACACTTCAGCTTACAGTAAATAGATTGCAGTCATGGACGAATTCTACTGGGTTTAAATTTTCTGCCGCTAAAACTCAATGTATTGCCTTCAGTCGCCGTCGACAGATCCGAACTCCTTCAATATTTCTCGATGGTACAGAAATTCGGACCATTCCATCTGTTTGATTTTTGGGGTTAATATTCGACCAAAGATTATCATGGAACCCTCATTTGCGTGATTTAAAGTTACGATGTAACAAAATTCTCGATATGTTGAGGGTGCTTAGTGGTTCACGATGAGGCGCTGATAGGACCTGTATGCTGATGTTGTACCGTGCGGTGATTCGTTCGCGAATTGATTATGGCAGCATTTTATATTCGTCTGCACGACCATCCGTTTTAAAAAAATAGACCCAGTCCATCACTCTGCAATACGACTCGTCTCTGGAGCCTTCCGTTCTAGTCCCGTTGTAAGCATTCTAGCCGAGACTGGGGAACCTTCACTCTTTCGACGGAGACAGAAACTACAGTTAACTTATGTAAGCAATTTATCATCTAAATCTTGGCACCCTGCTTTTAATACAGTTTTCAAAAATCAATTGGTGCAGTATGAAACTCGACCGAATGCTACTGGTCCTCTTGGTATTAGAACTTCCCGTATTTTTGATGACTTCCGTATTGAACTACCCCCAATGTTTGAAAGGTCCTTTTGTCTTGTCCCTCCATGGAAAATCAATATGCCGACCTTTGATTTCTCCTTGTGTGCATACCAGAAAGACAACACTCCTAACATTGTGTATCAACGTGAGTTTTTTCGCCTGACTAGTTCATATCCATCTGCTAAATATATTTTCACAGATGGCTCTAAGATGAATAACAATGATGGGTGTGCATTTAACTCACTGGACGAAACGTATAAGTATGGATTATCCTCAACTTGTAGTGTCTTTACAGCCGAACTCTTTGCCATCTTAAAGGCTCTAAACACTATTGAATTCGATAGTTTGCATTACGTAGTTTGTTCCGATTCAAAAAGTGCACTCCAGGCAATCCAGGATATGTATTCGGTAAACCCACTGGTTCAAGATATTCTGTGTTCTGTCCATAGACTTGAACTACGAGGTGCAAGAGTATTATTTATCTGGATTCCTGGTCACTGTGGAATATTTGGAAACACTGTAGCGGATAATGCGGCAAAGGAAGAAATTTTCCGCCGCCATGCACTGAACGTGTAATAGTGTCTGACTTTCTTTGTCACGTAAAACATTTAATTCTTCTACAGTGGGAAAATGAATGGGCAGCTACAAGCAGTAATAAATTGAGGGTAATTAAAAGTACAGTTCGTCCTTGGGGGTCGTCAATACGTGCAAGTCGCAGAGAAGAGGTGGTGATCACCCGCCTTCGCATTGGTCACTAGTAGTATGTAATGACAGTTCAGCGAGACAGTCATTAGGGAATCCCCAGGTCATTAAGAAAATGTAAACAAGACTGGCGCCAGTGTTAGGGAACCCCGGTCACCCGAGGTCACTGGATTACGGATGTAAACAAACATGACGACACATGGTCATTAAGGAATGTAAACAAGACTGGGAACGGCGTCTTTAAGGGCATTTCTTATAGTGAAAGATAAGAGATTAAATGGGGATTAAGCAAACAAGGTTAGCGTGCATTAAAATAAAAATATTATTACGTATAACCCGCAGCATGCGCCGATAAATATTGAATAAATAGAGATACATAAACCGTATTTATTAGTAGAAACAATGGAACCGCTGTTTAAGCATCAATTCACATGTGTCGTGGCGGGGCCGTCCGGATGCGGAAAATCGCAGTTTGTTATAAAATTTTTAAAGAACATGTCTGAGTTATGCAATGTAGAATTTAAAAATATTTATTGGCACTACGCGGTATGGCAGCCGTCATTAAAGATCAGTAATATTCCGATAATATTCCAAGAAGGCCTACCCGACATGAATTCCGTTGATCCTTCATCACCGAATCTTATAATAATAGACGATTTAATGCGAGAATCCAACGCTAGTGTTGTCGATATATTTACCAAAGGAAGTCACCATCGAAATTTTAGCGTGTTTTTTATTACGCAAAACTTACTTCATCAAGGCAAAGGGCAGAGAGATATTTCCCTCAACGCTCAGTATATTGTTTATTTCAAAAACCCGCGTGATAGGAGTCAAATTAGGCACCTCGCGCAACAAGTTCATCCAGAAAACCCAAAATTTGTACAAGAAGCGTACACTGACGCGACGCGAGAGCCTCACGGATATCTGTTGTTTGATATGAAACAGTCAACATCGGAAGACCTGAGAATTAGAACTTGTATATTTCCGACGGATAAATATAATTTTGTGTACGTTGCTAAAAATAAATAAATAAAAGTTTAAGACGTATTGAACGCGATATCATTTGCCAACATGCCCCGCTCAGTAAAAGACGATGCGCTGTTACTACGCGCTCTACTGAAAATGAAACAGGCTAGGAGGAAACATTTTTTGAAATCAGCCGACGTCAATTTAATTCAAACTATATGCGAGTGTGCATATAACGTGTTAAAAGGAAACGTCCCGATATCGAGACCTCAGAAGTGTAAATTGTCGCGGTATAAGCACATCCTTAGAAAACTAGTAAAGAAAGGTAACAATTGGAAGAAAAAGAAGCATATAATTATTCAAAAAGGAGGAAGTTTATTTCCGTTATTAATTACTCCTGTGTTGAGCACTGTATTACAACATTTGCTGAAATAAAATGGAGCACGCGAAGAAAATGGTGATATTACCGCAAGATTTTGTACAGAGACTACAGGAAAACGAAAATGCTTGTGTAGTGGGCAATCTTGATAACGAAATGAAAGAAATGTTATACAATTCAAATCTAAACGATCGTGAAAAATGGTTAAATTACCAACAAGTGTTACAACGCTATCTTCATTTTACCGAGGAGCGGAGAAAACCTATAGAACTCACTGTAAATGAGAAAAGTAGTGATAAAAGTAATCAAGATTTTGGAATAACCGACCAAACTGAAATTTTGGAATCAATTCCGAAAACGTTTAGGAAGAATGCTGAAAATCTTTTAAAGCGTATTTCACAGGACAGTTCAATAAAATGGGACACACTAGGCGTTGTTAGCGTAGACGGTATCGAAATTCCTGGGTCGAATATAGTGGATCTATTTAACGATGTATTAAGACCTAGAAAATCTATGAATCCTCCAGGCTGGAATCAGTTTATAAATGCTTTAAAAAGAAATAATGTCCCCAGAAGTTATATAGGGAACCCGGAAGTTCGTGATTTGTTGGATCAAAAAGATATAAAATTAACAGGCGCAAAAAGTCGAGACCCAATGTATTATAGACCGCAGTACAAACAACCCGAAACTCCGCCGTCCACCCCCAGAATTAAAAAACCGTTGTCACCTCGTTCAAAGGCACCAATAAAGTGGGATACGTTTTCCCCATAACATGGATAAAGCCCTTCGCAAGATATACTACAATCCGTCCCACCCTGCCGGTTTTTCTGGAGCCCGAGGTGTGATACAAGTTTTGAAACACAAGTACAAGCCTAATAAAATCAAAGAATGGTTACAATCACAAGATACGTATACTCTTCATAACCAAGTTAGAAAAAAAATCCTCAGAAATAAATATATCGTAAACAACATCGACCGGCTATGGCAAGCCGACCTGAATGATATGCGCGGGATAGCAAAATATAACGACGGAATGAATTATATACTAACAGTTATCGATCTATTCAGTAAATACGCATTTGCAGAACCGTTAAAAAATAAAACCGGTACTTCGGTGAGGGAAGCGTTTGAGAATATTTTTAAAACTTCTAAAAGGAAACCGCAATGTATACAAACAGATAAAGGAACGGAATTTACTTCGAAAATTGTTCAAAAATACTTTCACGAGAATGGCATAACTTACTCGACAACACGGAACCCCGACGTGAAAGCGGCAGTGGTTGAACGGTTTAATAGAACACTCAAAACTAGAATGTGGCGCTACCTAACTTATAAAAATACGTACAGATACATCGATGTTCTCAAAGATTTAATAAAAGCCTATAATAACGCGAAACATTCGACGATTAAAATGGCTCCTAGTAAAGTGAACGAATCTAATATTTTACAAGTATGGAGTAATATATACAGAAAAGTACCACCTACTGTTACACCGAAATTTAAAATCGGGGAAATTGTCAGAATCGTAATGGAAAAGGGTTATTTCGAAAAAGGGTATGAATCGAAGTGGAGTGAAGAGTTGTTTAAAATTAAAAAGGTTGTAAAGCGTCCGCGACCTCTGTATGAACTAGAAGATTTGAAGGGTGAAACTGTAGAAGGAACATTTTACGAACCAGAACTTCAAAAAATTACAGTTAGTCAAAATAAATTATATAAAATAGATAAAATAATCGATACGAAAGGAAAAGGACGTAGTATGAAGGTACTCGTTAAATGGAAAGGATATCCGCCATCCTTTAATTCCTGGATTTCAGCATCAAGTCTTGTGAATATTAAAAAATGAACAACACTTCATTTTACTTAACTCTGCCGAGTAACAGTTCAATGTCGTATTTCCCGTCAAATACTACAACAAAATATACAACACAACTACCGAAACAAATCAATCTAAAAGGAGAATGGGAAGTTGGGGTTGTTGAAATGCATTACCCGTGTACTTTCCTGACAGTCACAGAAGGGAATAACCATATCTTTATATACACCCACGACAAAGAAAAAGATGTACACGTTGTGAAAGTTACGAAATTGGAACCGTCCACCTACAATACGGTGGAAACATTTATAGGAGCTCTTAATAAAAATTCGGTCATAGAAAAGTGTATACGATTCGAATATTACCAGAAAACACACCACGTTACTATCAACCCCATTATAAACGACGTTGTAAACATCGAGTTTTCGCCTTAATTGGCGCTACAATTGGGCTTTGAACCATATAAAAATAACGGACTATTAGGCGAAACGTCCTTTAGACCGTGTAATGTACGATTGGGTCTTCCGCCTCAAATGTATGTTTATTGTGACGTCATCGAACCGCAACTAATTGGCGACATAGTAGCACCTTTGCTTAGAATAATTAATGTCGATACGACTAATTACAATTACGGATCATACAAAACGTTTACGTTTTCCAAAATACATTACGTACCTGTGATGCGTACATATTTTGAAAACTTAGAAATAGATATAAGAGACGAATTCGGAAATCCAATACCATTCACTTTCGGAACGTCGTGTGTTAAACTACATTTTCGAATGAAACAAAATGAAACGAATTAATTTGGAAGATCCGTATTTATCGTATTATAAAAACCAGTTGGGTACCGGAGTCAGCGCGGTATACAGTGGGACACCGTACCAAAGAGGTCATGGAATAGGTAGTTTTTTAGGCGGCTTATTTCGGACCGTCACGCCGTTGATTAAATCAGGAATGAAGACGTTGGGTAAAGAAGCCTTAAAATCTGGAATCGGAATGCTGTCGGATATTGTCCGTACAGGGGATCCTAAAGACGCTTTCCAATCGGGAATGAAAGAACTTACAGGCAACCTAAAACGGAAAGCAGACTTGAAAATTGATACCCTCATGTCTGGGAGTGGGTATAAAACGAAACGTAAAGCCGTAACGATTCAGTCACTCAACAAACTCCTTAGGAAGCAGGTTTCAAAGAAAACTATTAAGAAATCGAGAAAAAATAATAAAAAAAATAAGTTATCAAAAGCAGACAATTTTAATTAACAATGGCTTTTCTTCATAACCAGTCATGCGTGTGCGTAAAGTCCGAATTAGACTTATTCTCTCTGCCACCAACGCAGACTAGCATAGAAAATGGGGAATGGATAGAGTACAAGCCTTTATCTTCGCTTACCGATGACGCGCCTATAGAATTTGTAGTACCCGGACAGGGAGACGAGTACTTAGATCTATCGCACACTATGCTTAACATTAAAGCAAGTATCGTGAAGACTGGTGGGGGAAATTTGGAGACAGCAGATAAAGTTGGGCCGGTAAATAACTGGATGCACTCGTTATTTAGCCAAATAGACGTATATTTAAATCAAAAACTGGTTTCACCACCGGGGAACACCTACCCTTATCGCTGTTATATAGAATCTCTTTTAAACTACGGACCCGCAGCTAAAAAATCTCACCTCACGTCGTGTCTCTGGTACACGGATACTAGCGGACACATGGACGATACGGCGGACGCTAATTCAGGTCTTGTAAAACGGAGGCAATATACGATAGACAGTAAACCCGTTGATATGTTGGGGCACATACACGCGGATATCTTCAACCAAGAAAAATTTCTTTTAGACGGTGTAATTACGTATACGTTTAATGCGTTCGAGAGACGCTTACAGTCTAATGTCAAGCACTTCGGGGTTCCAGGTTCATATTCAAGAGTCTAATTTATACGTGAGACGAATGAAAATTAACCCGTCAGTATTACTAGCTCATAGTGAAACATTATTACACGGTACCGCAAAATACCCAGTTACAAAAGTAGAAGTTAAGGCTCTTACAATCCCTACAGGTGTCCAAGGGAAAACACTAGACAACGTGTTTTTAGGTCAGTTACCGAAACGAGTAATTGTGGGCTTTGTCAGCAATAAAGCGTTCAATGGAGACTTTACAACAAACCCGTTCAACTTCCAGCACTACAAAGTTAATTTCTTTTCACTCTACGTCGACGGGCATCAGTTGCCCTCAAAACCGTTACAGCCCGATTATACCACAAACAATTTATATATACACGCTTACAATACATTGTTTTCCGGGACAGGAATACATTTTATGAATGAAGGTAACGAGATTAGTAGAAGCACTTACCCTAACGGTAACTGTTTGATGGCCTTCGATTTAACACCTGATCTGTCGGCAAACACAATGTCACACTGGAATTTAATACGTCACGGAAGTTTAAGAATCGAATTGAAATTTGAAGAAGCACTAACTGAAACAATAAACTGTATCGTATACGGAGAGTTTGACAACGTGATCGAAATCGATAGGAATAGAAACGTTATCGTGGACTTTGGAAGTTAGATACGATATATAAACAGAGTGCTCTCTTTCAACCGTTTTAGTGTAAGTAGTGGGTGTGTGAGTGGTTAGACTAAAAAATGGGTGCAGTTGCAGATTTTCAAGGCTTTCGAGACAACTCGGGATGTTACATAATAAAAGAGTTTGCCGTTATGTCTGTTAACAGCAAGTGGTTGCAGCACTGGATCGTCGGTCCGCCTTACGAGTTTTCTAATTTAACGAAAAAAAGAAAAAAGGAATGTAGTTGGTTGACTCACAATTATCACGGTATAAAATGGGACGACGGTTCAATAAGTTACGGATCGTTTATAAAAGACTTGAAATTAATATGCGAAGAAATTACTACCGTCTACGCAAAGGGTAAAGAAAAGTGTTTGTTCCTAGAGAACTTGTTAGGTATAAGAATTATAAATTTAGAAGAATTGGAATGCCCATCACTTAAAGTGTTGAATTCAAAGGCGGATGTCACCCGTTGTTTTTATCATAAGAAGTGTAAGAGATTTGCATACGCGTTGAGTAATGTTAACGTGCTGAATAATTGGTTGCACGAAGATGAATGCGGATCAGATCCACAATTGTCTAGCACGCCTGCCTGTGCTTTACTACGGGGTTTATGCAGCGGATCAGTTGCCGATGTATGTTGGGACGCCTAGTTGTATCGTTATAAACACAGACCCTCACACCAAACCTGGGCGCCATTGGGTGGCCGTTAATATTAGCAGCAACAGAGAGTTGGAATATTTTTATGGTTACGGAAATCTACCGACAAGACTGTCACATTTTTCCTTCATAAAAAGAAATTCACTCACACGTAAATTTAATTCAACGCAATTACAAGAATTAACGTCTACAGTGTGCGGCCAGTATTGCGTTATGTTTTTATATTTTAAATCCTTTGGTGTGCCGCTTGAAGATTTTTTATCTCTGTTTTCATACAGTACATACGACAACGATTTAAAAATTTGCTGTTTATTTAATAATACTTTTGGAAATTACATGTGGTCAAGTATGACTCAGCAGTGTTGCAGTCAAAGATAAGAGTTCACGCATGCGCGTCTTGCTTTTATCTGAAATTAAAATTTTGTGCATCAATATCTTTTTGAATTACTTTAAGATACATCTGTTTTATAAAGAAATTAATGAATGAATTTTAATTAACCTTAATGTAAAATAAATATTATTAATTATTGTAAATATATATATATATCTGTGTTCGGAATTTTGTTGTTATTATTTCAAATCCTTTAAAATCGAATATTAGGATGATGGATAATGAAAAGAATTATTCATAACATAAGGTTTATTATTATACATTTTTAAAACGTTTTCTTGGTGGTGGGCCGTCGTCGTCGTCTTCCTCGTCGTCGTCACCTGCTACTCTAATCGTGTACCCACTCACCAAGGCAAAAAAATGTTTCTACATTCGTCATACAAGTCCTTTGTTATGACTAACGTAGTTTCCACCCGATCCCCCCTCTCCTCCTCATCCAGCACATCCTCTTCGTCGCTGGATATACTTATAATATCCTCCTCCTCCGCCTCTTCTTCTTCCTCGTCATCGGAAATGACGATGGCATCCTCATCTGCGGACGACGACGAGAAGGACATCAAGCGTTGCCTCCTCTCATCATGCATGTACTCCTCCTCCTCCTCCTCCTCCTGGAACAGTAAACATGGTTAATCGATAATATGACATTTAACATTAAGCAACATACGTCGACTAATACCGTTGTGGTACACTTACGCATTCTGTTTCTTCGTCCCCGTCTACGTTTGTGGGAACTTCTACTACGAGATTTTCAAATAGCTCGTGGTCTTCCTCCCACCAATTTTCTCCTGCGGACGCCAGATTCTCGAAAATGTGCATGTCCTCTTCCCACCAATTGGCCATCCTAGAAAGTAGTCTGTATTAGTATTTGAACCGTCCAGATATCCCACGTGTGAACCTTAAGTTATAAATAGCTACCGTTCTGCCATAATTCATGTTGCCCAGGGAGCACCGCGAGGAGGCGGTAGCTTTCACTCCCCGCCTAACCTAACATGCATTATAACTAACGTAATTTAAATACAAACTACATATTACATTTTATCCTAATAGCTTTCACTCCCCGCCTAACCTAACATGCATTATAACTAACGTAATTTAAAATACAAACTACATATTTCATTTTATCCTATTTTATATCTATTTACATTACGTACATCTACATTGCTACATACTACATTAATACAGCTATATATATATATATATATATATATATATATATATATATATATATATATATATATATATTATCTTATATCTATTATACAACATCTAAAGCAAGTTCTGGGGCGTGCACACGATGATGTAACTAAATTACCACAGTTTATTACACAACTTAATATTATTTTATGTCCTCATTTTATTCCACACTTTTACATCCTATAAATACCAAAGTCACCGACCTTCGTGTACAGCAACACGCTATTGTTACTTTCACTTTTACATACAGAATGTTGAGTTTAGCAGCATTTTAAACAATATGGTAGATCCTGTATAGTATACGTGTGTAGCAATTTTATGACAAAAACAAAAAGGAATCTCCTTCCGCTCACAAGAGCTCTAGCACAATCGAGGTTTTTTGAAACCGTAGGGTACAGTATTATACTCCTCGATTCTTCTTCGTTTTGTGTACACAGTTCTATATATTTTTGTTTCAGGACGACTTACAACGTTACAGTGCCTAATTCTATAAATTTTGTTTGGATTATTTACAACTATTTCCCTAGGTGTGTTTTCGATTACCATTGACTTTAAAGCCTCGAAATTTATAATTTGGGAGTTTTTAAAATTTAATGTGATGCCTTTGACTTTACATACTGTTGTAAAATTTTCTTCACCTCTAACGCGTACCCTGTATGCATAATTTTTTGGCCCGCCGCTGACGAAAGTGTCTATGTACGATCGGGGTCCGTATTCTTCTACTTCGTCTTTTAAGTCGCCCAAATAGTCTCCTGTATACAGCTCTACATCTTGAGGTCTCTGTGTAAATATTATCGAATCGGTGTCAAAGTACAGGACTCTGCCCCCAAGCACCTCTAGATAAGAGTAGAGCTTTAAACGCGCGATCGCTGTCACAAATGCCGCAATTACAACGTTCGACCTTGATGACGGGGTAATGGCCTCTTCGTTATACTCCCAGTTAACCAACATGACATCATCATTTATGGGGAGTATATCTTTTGTAATTACCCCCGGATTAGAGAGGGTGGACACCAATTCTTCTCTTGTTTTAATAAACTTTGTTTGTTGTAAATTGTCGCGCTGACCAAACATCCCCCAAAAGCTGTTTAACATTAGTTTGGCAAGTGCCCTAAGTCCAGGATTTTTCGTAATGTTACATCTTTCTAACTGAACCCCGTCGTGTTCATAAAACTTTTTTAAGTAACGGGTTTTCTCTTCTTCTGTTTCGCACCAATTAGGCCAACCAGACGCTTCCTGTTTCATCTTCAAAAATTTATTTATATAATGAACGAATAATCCTCCATTTGTTCCGTTATATTTAGTGGTTGTATATTTCCATACTTCGTGTATTTGAATTACTTTGTATCCTTTTTCAATTGCTTTTGTAATTTCTTCAACAACCCATGTTCCTGTTAGACACCGTTGTTCTTGCGTATGGTTGCATTCATTTTCATTGTGGTTCTCTACGCAAGTTCTGCACAGTGGGAAATACAGCTTATTATGAATTTTGTACGGCAAGACCGGATGATACAGGTTTGAAGGCGGCGAGATCGTTATTTTAGCCAAACCTTCAACTCCGTCCAAATTTTCAGGGCAATCGTCCCCGAAAACAATTTCAGGGTGCCCGACAGGAAATGTACCGTATTTACACACCCAGGGATACAGGCTACATACGTCTAGATATTTTATGATTTCATCGTTTTTCAAATCGGCCTCATGATATAATTTTATCGCATTAGTCCGTCCTCCATAAAAAGCATTTCAGGGGTCTAGTGGTTCAGACGTTGTCCCCATTGTCCTTGTCAAAAACGTTCTTATTTCCGGTCGTTCTAATTTTTTAATATTGAAACAACATTCCCACATTTCAATCACTTTGTAGCCGTAACTTTCAAGTGTGTGTTTTTTACGTTGCGTCCTTTCATATCGTAATGCCATCGTTTCGTCGGGGTTGTTGTGTATGGGAGAGTCTCTATTTTTGTAGCATAGAGGGCAGCCGTGGTAAAAACGCCCGTTGAATTCGAACACGATTTTTTCGTTATCTTCTTCAAAATAGCCATCGACTTTATATTTTTGGATTCGTTTCTCTCTTCCGTTACCCGCATGTTGAATGGAGATACCCCGTTCGTGTTCTTCCCAAGATAGCCAAGAGATTGCGGCATACGACTGTTTGTCGCCCAATCTGTACCCACCTGCCGGTATAATACCTATCGTTTTTTCTGTCAGGAAGAGTTTTCGAAATGTTTTCATACATGCACTAGCGATCGTCACGTTCTCTGCGAAGGGGTCGATTTGACTTTCTTTTAAAAACATTTCTCTGAACTTCAAACACGCTGCTTTTAAGATTATTACATCTTGGGTGCAATATTTCTCCAATTCTTTTTGTAAATTGAAAATAGCGTTCTTGGCTTTTTCGTTTTCATACCACTCCATGAATATTTTTCGATCTTCTGCTTTCATCTGGTCCTGCCCATACGTTGTCGGGGGTGGTAGTTCAGCATTATACTCCCAATTTTCTGCTGTGTTGAAGAAATGGGTAAGTACCCTTTACTTTGTACATCTAAATTAAACATTTTGGGTAGCGCGCTTAGTCGAACGTTGAAAAAGTTAAACGAATCAATTAATTTTATATTTCCATACTGTATCATCTGTATTTTTGAGAAGGTCCTTATTACTTCGGGTGTCCGTTTCAATATTTCCGTCATGTATTTCAGGACGAATTGTCCGTCATAGGCTTTCATGTTGTGGGCGATTAGAATTATTTTTGAGAAAGCGTTCCTCGGCAATGTTACGTACTCCATAAAGTGTTTCAACATGTGTTCTCCTTTGAAGATGTGGTGTTTCAATCCACAAGTTGAGCACATCTCGTTATCTGTATTAATACAGCTGTGGCAAACTTGTTGAGCAACACAGAAGTTCGGTGTGTGTTCATAAGTGTTACCTCGGGATTGGAAACACGTATCTTGCTTGCACTCGAAATCGAAAAATACGTATAGAAATGTGTTCTTAGCCTGAGACTTTTGACTTTTGTTATCTTTTTGCATAAAACAAAGATGGCCTGAAGGTTTGTAACTTAAACACACGCTACAGTACACTTCGTTGCACACGTGTTTGTGTTTCCTATTTAAAAGTGAATATGTTTTGTTACAGTTGGAGCACCATTTCATTACATCGCAGGTAGTTCTAGTTTTTCCGGGGTTAGTTGCGCTATGTTTGTCAAAACACTCACGGCTGACGAAGAACCTGTTACAGCTATTGCATTTTATTTTTTCAATATTAGAACAGATCGGTGCATGTAAGCAGGATGGGCACTTTAGAGGGCACTTGTGTGCTTCTTTAGTGTTGTTTGCGGATTTACAATTTCGGCAATAATATGTAGTCGTGATTGCTGCGGTTAATGATGTGATTACATTGAAGTGGCCGTCACCGTAGATTAGATCTAAATTGGGTCTTCCAGCCGGACCCTCAAACATTGTTTCACGGCCACGTCTATCGGTGAAAACGGTAATTGTGAAAGTGTTGAGGTAGTTTTGAAACAGCCTAATTTCCTCGATTCCGGCTCCGTGCGTTAAGTCTACTCCAGCGGATTCGCATAATCGTATAGCCTCTGTTTTCTGCATAGAACGATATCCACTTCTTATTTCATTATATATTTTCATTTTTTCTTCACTTTCGTTTCTACTAACGTGGGCTAGTGCTACAACTAATGCACGGCTCAAACAAAGATTATCTCTTTCATTCCTTATAACAATTATGCCCTTCTTTTTTCGACAGAAATCAGAAAACGATGATGTGTAATCGACTCTCCCCTGCCGCGAGCTCCACCGCGCGGCATTTCTACATGGACACATTTCACGTGCATGGGTCCGTCAATAAAAAATTGGTCGTTGCTTTGTATTACATTTCATTTGTTTGGAGGATTATTTCGGAATTTACTTGACCGGCTTTTCGGATGCTAACCCCGATCGGTTTTTGCTCAGGCTTTCCGGAATTACTTACAGTAAGGCCAACTTTATCTTCGATATTTATGCTGGATTTAAGGAAATCAATTAGTGAATCGAACATTTCTTTCAGCCATTCCGTTACGTTTTCGCCTTCGGTTATGTCTCTAAATTTGAGGGTTATTTCATTTACATTTGTGTTAAATTTGGAGTACGATTTTTGAACGTTACTGATTATTTCAAAAGGTTCTGAACCTTCACCAGTTTGTATATCACGGCTACAGTGAGGCTGCGGGCTGGCGGGTACGTCGGCAAACGGTGATGGAGGGGGTAAAATCGGTGTCGCTGAATCGTCGACAACATCTGGTGTTTTTGGAGGTGATGGTAAGTTATTAACATTAGCTTCTTCGCTATCGACAAACTCGGAAAACTCTACACCGTCTACAGGGTCTACCATATATAGATCTACAAGATCGGAGATTGTGATATCATTTGTAAAAAAGCCATTCTTAAAATAATAACTAATAATAAACTAAATACTAAACTAATAATAAAATGTTACTTTCACTTTTCGTACAAGTACTTACACTAATTAATTCAAACTATCACTTTACACTTCGCACTATACTTGCCTATCTTCCATACACACTAACTACTACTTGATCAAAAAACTTAAAAACTTGGATAACTCGGATAACAACCGTCAAAAACGCTAGGTAATACCAGATAGAACTGATGAGTAGTCTATATGGTTTGGGGTTTATATACGATATTAAACTTTCACAAATATCTTATTATGGCTTTATTTACGATGTGGGTTTCTACAAAATCACAAAGACAATATTTGTCATTTCTGTAAAGTCCAAATCTCTGGTTCTTAATTGCCAGTAAACACATTTGCTTGGCAGACTCTTAGTCGTGTTGGACATTGCCTTAATGAGTTGTCATTTGCATTCTTTTCAACGATTTAACTCGGTTATTGTAGTAGGAGCTTACAGCTTTATTATCATCCGATATCGTGACACTTACGTTTTTTTTTTAAAACTATTTTATACCGCTAGTTAATTTTATACATAATAAGCTATTGAAAATATTATACTGTATTAAATCCATACTTACGTTTGTAAACGACAGCCTGAACGTTTTGCGCACTTGTACGGCGTGTAGTCAGTTCTTGTACAATAAGATCATACACATATTACAGGATCTTTAGTATTATTACTTTTATTAATTACGTTTTCGTTTTGTACGGTTAACGGTAAGTCTGTGCGCGCGCGTGCGTGTGTGTGTGTGTGTGTGTGTGTGTGTGTGTGTGTGTGCCTTCAGCAATGGGGATTTCAGAAACATAGCGACGGAGAAACCTCGTCGTCTTGTTTGTTTATATTTGTACTGACAATACCGCTACAGGACTAATCTAATTTGGGATTTAACGTCATTAATTGATTCATGCCTTCAGCTAGAGGATTTCTGAAACGTAGGCCGGTCTTGTTTACATTGCGTAATGACCATGTGTCGTCATGTTTGTTTACATCCGTAATCCATTGGCCTCGGGTGACCGGGGTTCCCTAACACTGGCGCCAGTCTTGTTTACATTTTCTTAATGACCTGGGGATTCCCTAATGACTGTCTGCCCGAACTGACCCTATATACTACTGTCACTCCATGTTAATGCATGGATTTCTGATGGAACGCGGGGACACACCTGAATGTGAATTCTGTAGGGAAACCATCACAATTAAACATATACTGCTCGATTGTGATGGTTTTCAAAATGTGCGTGTTATGTGTGGTCTGAGCAACTGTTTGGAGACGATGTTGGGAGATAGTGCCTCGGCCGTTGACCGGGTTCTAGACTTCCTTCATCGTCTGAATGTTTTAAATAAAATTTAATTTATATAGTTGTTATTTCTTGTGTTATATTATTTATTTATTTTATCTAAAAACTTTATTTCTGTTATGTTTATGCATACTTTTACGAGTTGTTATTAAATTTTTTCGTCCAGTGAATAAAACGCACACCCGACAGTATCATTCATCTTAGAACCATCTGTGAAAATAAGATTAGCAGATGGATATGAATTAGTCAGTCGATAAAACTCACGTTGATACTCAATGTTAGGAGTGTTGTCTTTCAGGTATGTACACAAGGAGAAATGAAAGGTCGGCATATTGATTATCCATTGAGGGACAAGACAAAAGGTCCTTTCAAACATTGGGGGTAGTTCAATACGCAAGTCTTCAAAAACACGGGTTGTTCTAATGCCAACAGGAGCTGTAGCGTGCGGTCGGGATTCATCATGTTGGTGCAACTGATTATGGAAAACGGTATTATAAGCAGGATGCCATGGTTTACATAATATATTACATACGTAACTTAATTGTAACTGCTGTCTAATATATATATATATATATTTATTTATTTATTTATTAGTATTATTCAATAAAATACATTTTTTAATTTCCGTAATGGTGTTACTTCTTCCAATAGCGTCGAGCAGCCGGACAGGTACATTTTTCCTCTGTGTTGTAAGGACATATAGAGTGGTCCTCAGGATTTGGTGTGCAGGATCCTTCCAACATCGCAAAGTATTTTGCAGCTGACCCCAAAAACCTTAATTATAATATCGGTCCAGTTTATTTCTTTGCCACAACCTTTCTTTGCAATCGTCCGATATCTTTATAATTACATCTTTTTTGTATGCATAATAACAATGTTTAAGACCATAATACCAAAACACTGTTCCTGTATTAATAGACTGATCTTTCATTAAATAACTATTAGTATTACTGTAATCATCTAAGTCCGATTCAGCCAAAGCCCCTCCAGGAAACACCTGTTCAAGAGAGTCTATTGTATTGAACTCGGGTGTTTTCGGTTGAGAAGAAGTTTAACTGTTCATGATGGCTCTCAAAACAAAATAGTACAAAACCTTTTCAGCAACCTGTCTTAAATACTGAAATTCTTACGTAATATATTTTACACAACACACACACACACACACACACACACACACACACACATATTGATATTTCAACCAGTATTATTTATATAAAAAAGTGCGTAAGGAATTATTGTAAAATAAAACTAAGATAAATTATATATATATATATATATATATATATATATATATATATATATATATATATATATATATATATATATAGACAAATATATATATATATATATTTATATATGTATATATATAATCATCTTTATTTTGTCAATAAGTTTTTAATGATAGATATTCATCTTTCTTTTGACAATAAATATTTTATTATCGGATATTCCTCCATCGTCTCCGCTGTTTCCGTCGCTCCTGCTGCCTCCGCGGGCTCTGTCGCCTCCTCTGCCTCCGCTGAGTCAACTGCCATTGATATGAACGGTACGTCCCAATCTTCATCGGCGATAATAGGGGGTGGAGTAGAAAGCATATGCCTTCTACGTATTATATCCCAGCGATTTTCTTCCTCCTCTTCGCTACTGCTCTCACTACTAGAGGCATCACCCTCAGCATAAAATCGCTCCAGCCACTGCCTATAGAACTCGTTGTCTTGCTGTTCTTCTTCTTCTTCTTCTTCATTAACAATCAACTCCTCTTCATTAAAAAATGGAATGTTATTTTTAAATAAAACTCCCATCTTTAAACTTAGTTAGAAGTTGACTGATGCATGTAGGAGGCGAAAGCCGGCAATATATAGCGAGAGAAAAATATGTTGAGTTGGAACCGTTCCAACAGCGTGAATACATAATCCATACCTGTATTAATTATTCTTACCGGATATTAAGTGTGAGTCAAGAAGCTGTCTTATTTGAAATAAAATATTTTCACTATTTAAACATTTTATCCCGAAAATTGATAAATCGTTTTGTTTCACTCTTTCTACCTAATTAGTAAATTCATTGAACTCGAAAACAGAATCATTTTTAAAAACATACAACAAACCGTTAATATATCGAAAAACTGAGTCTGGTGCCGCCGGTAGACCGTTAAATATTTTATAAGTAGCTCCATATCTCCCAACCGAAAAATAATCTTCATTTATTTCCATAAAATAGTTATCATCGAAAAAAATATGATTTTCCTACGTAAGTATTTACTAATCCTTGGAATCGTATGTTGTCTCTCCCATATTTCGATTGTATTGTCACAGGATATCCGTTTATAAGTTGTAATGAAGTAAAATCTAACATATATATTTGTCGGTTTATAAATAATACAAGTTGGTCGTATGGCAAGGGATAAAGTTTCATTTTCAGAAGCTAAAAAAATATTCAAAAGTTCCAGAATAATTGAGGGTAAGTCGTTTGCGTCGGTCGCGTCTAGTAGCAAGACCTCATGTAGAAATTGCGATGAACTGACTAAAACTGTTAAAGCACTGACTGAGCAAGTAGCTCAGCTGTTATCCGTAATTTCAACTGTTACCACTCCTGCTTCCAGTACATCTGATCAATCTTTGTCTATCTCTTCAAAAGAAAATCAGTCGAATATCTGTAAAAATCAAGCTCAAAAGTCACTTGTGACTAAATCTTCAAAACCTACTCTTCCTGAAGCAGTTCCATCTGCTTCAAAAATGATGGTCCGAACTAAGTCACAAGTGGTAAAACCGACAGTAAAGTCTGTTTCTCCTGGACTAGCTTACTTTTAAAAAAATCAAATACATACCCACCAGTAGTTGGGTCTAAGGATGCGGATAAAAAATTGGTTAAAACACCTCTAAGCAATTTAAAAAAACTAAAACTAAAACTGAAGCCCTATCAAAAGCGACTTCTTCCAAAACAAATGTATCTACAGAGTCCGACATGAATCACAGTAGTGATTCGATGTCGGTAGACTCTGATAAATCAAAAGTAGTAAATGACAAAAACGAACAGAACCCGCTGCTATATTAATTTATTTTATTTCAATGTCTGCATTTCCAATTAATAACAATGTGATACAGTGGAATATTAATGGGATAAGACCCCATATGGAAGATCTCAAAGTTCTTGTGCGAGATTCATCTCCTCTAATAATGTGTCTCCAAGAGACGCACTTGCATGAATCCCACACCTTCAATTTTAGGGGTTATTCTATTTTCAGAGCAGATTTCGTCACTGAGGAAAGAGCCAGAGGTGGTGTAGCCATATTGGTTCACAACTCTGTCCAGTCGGTATCTGTCAATATAATAACTCCTTTACAAGCTGTTGCCGTTCAGATTACCGTTCCATTCAAAGTTACCGTCTGTTGCCTTTACTTGCCGCCTAGTTACAATTTCCAACATCATGAAGTATATGAATTAATATCTCAGTTGCCACAACCGATTTTATTGACAGTTGATTTTAACGCTCACCATACTTCATGGGGTTCCTTATCCTGTAACTCAAGGGGAATACGAATCGAAAAAATACGCTCAAACTTAGATTTGTGTCATCTAAATGACGGTTCCCCGACTCATTTATCAGCATCTACTGGCGGATGGACAGTTGTCGATTTGTCTTTTTGTAGTCCAGTTTTGGCAACAAAGTTTGAATGGTCGGTGTTACCAGATTGGGAAGAATTTGCAAAAAGGTTTGTATCACCAGACATTGAAATGAACTGCATTAACACGGTGGTTAAGAAATTCACCAATACGATTTTAAATGTAGCCGAGGATGTTATCCCTAAAACATCTGCATTCCCACCACGTTCATCTGTTCCTTGGTGGAACGAGGACTGTAAGGAGGCTTTGCGTTTACGCCGAAAAGCACTACGGATATTCAACAAAAGCCCGACAGATGAAAATCTTGAGCGTTACAAAATCCTTCGAGCTAAAGCTCGAAGAATTTTTAGACAAAGTAGAAAGGAATCTTGGTCGCAATATATCGGAACAATATGCAGAACAACGCCAACATCTGTCGTCTGGAAGAAACTGCGCTCTATATCTGGCCGTATTCCATCCACGGAGTTGATGGGTCTTAAACGGCCGAATGGAGAGTTAGTTTCTCAGTGTTCCGATATTGTAAATTTATTAGGATCATCTTTTCCTAGCTATTCCTGTTCTACGGCGTATAACGCTGCCTTTCGTAAACACAAAAGTGCAGTGGAACCATTGCCGTTCACCATCGGTATTTCTGACGACTCTCCTCTTAATAGGCTGTTTACTCTGCATGAGCTGGAATCTGCACTCTCTTCATAGAAGGACACAGCTCCCGGTCCAGACAACCTCGTATATTCCATGATCAAAAACCTTCCAACGTCAGGTAGGCTTGCCCTCCTCGAGATATACAATCGTATATTCGATGAACATACTTTCCCTGACGCTTGGTTGGAAGCAATAGTAATTCCTATTCTTAAGCCAGGTAAAGATAAAACTGATGCAAGTAGCTATCGTCCGATTTCTCTTACTAGCGTTCTTTGCAAGCTGGTAGAAAAAAATGGTAAATCGTCGCCTTGTTTGGTATTTGGAAACCAACAATTTACTTTGCAAAGACCAGTGCGGCTTTAGGCAAGGACGATGTTCTGTGGATCAATTAGTATCTTTGGAATCTGCAATACAAAATGCGTTTCTCTTGCGTCAAACACTAGTAGCTGTTTTTTTCGACCTAGTGAAGGCATACGACATGGCTTGGAGAAGGGGAATTTTGAACACATTAAAATCATGGGGTATACAGGGCAGGATTCTGTATTTTATCAAAAACTTCCTCAGTAATAGGTATTTTAGGGTGCGTCTTGGTAGTACGCTATCAGATCGTTTCTACTTAGAGAATGGTGTTCCACAGGGGAGTGTACTTAGTGTTACTCTGTTTGCTATTGCAATCAATAGCATAACGTCTAACGTACGGTCCCCTGTCAGATGTTCTCTCTTTGTAGACGATTTTGCTATTTACGTAAGCACCAGAAACATGGCAACAGCTGAAAGAACCATTCAGCTGGTAATAAATAGGTTGCAGACCTGGACGAGAACTACTGGCTTTAAATTCTCAGCTGCTAAAACTCAGTGTATTGCTTTCAGTCGCCGTAGACAGATCCAGGCTCCGTCCTTATATCTTGATGGTATACAGCTTCGGACTTCTCCATCCGTTCGATTCTTGGGTCTAATACTCGACGAAAGGCTCTCGTGGAGCCCTCACCTGCGTGATATAAAATTAAGATGTAATAAAATCCTGGATATGTTGAGGGTTCTTAGTGGGTCACGTATCTAATATATCATGTAAACCATGGTATCCTGCTTATTATACAATTTTCCATAGTCAGTTGCTCCAACAATATGAATCCCGACCGCACGCTACAGCCCCTGTTGGCATAAGAACAACCCGTGTTTTTGAAGACTTGCGTATTGAACTACCCCCAATGTTTGAAAGGTCCTTTTGTCTTGTCCCTCCATGGATAATCAATATGCCGACCTTTGATTTCTCCTAGTATACATACCTGAAAGACAACACTCCTAACATTGTGTATCAACGTGAGTTTTCTCGACTGACTAATTCATATCCATCTGCTAAACTTATTTTCACAGATGGTTCAAAGATGGCTGATAATGTTGGGTGCGCGTTTTATTCACTGGACGAAACATATAGGTATGGATTACCCTCAATTTGTAGTGTCTTTACGGCCGAACTCTTTGCCATCTTAAAGGCTCTGAACATCATTGAATTCGATAGTTTGCATTTCGTAGTTTGTTCTGATTCAAAAAGTGCCTTCCAGGCAATCCGGGATATGTATTCGGTAAACCCTCTGGTTCAAGATATTCTGTGCTCTGTCCATAGACTTGAACTACGAGGTGCAAGAGTATCTTTTATCTGGATTCCTGGTCACTGTGGAATATTTGGAAACACTGTAGCGGATAATGCGGCAAAGGAAGCAACTTTTCTTCCGCCATGCACTCAACGTGTAATCGTGTCTGACTTTCTTTGCCACGTAAAACATTTAATTCATCTACAGTGGGAAAATGAATGGGCAGCTACAAGCAGTAATAAATTGAGGGTAATTAAAAGTACAGTTCGTCCTTGGGGGTCTTCAATACGTGCAAGTCGCAGAGAAGAGGTGGTGATCACCCGCCTTCGCATTGGTCACTCCATGTTAACGCATGGATTTCTGATGGAACGCGGTGACCCACCAGAATGCGAATTCTGTAGGGAAACCATCACAATTAAACATATACTGCTCGATTGTGATGGTTTTCAAAATGTGCGTGTTATGTGTGGTCTGAGCAACTGTTTGCAGACGATGTTGGGAGATAGTGCCTTGGCCGTTGACCGGGTTCTGGACTTCCTTCATCGTCTGAATGTTTTAAATAAAATTTAATTTATATAGTTGTTATTTATTGTGTTATATTATTTATTTATTTTATCTAAAAGCTTTATTTCTGTTATGTTTATGCATACTTTTACGAAATGTTATTAAATTTTATTGATTATTTATTGTTATTTAGTTCTTAAGTGTAATATATATATATATATATATATAAATTTTTAAAATTTTTAATTTATTTTTACTGTTATAGTTTGTTGTTGTTGTTTTATTCTTAAGTAAAATTTTGTTTTATATACTTTCATTTTCGTAACGGCGATGATAACCTGAACGGTTTTTCGCCGGAAAAAAAAAACAAGTTGGTCGTTAGGTCTCTGATAGAGAAAATCTATTTTTTCAAAATTTTGAGGTAAAAACTGCAACCAATCTGTTATGTTGCGCGCATCACTAATTGTTTTATCGCTTAACTGAACTATCCAAAACCATTTTTCAAAAAAAAATATAAAACTGTCGATTTATTACTAAAAACGTATTTAAATTTTTTAAATTACATAATTTTGGTACCAATGTTGTTGTTTTTGATGTAATAGTATAGGTTTTTTAAGGAACAATTAGGGTCTGTGTAATATTTTTTTTCTTGCCATACAGGCTCTGTATCGCTAAAACATCGTCCCTTCCAAGGTGAATTCTGTCGGTGTAGAAGGGATACATTGTTGAATTAAATTCGTTAGAATGCGAGGGGCCTAAAGAATGTCCTATTTCATGAATTAAAACAGGTAATAACGCAACTTGATCGTCGGAACATTTTTTAACATTCTTTTCAAAACACCAGTTTTCATCTTGATCAATATGAATTTCAACAAGTGTTCCATATGATAAAGGAAAAAACGAATGACCTAAAACATGTCCCTTACCATCAAAATCATATCCACAAAAATATTTACTCTTTTGATACTTATGTTTACCTCTTTTATTTGAAATTAAAATATCGCTATTAACTCTGTCGTTAATAAAAGTTAAATCGCAATATTTTTCTCATGTTTTAAAAGCTAGATCGGCTATATCTGTGTAGGAATTATTAGATATAGCATAATTCCATCTTAAAATTTTCTTTTGCCATTTACTGATTGTTTTGAAATCGAAAAATCCGTCTCGTACACCGCATCTCTTTTTGTTTTTTTTTTTTTGCGGCGAAAAACCGTTCAGGTTATCATCGCCGTCACCTATCGTCTTTCGTTGAGTCACTTGGCACGTTTGCTAATAAATAACACACAACTTTATTCTTGATATCTTGAAAGTAGTTATAGGCTGGCGACGATCTCAGAGAACACAAGGGAAAATAACTGGAGATACATCTCGACATCTGTAGTATCTCCTTCCATGTCGGCTCCTGTATAACCAACGTGTCTGGTAGGTAAAGGTGAGGCTGAATACAAAGTAGTTCACGGATTACAATAGATCTCTTGCCGTAAATCATTTGGAAAACAATTTGATGTTTATTTAAATCGAAATTTTCGAAATTCTGTTTTCTTCCTTCAAAAAAGTTGGAAATATATTCATATTTTTGTAGTAAAGCGTTCCATTCGTTAATATTTAGAGATATCCCGTTGTTTGATTCCGATTTTCGTATTTGCAATCTCGGTTCACACATGTTGTCAATATCTAATCCAATTGTAGTTGATTTAGTTTGATCTTATTCAAAGAATACCAAGTATTTAAAAGTAGAGGTGACAAACATCTGTTGGTTCTTTTCTTTTCGACTGTATTAGTAGTTTCTACTTTTTCCACTTCTTCCGCAAGTACATTTTTATTACACTTACTTTTCTTGCTTCTTTCGTACGGTGTAAGTCTTTTATGCGATTTGGTCTCCATTGTATTCGAAACTGAGAATGAGGCTCTATAGAACCTGTGTTTTATATACCGGTAAAATAATGACAACGCGCATGCGTGAACTCTTATATTTGACTGCAACAATGCTGAGTCATACTTGACCACTTGTTGTAATTTCCAAAAGTATTATTAAATAAACAGCAAATTTTTAAATCGTTATCGTATGTACTGTATGAAAACAGAGATAAAAAATCTTCAAACGGCACACCAAAGGATTTAAAATATAAAAACATAACGCAATACTGGCCGCACACTGTAGACGTTAATCCTTGTAATTGCATTGAATTAAATTTACTTGTGAGTGAATTTCTTTTTATGAAGGGAAAATGTGACAGTCTTGTCGGTAGATTTCTGTAACTATCAAAGTATTCCAACTCTCTGTTGCTGCTAATATAAACGGCCACCCAATGGCGCCCATGTGTGGTGTGAGGGTCTGTGTTTATAACGATACAACTAGGCGTCCCAACATACATCGGCAACTGATCCGCTGCATAAACCCCGTAGTGAGGCACAGGCAGGCGTGCTAGACAATTGTGGATCTGATCCGCATTCATCTTCGTGCAACCAATTATTCAGCACGTTAAGATTAACCAACGCGCATGCAGATCTCTTACACTTCTTATGATAAAAACAACGTGTGACATCCGCCTTTGAATTCAACACTTTAAGTGATGGGCATTCCAATTCTTCTAAATTTATAATTCTTATACCTAACAAGTTCTCTAGGAACAAACACTTTTCTTTACTCTTTGCGTAGACGGTAGTAATTTCTCCGCATATTAATTTCAAGTCTTTTATAAACGATCCGTAACTTATTGAACCGTCGTCCCATTTTATACCGTGATAATTGTGAGTCAACCAACTACATTCCTTTTTTCTATTTTTCGTTAAATTAGAAAACTCGTAAGGCGGACCGACGATCCAGCGCTGCATCCACTTGTTGTTAACAGAAATAACGGCAAACTCTTTTATTATGTAACATCCCGAGTTGTCTCGAAAGCCTTGAAAATCCGCAACTGCACCCATTTTTTCGTCTAACTACTCACACTCCCACTACTTACAGAAAAACGGCTGAAAGAGAGCACTCTGTTTATATATCGTATCTAACTTCCAAAGTCCACGATAACGTTTCTATTCCTATCGATTTCAATCACGTTGTCAAACTCTCCGTATACGATACAGTTTATTGTTTCAGTTAGTGTTTCTTCAAATCTCAATTCGATTCTTAAACTTCCGTGACGTATTAAATTCAGAGTGACATTGTGTTTGCCGAAAGATCAGGTGTTAAATCGAAGGCCATTAAGCTATTACCGTTAGGGTATGTGTTTCTACTAATCTCGTTACCTTCATTCATAAAATGTATTCCTGTCCCGGAAAACAATGTATTGTAAGCGTGAATATATAAATTATTTGTGGTATAATCGGGATGTAGTGGTTTTGAGGGCAACTGAAGTCTTATAGTCTTTAGACTATAGTATTAGTATTAAAAATGTTTAATTTTAATTTCCACCTATCCCCAATGTAGGACATTGTGCTGGATGGCGATGATAGCCTTTATGTGCTTTTCGCCAAAAGCTGTATCAAAAAAAAAAAAAAACATTGCTGTAAGAAGGTACCCTGAAAATTTCAAGTCTCTAGCTATAATAGTCTCGGCTGTACGTTGATGATTAGATTTGGACTGGGTAAGTAATTTAATGGCGTTAAAATCATTTTTTTGCAAAATCCTATCTAATTGCACCTTGACATTGTTGTAAGAAGTACCTTGAAAATTTCAAGTCTCTACCTGTAATAGTATTGGCTGTACATTGATTATTAAATTTGGACTGGGTAAGTAGTGTAATGGCGTCAAAATCAAATTTTTGGAAAATCCTTTCTTAGTGCACGCCTATATGATAACATAAATGTACCCTGAAAATTTCAAGTCGCTATCTAAAACAGTTTTGACACTGCGTTGATTATGAATCAGTCAGTCAGGACTTCTTCTATATAGTAATATATATATATATATATATATATATATATATATATATATATATATATATATATATATATATCCATTAAGGAAAATGAGAAAAGTACAAGAATATTACATTCTTACATCGAATATCGTTTACAACGAGGTATTGTAATGCCCTGTAAAAATTTTTATTAAAAAACAATTATATGTATTGAAATTTATATACCATGACGACTAATAAATTTGTGATTATTATTTCAAATCGATCGCTTTTCGATTTATTTTTTAAACATGTTTTCCCTTCCTTCCAACTACCGCCCTTACCCCAACTTTTATTCAAAAGGCTGTGTTTACTTAAAACTTTCATAGTACGAAATTTCGCACGGGCACCCTAGTTATTATTATTATTGAGATAGAATACAGTGAAATTTAAATATTATTTGAATCCCCAAGGTCACAGCATATATCACATATTTGTCTTTACAGGAATGTAATATATTGGCCAAAATGTACTAAATATTTAGCATATGTTATGTAAAGAGGAAGTATATTTTTTGCACATGATTACGTCGCAATTATTCGCGACGTTAAAACATTCTGAGTGCGGATATTTAGAAAGCATTGGCTCACAGACGTGCCTGGATTTAATGCCGAGCACACAACGCAGCTCGACTAAATCCTAGGCTTATATGAGGCAGGGTCAATGCTTTCTCAAAGAGGTAAAGAATCACGATTCTCATAACGTTTTCAATTTAGAAAGAAAATCACACAAATAAATGGTGGAAAACCTTACAAAACTTTCTCTTTTTTAACGATCCCTCGATTCTGGGTCCTGCCACGTTGACAGCTACAAATGCTCATTTTCCAATGGACGTTCTTAAAAATCGATTTTAACTGCAAAAAAATGGTTCTCGTCAATGTGTATGTCTGAAGCGGTATCCACATACTGGGCCAAAATTCGTGCAGAACCCGATTTTTAAAATTATTGAAATATGAAAAAAAAAACAACATTTTGTTAAACATATTTTATTTTAAATAATGTTGTTGCATGTTGGAAAATATGCACAATGTTCACGCACCATTTATTACTTTTCCAACAGGAACAAAAATATCAGAGCTTATTTATTTATACTGAAATTTTATTTCAAAGCCGTTAACAACTAATAACGACTGCAACGTTATTGCCAAGCGCGTTGTTAAGCAAACAATTACAAAAATCACTTCAGTTTGTATACAATGTTTTCAAACACAAATATTTCAATATTAACAATTAATTAAAATACCGCAAAATTGTCCATTAAAAAAATGATTTATCTGTTATTATTTATTGACCGAACAAAGCGAGGGGGTTTCAACTTGCCGTTCGGCATTTGGTTTGTGTGTTTGTTTGTTTGTTAATCAGTTTTGGCGAAATTCGTCCATCAATTATTCTAAAATTTGGTACGGTGGTACCTCGTATATAGCCCTAATGACATATGTGTAAGATGTTTTACCCATTCATTTCCATTTCAAAATGGCGGGCTTTGATGCAACGTTGAGAGTGTAGTTGCTGGTTATTTTGTGTAATACTGGCTGAACGGCAAAACCTATCATTTTCCGGAGAAAATTCGAAATAAACATTACTGTTACCGGTTAAATCAGTGGAAAAATTTACGATCGCTGTCTTGGAGCGCCCTGTATATTAATCAAGTACATACTACGAGGTCTACTGTTCTTTGAACTATTAGTATTTATAATATTCACTGGCAATAAACATGCCTCAATAGTGGTAATATTAATATCGAATTAACAGCTGTGGGGTTGAATCAGCTGTTTATGTGATTTACTTGGTAGAACAGGTATTATATTATTTATACTGAACATTTTTATATTTAATTGTAAGAAATTCTTCTGCAGTAACAAGCTTTTATCAGTATTTCGGTCAATAAAACATATTTCACATATACATAAGGAAAAAATCATATAATTAGCAATAATTATCAATGGCGTTATCAATAATTACCAATAGCGTTACCAATAATTATCAATGACGTTAACAACAGTTACCAATAACGATTCGAATACGCAGTGGTATGATCATGTGTTTTTCTGAAATAGGTGTTAACGTCTGGTGGAAGTGAAGTAAGACTGCGATGAAGGTAACAGCTGTTGTACAGTTATACGCCTTCACATTGCTTCCGGTCAACTTCCTCATCGTCGCCACCTACAACTGCACAGACTCTGAGAACATAGAAGGTAAGGGGCATACCATAAGAATAGCGCATACCTAAAGCTGTTGTCTTACTAGGGTGTTCCGTCAGACTTGCTGGAGATCCGTTACTTGCTGGTTGCTGGGGAAATTGCCAGACAGTGAACCAGCCGCGAAATATTTACCATCCAAATCAGAAGCTGAACAAGTTTAACTTCTTGAACTGTGGCGCTGCCTACTTGCAACTACAGTACTCAAACGAACTTCTCTATTTGTTCTATTACAGACCCCTGGCTTTGATTCGTTGTAACAAGCAAACGAAAAATAGTACAATACATGTAATTACACGATCACCTTAATTGTTTTATCCTCAACAATTAGACATATACATTTTTTAAAAAGAATTATAGAAAACATTTTGAGAGTATTATGTTTTAAAAAACACAGTCTTTTTGCTGTTGTTGGACTTTATGATTACACCAGGTCGAGAATGTCGAGGATACAAAATATTCTTTTACAACCATTATTGTTACCCGTATTGTTCTGAATATAATTGTTTTTTTTTTTCAAACTTTTATTATGATTTTATAGAGTTAATAATTTTTATCTCTTGCACTATTCATACAATTTGTAATAATAAAATTATATTTACATGATGAACATAATCGGAGTGATATTATTAGTATAAATATTTTATAAAAGAATATATTGAACAGCTATTTAAATTATTGTTGAATAATTATTGACAATTGATAATTGTAAAAAATACGCGGAAAGGTACAGTCTGTGCCCAGCTACTGTGGATACGCACCGAGTCTTGGTGTACAACGATTGCCAGTCGGACTTGTACAATCTTAGTGTATAGTGTTTTTCATTTTCAAAATATGAACTAGCATTAAATATAAATTACTTTGGAAAATTACGAATATAAGAAGATTTTGGCATGTTTTCGTAAAATACAGTCTAACAAATACACAGATATTTGAATTTAATACACTTATAACCACTTGTATGCCAGCGACACATCAAACAAAGAAACTCTGAGGACTGACTTGTCACTATTCACAAAGAAAAATGTTTATAACTTCGACACGCACGAATAAGAATTAAAGAATTACTAAAACTGACTCTGATAAGCCTACTTGAAGGTGGAAAAGTATTGGGGGGGGGGTCAAATCAAAGATTAATGTACCACAGTTGTTTATAAACCCAAATCTTTTATTGTTACAAAAGTACAGTAAAGAATCTGTTTTGTCTTTCATTTTTTTGGAAATCGGATTATTTCTCGTTTCACAGAACTTTTACATACACACAAACCCCTGTTAACACATGGATTTCTGATGGGAGGCGGGGACCCACCTGAATGCGATCTTAAAACATACAGACTGTGTAACTTTTTGGGTTTGTTATTTCCTAGTGATAGGTTCCTTCATCGTTTGAATGTTTTAAATAAAATTTAATATATATAGTTGTTATTTCTTGTAAACGAAAATCGAACAGCTTTCCAATTTTGAAAAGCTACCTTTAACTTTAAAATAAAAGTTAATACGCTTTTAATTTATAAAGCTTATTAAATTACGCTTTTAAAATTAAAGTTAAAACATAAACCCATCAAATATAAAACGTAAACGGTTTTATATTTAATTTACGGAGAAGTAATCAGACTTAATTGACAAATTTCTGAATGGGTAATGCCAATGTATTACATTGGCAGATTGTTACCAATGGGCGAAATTAACAAATGGTTGAGTATGGTACCATTTGTTAATCAAATCCACGTGATTGTCCATTTGTGTACTTTGAGGTTAGGCTTAGTGGTTATTCTTTCCTTTGCATGGAAGTGTTGTCAAAAAGTATTAATGCGATTCTAGCGTTGTGCATTATACCGAAGAGCAGAACTGATCTAGGCCTACAAATAAACCAGGAAAAAGTAATAGTCTATTAGGCCTATACGATCTAAATATAATATAGACAACGTAAAAGATGTTTGTATGGATTATATGAAAGAAAGTGTAGAAGCCATCGAAGAAAATTTTATGAGCTCTGAATTAAATGTTGCATTAGAAGAGAACACCCTCGCTAACTGGCGTTGTCACACTCGCTGACGTAAAATACAGGCAAAGTTTTATACTTAGTTATATTAAACAAATATTTTAGATGAAAGAAAAAGTTAAAAAATATATACTCTGCTAACTGTTCTGCCAAAAGGAGTTGGTGATGGGATGGAGGTTGAAGGAGCTATTTCATGTTCTTATACAGCGGTAGTGCAAGAGGAGCCTTATGGTCCTACAAGTTCTGCCAAAAGGAGTTGGTGATGGGATGGAGGTTAAAGGAGCCAAACAAATATTTCATCGTTCAGAAGAATTATACAGCGGTTGTGCAAGAGGAGCCTTATGGTCCAGACTACAATATAAACAGCTAACTGTTCTGCCAAAAGGAGTTGGTGATGGGATGGAGGTTGAAGGAGCCAAACAAATATTTCATCGTTCAGAAGAATTATACAGCGGTAGTGCAAGAGGAGCCTTATGGTCCAGACTACAATATAAATAAACGAAACGAATTTGTACTAGTTTCTGAAATTTCACCTCAAAACATAAATATTAGGAAACAGCTGTTTATAATTTTTTATTTATACTCGTACAATGCCTTTTGAATATTTAATATTATAAAGTCTTGTTTACTTATCGCGTGAAATAAAATAGTGATAAAACCATATAGTATACATTATCCTTTATCAAAATAAAGCGGCAACATATTTCACAAACCTCTTTGAGTATTGTTAGTTCCCCCACCCAAATCCGAAACGTAGTTCTACTTCAGAACGTAATATCATCAGTTGTTTTTCAAAATGTGCCATATTCCGCTCAAGTTTGTGTATCTGTAATTCTAATTGTAAAATCATGTTGGGTAATGAATTTAAATATGATAAATCGATTTTAAAATCTCTTAGACAAAATGTATGACTTTCTTTGTAAGTAGATAAAGACCAACTTAGATAATACAAGTAACCATTCATTTGGATTGGGTTTTTTAGCAGATTTAGGCAACATATTTTTGTATCATTCAAAAAGATTATAAAACCCATTTTTTCTAATACCGTACACATGCGTGTAAAATTTTACTTAAGTTGGTTAATAATTAATTGTAACAAGTAATCTTTACTTTATAAAACATGTCAGAATGGGTGAATTTCGGTAAGAATCTTATTGCGGTTGTTGTGATTCCATTTTGTTTAAAGTTTCATTAATTTTGTGCTTTTTCCACTTTTCAATAAATAAGTTCTTCAACTTCGCAACTTACGGAATTGCTTTTGATTCAGAAGAAATTTGCAAGTTTTTTTTTCATTTCGGAGAACAAAAGACAGAATCTGAGTTTTCTCAAAATTACATTACGGAAGTCTTCAAGAGAATTTAAAGTTTTATTTGTTAGTAACAAATAATATGTCAACAATAATGTCTGGCAGTTTGTTTTTAAAAGCGATCAGGGTTGGGTGATCGACGTGGCCAAGACACCTGGTTTGGTGGGTCTCCGAATTGCGCACCTCACGGTCGCAGGTTCGACATGCAATTACTGCCGTAAAGAAAAAGCATAGTGATGGAAAGGCATTAGGTGGCCGTAACCGCTTGTGTGATGAAAGAATACTATTCAAAAATATTATAATGTAGCCATAAGGAAAAATACAAGCGAAAAATGTAGTGAATACGGCCTACAGCTCGAACTACTTAACCAATTGTGATCAACGGTCTGATTTTATTCACCATTGTTATAATACTCGTATCTGCTTCTTGCATAAAAGTAAAAAGAAATATGCTTATTATTAATAATTGTAAGTAGCGTACGAATACTATTTAAAACATGAACTCTCGTATAGCCTGAAATACGAAACCATTTTTGATAAATAGATTGTTACAGCAGCCCTTAATCAAGGTTGGAGTTACTGAAATGTTGACAACTGGGCTCAGAACACAATGTGGGCAGTAGCTCGTATGGAGCAGCGGCACGAAAGGCTTAACTGAGTGATAACATTATTATGATAACGTTACCAATTTAGCGACCACATTGTATTTGTTCTGCACGAATACTATTTTAAGTTATAACCGCACGCAGCTGTCTCGCCGACGCGATGGAAACAAATTTCTAATTTTTTTAAATTTTAGTCATTTAAAAATTTAATTCTCCCATCATAACAGTATTTAAATATATTATAAATTAGTATATGAAACTTTTAAAATATATTCGGACTTTAAAAGTCAAACGACCATGATTCCTGATCCAATTACAATTTGTTTTACATGCTAAATAATGCAGTTTCAATTTCGATTACGATAATTAAAAGTTACGAATTTCAATAGATTTGAAATATCCGTCATTTTGAAACTGTTACGCGATTTCGTTGGGTTTAGAACTTGTACAAAATATTATCACAATCTTTTTTAAAGCCAAGTTTGAAACAAAACGTTTTCAGCTAGCATATTAAATTTTCAAATTACATTATACATTCGGAAATGATCATTGACCGCCGTCGGTAACATTGTCTTGCCTGCAACGAGATTTGAAAATACAAAACACAAATTTATGTATACTTTACTCTAGTTACGATGGTGAAATTTGTGTAAAATAAAAAGATGTATTTTTAGAGATTTGGATTGGCCGCCATTTTGAAACTGTTGGACGGATTTTACGGGGTAACCAGCTTGTTTAAGTTATTAACAAAATCGATTTTTATGACAGGTTTGAATCAAATCGGACAAAATTTCAAACGTAAGCGTGCTAACACAATACACGCACGCACGCACGCGCGCGCACACACACACACACACACACACACACACACACACACACACATATATATATATATATATATATATATATATATATATATATATATATATATATGCTCAGTCGTCATTGTAGTTAAATCAATCAGTCTGTTGCGCACCTCAAGGTTCTTAGTTCGAGCCGTAAATATTCCTGTTGCTTTATCCTTATGCCGGGTGGCCACCAAAAACGGAGCGAAGCGAACTACGCATTTAAAACCTAACGTATTGCTTTTTAATGTAAGCACGGCCACTGAAAGCGTAACGGAGCTGAGCGGAGTGAAACGGCGTTGCTGGGCTCCGCTCCGCGTAGCTTCGACTCTAAGTTCGGTTTTGAAACTCCACTTCCCCCACCACGCTAACCACGCCTCCAAACTTGTTATTTCTCGTTGCCTAGGTTACTGTTATTGAACACAGTAGCTTGCTAGAATCCGTTACAGTAGGCGTAAACATTTAGATATAAAAGATATAAGCCAGTACACGTTCTTTAAACTGACTGAACTCAGCTCGGTCAGCCCAGCTTATTAGTACTTCTGATTAGTCTAACTGGCAGAAAATTAAACGTACATTACTGACTATTCACTATTGCTATGTTTCCAAAAGGACTAATCTGAGATTTATACTTTATACCAATTAGGATGAGGGATCGGCTTTGACGGAAAGTGTGAAGGAAGATTCTAAACCATTGGTCTCACATGCGATTGCAAGGAAAAAATAAAAAAGATTATGAATAGCGTACCTCTCTTTAGAATCCGCTGAAGAAGCATGGCAGCTTATTATATCCGAAGTACCTAATAACGAAAGGCTACAAAAAATCTTAAATTACTTCTTTGGAAATCTTATGAAGAACTGTAATATTTAATCTTTATTCTATATTTAATACATGTTCGCTACTTAATTCTTTGTTCGCTCTGTTCACAATGCTTTTGTATTCACACATCCATCTAAGTGTACCGGAGGCGTTATTTGGAGAGCACAAATTAATTTATGTAAGCTCCATTTAAAAAGTTCTCAGCCCATTACGGAACTTCTGTCTTTATAATCTTCCTTTAAATTAACTTTAACTTTCTCTTTATTTACCATAGGCCTATATCGGGTGAAAGTAAAATGGTCAATAAAGCTGGTTAACTTTCTTTAAGTATTTTCGTGTCCAAGAAATTTGTAGAAACAAGGTACAAACAGTACCTTTTTTGTACTATCTGTTCATTGAGCAAAGAAGGGTTAATTAAAATTATCCGGAATCTAACCTCAAAGTTGGGTTTTACGGAATTTATTTTTTCTTTGAAAACGCTTTCACTTTTTAACTAAGTATCGTTATTTTTTTATTCTTTTGCCTTCTTTTTTTACGACATAATATGTTTGGTCTGGTAAAATTATTATTTTTGTACTAAGTTGACAAATTTTAATACCACTTTGTGACTTGAAATGTTCACTATTAATTCAGAATATATAATGCAATTAATTGTTAAATTTATTAAAACTTCAAGATTCCTTCTACGTTTCCTTTTGTTTATACGATTTGAAGGGAAACTTAAATTTATTCATTTTTGTTGTTAAAAAGTGTAATAATCTATACCTAAATTTTGATGTTATTGTTTGTTGTTGTTTTTTTTTCTTAAGTAAAATTTTGTTTAATTAATTTTTTTTTATATACTTTCATCCTTCGTGACGGCGATGATAACCTGAATGGTTTTTCGCCGGAAGTTACATTTTTTTAAAAACTTTAAAACCTAAATTTTGATGTTTAAAATTTAATGGTTAATTTAAACTGTAATTAATGTTTAATGGTTTAATTAGCTTTAAAGTTAATTAGTGTTTAAAAAAAATTAAATATGCTGAAAAAATTCTTTTTGATAAGGTGAGCGAACAAATGAACCGATTTAATTAAGATGCTTAACATCATTCTAAGTTAACTTTCAAGACAGGGTGAGTGAGCTTCGTTCGGTGCAGAATTTTATGTTTGGGATATTTTGTAAGAAATCAAAGGGAATAATTATTGCAAACGTTTATAATTGTATCGTGTAGTGAAAATTTTCATTTAATATATCGATATGAACAGGTAAAACATCGTAACATCAAAATGGAGGAAGGTATATACGGGCGACCGAATAAGGAAACAACGTTATTCAGTTACGAAGTGAAAGCGCTTTCAAAGAGAAAGGAAATGCCGTAAAACCCAGCTTTGAGGTCGGCTAAGATTATATTCCGGAAGATTTTATTTTATTTAGGAAACCCTTCTTTGTTCGATGAATAGGTTTACAAACAAAGTATTACTTTGTTGGAAACGAAAATACTTAAAGAAAGCTAATCAAGTTTATGACCATTTTATTTTCACCCGATATGTGGTAAATAAAGAGAAAGGATTGGGTGGCCTCTATGCAGGACGATTCGTGGTCATTGACCGAGTTTTAAATTTTTTACATCGTCTAAATATGTGTGAACCTACGCTATTATTGTGCAGCGTAATAATTTCATTTTATACATTATATAACTTTCTTTTAATATTATTTCTGTTAACTAGTTCTATATAAACTTTTGTTTCTGTTACTCCAATTGTGTTGTTTTTCATAAATTTATTCTTCTTAATTTTTTATTTGGTTAACTCTAAATGTTTTAACGATGTTATCTAGTTTTAGTGTTAACAGTGTTTAGTTTTAGTTTCCCCTCTGTGTAACAGGGGGCGACGATGGTCTTCATATGATTTTCGTCAAAAATCTAAAACAAAGAGTTAAGTTAAAAAAAATTATTATATCGATTTATACGATAATAAGTAACAGGGGATTATGAGGAGAGAAAGTTGTGTAATGGATTTGAGAAATTTTTTAATATAACTTGTTTGATCCCACAAATTAACTTTTTGTCCTAGTGGTCACTTTATGTTTTGCTAATATATCGCTTTGTACGAAAATAAGTAATAGGGGGATTATAAAGACAGAAGTTGTGTAATGGATGTGAGACATTTTTAAACGTAACATGTTTGATCTCATAAAGTAACTTTTTGTCTTAGTGGTCACTTTATATTTTGTTAACATATCGCTTTTTACGAAAATAAGTAACAGGGGATTATAAAGGGAGAAGTGTAATGGATTTGAGAAATTTTTAAATGTAACGCACTTGATCCCATAAAGTAAATGTTTTGTTTTAGTGGTCACTTTACACTTTGTTAATATATCGATTTATAAGAAAAATAATTGGTATTTGCCCTGTTCATAAAACAAGAAATGCAATGTAAAACAATAGCGCTCTAGATATTTAGAATGTAGTTTTGAGGAAAATCGATGTTTTCAAAGTTAAAAAAATAAATATCCTTTAATAATATGAATGAAACAAGAATTTTAACTTCCATACTTTATGCCAGTTAGGGAATGAGAACTGGGAATGAGATCAGCGTTAATGTTAAGGGAAAAGAAACGGGAGTAACGTCTTATGAAACGTATCTCCATACGACTGAATTATTCATTCGCATTGGATTCATCATTGTTACATTTTTATGTAAATACTAAATTGGCGGTGTGAAAGAGGTTTTTTTTAGTCAAAGGAATATTGCAAAATACGAGACCCATTAATATTGATTCTTTAGCCAGAAAATAGTATATTCCGACTTACCATGAAAACTGTTATTTGAGACAACTCACTTAAAATGACAGTTATTCATTCACTGATTCGAAGTGTAGTGTAAACACCGGTATGCGGCAAGTCTACCAAACTGTCTGTCAGCTTTGTATCACTGTTTGTTTGTTGTATTGTGCAACGCTTGGTAAACTAAATATTAAATGAACGCTGTACTCAACTGTCTCGCTGAAGTGATGGAAGCAAATTGTTTATATTAATATTATTATTTTGTTTTACAGCCATGGATTTAACGTTCGTAAAAAAAATTAATTAGCATATTAAACCTTGAAACTAAGAAACTCTGATCGCTCTGAGAATTTCATCTTCATAATTTCAATGGATTTTCGAATAAATGCTAAATTATTTTCGCAGGTGAAACCTTGAATATACTTTTTTAAATAAAAAAAAATTGTCGTCAAAACGCTTTTAAAAAATTGACGAAAGTAAGAGTTTTGTTTGAAATGTTTTTAAATATTGTAAACAAAATTTTAGCGTACAGTGAGAGAACAAATGAACCTATTTAAGGTAGTTATTCATAAGCAACACTCTTTCTTCTTGTGGTCAAGCGTATTTTGATTTATTTTTGTTCTTTTTCTTCTTAAAACACAAATAAACACTCAACAGGGTTATACGTTTTCAAGAAGACAGCAAGTTTAAATGTAACTCACAAAACGGCTCCAATTCGTAAACCTACAGTTTTTTCGAAAACCGTAGGAGTTAAAAGAACAGTACTTTCTTAATTAGTATACAAATTTAACTGGTAGCCGTAATATTTACAAAATATGTTTACCGAACCAAATTAATTAGAAATTTTATTTTATTTCTTCATGAAGCGATAATATTATGATGTCTTGCTTACCAGCCAGTATTCTGGAAATTTGGAGCTACATTTTCAACGTTAAATCAGTGCCCGCCATCTTGGAACTAATGAATGAGATAAAATCTTAGACATATGTCTTCCACGCTTTTTACGAAATGCCTTCTTACCAAATTTCAAAACAAACGGTAAATGCATTTGGCCAAAACTCCTTCCACTCGTCATCGTTAAATCAGAGACCGCCATCTTGAAACGGAAGTAAATAGGAAAACATATTACAAATACATCATTTTGGGCTTTATACAAGATATTTTCGTACCAAATTTCAAAACAATCGTTTAATGCGTTTGGGTAAGACTGAGTACACGCGTTATTGTAAATCAAAGGCTGCCATCTTGAAACGTAAGTGATTGGGAAAAACCTTACACATAAGTCGTTCGGATGTTATACAAGGTAGGTCCGTACAGAATTTCAAAACAAACGGTAAATTACTAAATTTCAAAATACCGGCCAGAAATATCAGTAGTCAAGTTGAGTATGTATATAAAGGATAGTTTTTTGCAAGTCATTCATTATGTACACAGAAACACTAACTGTCGTGGTATTCAAAACATTGGGAGTTACCTGAGGTCCAAAGATGTAGGAGTCAAAAATTCTTCATTAGAAGGTATTCTGCCGATGTATGGTTTGATTTTGTCTTTTTTCAGAATAGAATGGTGCAGTGGGACGAGTCGATGTGACAGTTATTACAAGAAGGCGGTCATACAACATATTATTTAATATTGCAACTTTTTTTAAAAATAGTGGAAAAATCAAAACTCAAAATAATTGTTAACGAGCGAAGCGAGGTCTCTGTTTTAATTCTACCGTTCGACTTTTGGTTTGTGTGCTTGTTAAGCAGATTTGGCCAAACGCACTGACCATAATTTTAAAATTTGGTTCACGTTACCCTTACAAATCCCTTTTGAAGTATGTTTTGCCTATTCACTTCCGTTTCAATATGACGACCTCTGATTTCCGGTGAGGAGTGTACGCAGTTTTAGGCAAACGCGTGGACCCATTTTTCGATTTACTTCCGTTTCAAGATGGATAACCCTGGTTTAACAATGACGAGTGTACGCAGTTCTGGCCAAATGCATTGACCGATCGTTTGGAAATTTGGTACGAAGGTACCATGCATAATGCCCGAAAGACATGTGTGTAAGATTTTTTTCCCCATTCACTTCCTTTTCAAGGTGGAGGCCTTTGATTTAAAGTTACAAGTGTAGCTGCTGGTTATTTCCTGTAATAATGGCTGGATGTCTAGCTAGCCCTATAATAATTTCGACTACGTCATGAAGAAATAGCATAGATCTTCCAATAATATTGGTCCGGTAACATATTTCGTAAATGTTACCGGTTAAATTGGTGGCAAATGTTATGGAACACACTGTATATTAATCAAGAATTCACTGCTAAGTCCGCTGGCCTTTGAACTACTAGTTTACATACTAATTTATGTATCGAGAACGCTTGAATTGACAGAGAAGAGACTGTCAAATTGCGGTACCATCAATAAATAAGAATGTAAAGTGGTTCAAAGTTTTTGGTGGCAACTGGGTAATAAATACGGTTATATACGCGTAATTTGTGATACTTTCAGGAATAAGGTTTTGGAAGGACAAATTTAGATAAATTTCAATAAAAAAATCCAAAGCTTTGCAAATGGATGGAGATTGCAAGAAAAACAATTTACAATATGTTTTACCAAGAATTGTTGGCAGATTCAGGGACAACTATGGTCTACGATTTATACGTAGGATTTACGAACTTATATTTAGCAAATTTCGGCTACGCTAAGTTATGGTCGACAAAGAAAATAAGTACGGTATTTTTGTTCTTTATGTAATATAAGTTCATGTTCTGAATTAACAGAAATACGCAAAAATCTTAGTTGTGACAGCGCGGAGAATAATGGAATGTTGAGCTTCTTAAACGTTTAAAAATAGTAATCATTTTTTTACTAATTAAATTTATTTTTTACCATAATTTTTTTAACATAATTAAATTTATGGTTAAATTTAATTAACAAAATATAATACTTCTTGTTCAATTAGATATTAAAATATATATATATATATATATATATATATATATATATATATATGTGTGTGTGTGTGTGTGTGTGTGTGTGTGTGTGTGTGTGTGTGTGTGTGTGTGTGTGTTTTATGATTGGTTACGACACAAAATTTCAGGCTGAAGGTTAGTCTAACAACGAAAACAAATTCAGTTGTTCAATAAAAAATTAAAAACATGTATCATATTCTCTCTTCCTTTTTATTTTAATTGCGATAATTTGTTGGAAAACATGACAAATTATTATAGCTAGTTTTTAACAACACAACTTGAAACTTATTATAACATATCAGCTGATCGTTCGAATTTATATAAAACAACTACCATTATATAACTTTTATTGTAACTACCATTATAAATTTGTGCACTCGCACACACGACACGCAAAATCCATCACAATCAGCCCTAAAAGTTTGGAACCAATAATTGTATACTGTATAACATTATTGTATTCTAAACCTAGACTGTTTTTATAAAATTAAAACTGGTTTCGTTTGTTGATTCCATCTTTTCTGATGTGATATTTCATTAAAAAAATACATTCAAGTGTATTTGAAATGTACGCGCGCGCGCGTGTGTGTGTGTGTTTTATATATGTTTCAAATATACTAGAGGTTATTTGAAGCACCTGTTTTGTTTTTGCATGTACTTTTCATAATATTTATCTTTTAAAATATGTTTTCATATTAATAATTATTATTGTATTTTCCGTTCAAATTGTTTATTCATTTGTATTAAAAACCTGTTTATTTTGTAAAGTAAGTAAAATAACTAAGTTTATTGAAAATTAAAAAAGAAAGCTTTTATGATTTTTTCTCTTATATTTTCAAAAAAATAATCTTTTTCGCTTATTTTGGTATAAAAAATATTATTAAATAGGGTTGTTTATTTTTTTAACAATAGATCTTTATCTTAGTAATTACCATGCCAAATTTCAACATAATTCTGGAGGTAAAAATTGTTTAAATTAAAAAAAGAAAATGGCAGCCAGCAGAAAAACACTGCAGAAGTTCGGCGGCTTATTTTAGAAAACGAAGTAGGTCTGATATGATAGTGTATATTATTATTTTGTTTATCTGTGAATTTTATGGGCAATTTGATTGTTAACTTTTATTCCTTTTTATTATTTTACAGTTTTTATTATTTTCTTCATTGTTTGTTCATTTATTTACTGACGAAGCGTTCAAATTTTATTTACTTTATTCGCTTTATACTGGGAGCAGACAACTTTCAGTCACGCTTTTGGTGCATTCAGAAAAAAACATTGAATTAGTTTTTGGTTTTGAAAAGGACAGCATTTTTAATTCGAACCATTTTCCGTTCGTTGATGTTGTAATATTAACAAAGGCAATTTATTATTATCGTTATTAAAGTTTCAAATTGCCTTTAAAATACGAAAATGAACCCTGACCTCCGTTAGGTTTACACTCGTAAATTTAAAGCAATTTGATTTTAACATGTTAATTACGCAGCTTTTAAAAATGATTATACGGTTATGGAATTCGATTTTCAAAAAAGCTTGAGGAATTAGTTGATTTAAAAAAAATAATATTTGATTGATCGCCATTTTGAAACTGTTGAACGGATTTTGCTGGATAACGGATTTTGCTTCAATATTAAAGGACAGGATTGATGCTTGAATGTAATAAACATACTGTTCAGGAGCAGATCGGTAATGCCTGACCGCTGTAAATTTCTCCCGTAAAATAGTTTCGTGTGCATTAATGAGACAAATTGCTAGCAAATTATTTTAAATTCGACAAATAAATATTTATTGCAACAATAACTTTATCCAAATTTTATTTGACATCGCAAATAACATTTAATAACAATTCGGTCAAGGTTTGAATATTTTTCTAAAAAAATAATTATTATTCAAGTTTATATTTCACTTTTAAAAAATCCAGCCGCTTACATTCGACAAATAAATATTTATTGCAACAATAACTTTATCCAAATTTTATTTGACATCGCACGTCACGTCTTGAGGTCAAGGTTTGAATATTTTTCTAAAAAAAATAATTATTATTCAAGTTTATATTTCACTTTTAAAAAAATCCAGCCGCTACATCTGTTCTGTATTCAACGCGACGCGTTCATTGGCTTACAAAGCCGAGGAAAAGAAAGAGTTAATGCTTTCTGAATAAATATCACGCAGAGACACAGAAATGTTTCTTGTAAACTATTCCAAAAAGAGTAACACTATCTACTCAAAGTGATAATTCTAGGCCAACTAACAAACATTTACAATTTGAATTGATAATTTATACAGATTTTAATGCTTATCGTGCTGGGGAAAATCAATTATGAATTACAAAAAGTTATGATTTTTTTCAAGATTCGAACGACCGCCATTTTGAGATAGTTTCGTTAAGTAACGCATTACCATTGCTAATTGTTTGGCATATGACCATCAATAGCAAATAATAACTTTTCTTAACAATATCAATTTTTTTTGTTTAAAGGTTTCGTTTGAGATCTTATTGACTAGATTTCAGTAAAATGTTATCAACATTGCTAGAACAAATTTTGAATAAATTTGATTTTTAACAGTTTTTTTTAACCAAAAGGCAAGATGTTGAAAATATTTTTGGAAACAATAAAAATAACCATTGAAGTCAACATGCTAATTTTATTAAAAACGGTCAATTGGTTTCGTCTCCAGCGCGCGCGCACGCATGAATGCGCGTTTTAGGGCTGGTTGTGATGTTGGATTTCGCAAAACGAGGAAAATGTTTATATTGATATATAACAGTATATTTTGCGCGTCGCAAATTTCATTTTAAATTAATTATAATTAAAAATTACTGTTTCCGTCCAAGATCGAACCGCCTTACACGTAATAACCACTACACCACACACTTTGAAGAGGTTTGTCAGATTTAAGTATATGAAATGAATCGTAAATCTAATAAATTGAAGGATCAGTTCTTTTTAATATTAATTTGTAACGATTATCTGACTTCCATGGAACAGCTGATAGGCTATAAGTTTTAGGTTATGTTCATAAAAACTAGTTATGTTAATTTCTCGTTTATAAGAATTTCTAACGATCAGCTGATTTTATTGAACAGCTGATAGGCTATAATAAGTTTTAGGTTATGTTCATAAAAACTAGTTATGTTAATTTCTCGTTTATAAGAATTCCTAACGATCAGCTGATTTTATTGAACAGCTGATAGGCTATAATAAGTTTTAGGTTATGTTCATAAAAACTAGTTATGTTAATTTCTCGTTTATAAGAATTCCTAACGATCAGCTGATTTTATTGAACAGCTGATAGGCTATAATAAATTTCAGGTTATGTTTTGTCGTGTTTTCGGATAAAATACTGTAACTAAAATAAAAAAAAGGAAGAGAAAATGATACATAATTTTTATTTTTGGTTCAGTAACAGAATATGTTATATTAGAGGAAGCAACGGAAATACCAAAAAAGCCCGCACTGTTCGACGGTAGCAATAAACAAAACTGACAGTAGCCACTACCCAGCAGGAATTTAATTAATCTGACTTTAATTTATTTAGTTTATGTGTGACTACTCGCCTGCTATCACTAATGTTTTTCTAAACCTTCTATTCAATTATTACAGGACAACTGAACTTAATACCTGGTGATTTAGTTACTTATATCTTATCTAACTACAGTGATTGCAGGGCTCATTTTTTTTTAAATAAACCTATCTCGAATTTAATAGGTTCGAATTTAATAGGTTCGAATTTGGAAACGGTAAATGATATATATATATATTAATCAATACCCCCGCAGGGAGGTGCAGACTAGCTGCACCTATTGAGAGGATTTAGACGCCACTCGCAGTACCTAAGTCTAACGCACACTTACACTTACGACTTTAACACTTTACACTCACACTTACGTTTAGGGAGGCGATAAGTGCTTTTCGCCTTAAAACAACAACAACAAATATTAATCAATACATACAGATCATATTAAAATGAAGTCAATTTTTAATTGTAATCAAATTTATGTTATACAATACAGTAATAAAACTCAAAGGTAATCTTTTCGTATACGATTTCAAAAATTTTCAAGAAATAAAATTATTTTCAAAATGTATTAATTCGTTAGAAATCAAAATTTCATGAAATTGTTTAACTTCTTCTTTTTTCCTTAAGGTGCGCAGTTTATAGACGCAGCAGACTGACCGGTGCTTTATCCACATCGACCACCGAGTACACTCCTTTATAACTAACAACTCTACAATATAAATATAAAAATATTTTATCTGTATATTTTTATGTGGAATGGCAGTTAGACGGGTTTCAACTGTTTTCTATTTTATAATTTCAATTCTAATAATAACATATCGATTTCTTTCAAAACCAATTATTTATAATGAAATACAGTTATAATAGAATTTTATTTGATCAAAGATGCCCAGTTTAAATTGATTCTCCTTGGTTTATTCTTAAATATCTTTCAATTTATACAGTATTTATTTTGAAAACTTTATGTTAAAAAGTTTTTATCAACTAAATGATTTCATCACAATGTTTTATTTGTCCATAATAATTTAGGTGTAATATTATCACTGTTTGATCAAAATCAGTTGCCTTTATTTTGTGAGAGTGAATTTTAATTTCAAATTGAATCGATATCAAGAATCCATTTAATTTGTACAAGAAAAAAATTTTTACCAGACTATAAATTTAAGCAAATTGAAGTCTTCAGCTGTAAGTTACAATATTATAACCTCATTCCATGGGCTGGCCGAATTTTGCTTGATTGATTCTAGCTACAATGTTTCCGAAATTGAAAAGATGTTGCGTGGTCTGTAGATACCATTAATTTTCAAACGTAATAAAGGCCCATCAAGAAACTACACCCGATAATGGATTCCTGATAGATCGATCCCTTGTGTGTTAACGTAATCAATTTATTTATAGACAATTTCAATTTTTCAACATTTTACTTTCTTTCAACAGTAATTTTTCTTTCTTTAATTTTTTACATTATATAATAATATTTTACTTTACATTTTTATATAGGCCTATAATAATAATAAGAAGAAGAAGTAATAATAATAATTTACTTTACATTTTTATAATATTTTGTTGACGTTAGTTTATTTTTATTAAATTTTTCTTCACTTTAAGCAGTGAAAAAACTTGTAATTTCTTCAGCTACAAAAAAGCTATTAAAGCTTAAAATCCACATATTTTTCCGAATACCTAGAATTGGCTGTATACTACACTACTAGGTATACCAACCTAATTAACGAAATTTTCCATTCATTAATTTCATTCATTCATTAATTTCTTTATTAAAAACAGATGTATCTTAAAGTAATTCAAAAAGATATTGATGCACAAAATTTTAATTTCAGATAACATCAAGTCTTGCTTTATTTGATTAGATTCAATTTTTCATTATCCATCATTCTAATATTCGATTTTAAAGGATTTGAAATAAGAACAACAAAATTCCGAACACAGATATATATATATATATATATTTACAATAATTAATAATATTTTTTTTTACAATAAGGTTATTTGAAATTCATTCATTAATTTCTTTATAAAACAGATGTATCTTAAAGTAATTCAAAAAGATATTGATGCACAAAATTTTAACTTGATAAAAGCAAGTCTTGCTCTATTTGATTAGATTCAATTTTACTTATATTAAGGTTATTTAAAATTCATTCATTTATTTCTTTATAAAACAGATGTATCTTAAAGTAATTCAAAAAGATATTGATGCACAAAATTTTAATTTCAGATAAAATCAAGTCTTGCTCTATTTGATTAGATTCAATTTTACAATCACTCACATCCATTCCTTCTAAATATTTTATTACATAGTTTTTTTATTACGGAATCGTCGTTCGTTGAGTCACTTGGTACGTTTGCTAATAAATAACACACAACTTTATTCTTGATATCTTGAAAGTAGTTATAGGCTGGCGACGATCTCAGAGAACACAAGTGAAAATAACTGGAGATACAGCTCGACATCTGTAGTATCCCCTTCCATGTCGACTCCTGTATAACCAACGTGTCTGGTAGGTAAAAGTGAGGCTGCATACAACGTAGTTCACGGATTACAATAGATCTCTTGCCGTAAATCATTTGGAAAACAACTTGGTGTTTATCTAAATCGAAATTTTCGAAATTCTGTTTTCTTCCTTCAAAAAAGTTGGAAATATATTCGTATTTTTGTAGTAAAGCGTTCCATTCGTTAATATTTAGAGATATCCCACTGTTTGAGTCCGATTTTCGTATTTGCAATCTCGGTTCACACATGCTGTCAATATCTAATCCAATTGTAGTTGATTTGGTTTGACTCTTATTCAAAGAATACCAAGTATTTAAAAGTAGCGGTGACAAACATCTGTTGGTTCTTTTCTTTTCGACGGTATTAGTAGATTCTACTTTTTCTACTTCTTCCGCAAGTACATTTTTATTGCACTTACTTTTCTTGCTTCTTTCGTACGGTGTACGTCTCTTATGGAATGTGGTCTCCATTGTATTCGGAACTGAGAATGAGGCTCTATAGAACCTGTGTTTTATATACCGGTAACATAATGACAACGCGCATGCGTGAACTCTTATCTTTGACTGCAACAATGCTGAGTCATACTTGACCACATATTGTAATTTCCAAAAGTATTATTAAATAAACAGCAAATTTTTTTTTTCAATCGTTATCGTATGTACTGTATGAAAACAGAGTTAAAAAATCTTCAAGATCAAAATATTCCAACTCTCTGTTGCTGCTAATATCAACGACCACCCAATGGCGTCCAGGTTTGGTGTTTATAACGATACAACTAGGCGTCCCACCATACATCGGCAACTGATCTGCTGCATAAACCCCGTAGTGAGGTACAGGCAGGCGTGCTAGACAATTAGGGATCTGATCCGCATTCATCTTCGTGCAACCAATTATTCAGCACGTTAACATTACTCAAAGCGCATACATATCTCTTACACTTCTTATGATAAAAACAACGGGTGACATCCGCCTTTGCATTCAACACTTTAAGTGACGGCATTCCAATTCTTCTAAATTTATAATTCTTATACCTAACAAGTTCTCTAGGAACAAACACTTTTCTTTACCCTTTGCGTAGACGGTGCCGGCGGAGGCAGCTGACGTGAGCAGCTGATGGGCTTAGCGACCCCACCATACCTCTAGCTCATTCTACTCTCACTCATTTACTCCACATACACACAACATACACACCACATATATACACACACACTCTCACACAAACACATTTACACCCGCAGGGGGGTGCAGACTAGCTGTACCTAATGAGAGGACCTGGACGAGCCTCGCGGCACCCGTGTCTAACACACACTTACACTTACAGCACTACACTTACGATTTAAACACTTTACACACACACACACGTACATTTAGGGATTTGCTGTACTTGTTCCGTTATGTCTGGGAGTGGTAATACTGCTTGGTTTCCTTTGGCGGGGCCAAGTATGTGGAACCTGATGTGTGCCTGGCACTGCCGAGGACCGCTGATGGGACAAGTGCTGGGACCGAGCAGCCTATAGGCGCCTGGCAAGCACATGGGTGTTGAATTATGGGTGTCGGAGCCTATAATTGGGTCTATCGTTACAAATGGTTGCATTCTGTGAGTACATGGAGAGCGGCTGCCAGTGGTACTTGGGTTTGGGGAACCGTAACGTTGTACCGGAACCCATTCCTAAGATTCTGGAGTACTTCGGCTCCAGGATATTGGAGGTCCCCCTCAATTTATTGGGGATTCTCGCTTTAGTTCGAGTATCCTGGGCTACTGGTGACGTTTGGGTGCACCCTGTACCATTTGTGCGAGATATCAACATTCGTGGAATCGCTCGGTAACAAAATTATGGAAAACTCAAAACAAAACGCCAAGAATTCGCTAAAGAGGCCTCGTTCGACTACGTCGAACAGGTCTGTTGATAGTAGTGGGAGTCGTGAAAATCTGGAGGAAATGGAGATGTGTGCTGTACCTATTCAGCTACCATCTCCAAGATTTTTAATATTTAAAAATTCTGAGGAAGGTTCGGACCTGTCTAAGGTGTCGCCCTTCCTCATTAACAAAGCTATAGTGGGAAGAGCAGGTCCCGTAGCGTCTATTAAGAAGCTGCAAAACGGGACGCTGTTAGTGCAGACAAATAGCGACAAGCAGAGCTTGTCGCTCTTAAAAATGACGTCTTTCTTCGAGAAAGTTAAGGTTGCGGTGGAACCACACAGGTCTTTGAATTCCGCTAAAGGAGTTGTAACCTGTAGAGATCTCCTCCATTTAGACCTGGAGGAGATAAAGTCGGAATTAGCATCGGAGTCGGTCACAGATGTACAGCGGATTCTGAGGAACGAGAACGGGAAAAAAGTTCCAACCGCGTCCCTCATATTGACTTTTGGAAAGCCTGTTATCCCGGAACACATATTTGCTGGGTATCAACGGCTTTCTGTCCGTCCTTACGTGCCAAACCCAAAACGATGCTTTAAGTGTCAGGGTTTTGGACACGTGAGTTCTGCATGTAGAAGGCCCGAAATATGTGGTAATTGTGGTTCCAATAGCCATAATAGTGACAATTGCTCGGATGACCCAAAGTGTTCCAATTGTGGTGGAGATCATCCGGCTCGTTCCTTTAACTGTCCAAAGTTTAAGGACGAGAAAGTAATTCTAGCAATTATGGCTAAGGATAAAGTCTCATTTTCAGAGGCGAAGAAAACTTTCAAGAGCTCCAGAATAAATATTGAGGGAAAATCTTTTGCCGCTGTCGCGTCTAGCAACAAGGCCTCTTGCCGCAACTGTGAAGAGCTGACAAAAACCGTAAAAGTTTTAACCGAACAAGTAGCTCAACTCTTATCTCTGTTTTCTGCTGGTAACACTCCTGTTCCTATTACTAAAACATCTTTTTTCTCTGTAGACAACATTTCGAAAGACATTAAGTCAACTGCCGCTAAAACTCAAGCTTCAAAATCACTTGTGACTAAAACTTCAAAACCTGCAAGTCCTGAGGTAATTCCATCTTCTTCGAACTTGAAGACCCGAACCAAGTCACAAGTGCTAAAGCCTGCTTCGAAAAACGTTTCTCCTGGTCTCGCCTATTTTTTGAAAAAATCGAACACATATCCACCAGTAGTTGCGTCTAAGACTTCAGAAAAGAAGTTGATTAAAAGTACAGCTAAGCAAGATAAAAAAACCAAAATTGGAGCCGCTTCAAAAGCGGCTTCTTCCAAAACAAACACATCTGCAGAGTCCGACTTAAATCACAGTAGTGATTCGATGTCGGTAGACTCTGATAAATCAAAAGTAGTAAATGACAAAAACGAACAGAACCCGCTGCTATATTAATCCATTTTATTTCAATGTCTGCATTTCCAATTAATAGCAATGTGATACAGTGGAATGTTAATGGGATAAGAAGCCATATGGAAGATCTCAAAGTTCTTGTGCGAGATTCATCTCCTCTAATAATGTGCCTCCAAGAGACGCACTTGCATGAATCCCACACCTTCAATTTTAGGGGTTATTCTATTTTCAGAACAGATTTCGTCACTGAGGAAAGAGCCAGAGGTGGCGTAGCCATATTGGTTCACAACTCTGTCCAGTCCATATCTGTCAATATAATAACTCCTTTACAAGCTGTTGCCGTTCAGATTACCGTTCCATTCAAAGTTACCGTCTGTTGCCTTTACTTGCCGCCTAGTTACAATTTCCAACATCATGAAGTATATGATTTAATATCTCAGTTGCCACAACCGATTTTATTGACAGGTGATTTTAACGCTCACCATACTTCATGGGGTTCCTTATCCTGTAACTCAAGGGAATACGAATCGAAGGAATACGGTCAAACTTAGATTTGTGCCTTCTAAATGACGGTTCTCCGACTCATTTATCAGCATCTACTGGCGGATGGACAGTTGTCGATTTGTCATTTTGTAGTCCAGTTTTGGCAACAAAGTTTGAATGGTCGGTGTTACCAGATCTGTATGGCAGTGATCATAATCCCATTAATATTTCATTTTGTACTTTCGCTCATGAGCAACGACGCCTGCCGCGTTGGATTCTTAAAAGGCAAATTGGGAAGAATTTGCAAAAGATTTGTATCACCAGACATTGAAATGAACTGCATTAACGCAGTGGTTAAGAAATTCACCAATACGATTTTAAATGTAGCCGAAGATGTTATCCTAAAACATCCGCATACCCACCACGTCCATCTGTTCCTTGGTGGAACGAGGACTGTAAGGAGGCTTTGCGTCTACGCCGAAAAGCACTACGGATATTCAACAAAAGCCCGACAGATGAAAATCTTGAGCGTTACAAAATCCTTCGAGCTAAAGCTCGAAGAATTTTTAGACAAAGTAGAAAGGAATCTTGGTCGCAATATATCGGAACAATCTGTAGAACAACGCCAACATCTGTCGTCTGGAAGAAACTGCGCTCTATATCTGGCCGTGTTCCATCCACGGAGTTGATGGGTCTTAAACGGCCGAATGGAGAGTTAGTTTCTCAGTGTTCCGATATTGTAAATTTATTAGGATCATCTTTTTCTAGCTATTCCTGTTCTACGGCGTATAACGCTGCTTTTCGTAAATACAAAAGTGCAGTGGAACCATTGCCGTTCACCATCGGTACTTCTGACGACTCTCCTCTTAATAGGCTGTTTACTCTGCATGAGCTGGAATCTGCACTGTCTTCAACGAAGGACACAGCTCCCGGTCCTGACAACCTCGTATATTCCATGATCAAAAACCTTCCAACGTCAGGTAGGCTTGCCCTCCTCGAGATATACAATCGTATATTCGATGAACATACTTTCCTGACGCTTGGTTGGAAGCAATAGTAATTCCTATTCTTAAGCCAGGTAAAGATAAAACTGATGCAAGTAGCTATCGTCCGATTTCTCTTACTAGCGTTCTTTGCAAGCTGGTAGAAAAAATGGTAAATCGTCGCCTTGTTTGGTATTTGAAACCAACAATTTACTTTGCAAAGACCAGTGCGGCTTTAGGCAAGGACGATGTTCTGTGGATCAATTAGTATCTTTGGAATCTGCAATACAAAATACGTTTCTCTTGCGTCAAACACTAGTAGCTGTTTTTTTCGACCTAGAGAAGGCATACGACATGGCTTGGAGAAGGGGAATTTTGAACACATTAAAATCATGGGGTATACAGGGCAGGATTCTGCATTTTATCAAAAACTTCCTCAGTAATAGGTATTTTAGGGTGCGTCTTGGTAGTACGCTATCAGACCGTTTCTACTTAGAGAATGGTGTTCCACAGGGGAGTGTACTTAGTGTTACTCTGTTTGCTATTGCAATCAATAGCATAACGTCTAACGTACGGTCCCCTGTCAGATGTTCTCTCTTTGTTGACGATTTTGCTATTTACGTAAGCACCAGAAACATGGCAACAGCTGAAAGAACCCTTCAGCTGGTAATAAATAGGTTGCAGACCTGGACGAGAACTACTGGCTTTAAATTCTCCGCTGCTAAAACTCAGTGTATTGCTTTCAGTCGCCGTCGACAGATCCAGGCTCCGTCGTTATATCTTGATGGTATACAGCTTCGGACTTCTCCATCCGTTCGATTCTTGGGTCTAATACTCGACGAAAGGCTCTCGTGGAGCCCTCACGTGCGTGATTTAAAATTAAGATGTAATAAAATCCTGGATATGTTGAGGGTTCTTAGTGGGTCTCGATGGGGTGCTGATAAGACCTGTATGCTGATGTTTTACCGTGCCGTAATTCGTTCGCGAATTGATTATGGCAGCATTGTTTATTCATCTGCTAGACCATCGATTTTAAAGAAACTAGATCCCGTCCATAACTCTGCAATCCGCCTTGTTTCTGGTGCTTTCCGTTCAAGTCCCGTCGTGAGTATTCTCGCCGATGCTGGGGAACCTTCCCTCTCTCGACGGAGACAGAAACTACAGTTAACTTATATAAGCAATCTATCATCTAAACCATGGCACCCTGCTTTTAATACAGTTTTAAAAATCAATTTTTGCGACAGTATGAAACTCGACCGAATGCTACTGCTCCTCTTGGTATTAGAACTTCCCGTATTTTTGATGACTTACGTATTGAACTACCCCAATGTTTGAAAGGTCCTTTTGTTTTGTCCCTCCGTGGAAAATCAATATGCCGACCTTTGATTTCTCCTTGTGTGCATACCAGAAAGACAGCACTCCTAACATTGTGTATCAACGTGAGTTTTTCGACTGACTAGTTCATATCCATCTGCTAAATTTATTTTCACAGATGGCTCTAAGATGAATAACAATGTTGGGTGTGCATTTTACTCACTGGATGAAACGTATAAGTATGGATTACCCTCAACTTGTAGTGTCTTTACAGCCGAACTCTTTGCCATCTTAAAGGCTCTGAACACTATTGAATTCGATAGTTTGCATTTCGTAGTTTGTTCTGATTCAAAAAGTGCCCTCCAGGCAATCCGGGATATGTATTCGGTAAACCCTCTGGTTCAAGATATTCTGTGCTCTGTCCATAGACTTGAACTACGAGGTGCAAGAGTATCATTTATCTGGATTCCTGGTCACTGTGGAATATTTGGGAACACTGTAGCGGATAATGCGGCAAAGGAAGCAACTTTTCTGCCGCCATGCACTGCACGTGTAATAGTGTCTGACTTTCTTTGTCACGCAAAACATTTAATTCTTCTACAGTGGGAAAATGAATGGGCAGCTACAAGCAATAACAAATTGAGGGTAATTAAAAATACTGTTCGTCCTTGGGGGTCGTCAATACGTGCAAGTCGTAGAGAAGAGGTGGTGATCACCCGCCTTCGCATCGGTCACTCCATGTTAACACATGGATTTCTGATGGAACGCGGGGACCCACCTAAATGCGAGTTCTGTGGGGAAACCATCACAATAAGACATATATTGCTCGATTGTGATGGTTTCCAAAATGTGCGTTTTATGTGTGGTCTGAGCAACTGTTTGCAGACGATGTTGGGAGATAGTGCCTCGGCCGTTGACCGGGTTCTAGACTTCCTTCATCGTCTGAATGTTTTAAATAAAATTTAATATATATAGTTGTTATTTCTTGTGTTATATTATTTATTTATTTTATCTAAAAACTTTATTTCTGTTATGTTTATGCATAGTTTTACGAATTGTTATTAAATTTTATTCATTATTTATTGTTATTTAGTTCTTAAGTGTAATATATCTATAGCTGTTATCTAAATTTTTAATTTATTTTTACTGTTATAGTTTGTTGTTGTTGTTTTGTTGTTTTTGTTGCTTTTTTCTTAAGTAAAATTTTGTTTAATTTTTTTTTTTATATATACTCTCATTTTTCGTGACGGCGATGATAACCTGAACGGTTTTTCGCCGGGAAAAAAAAAAAAAAAAAAAAAAAAAAATGCGTAGACGGTAGTACTTTCTTCGCATATTATTTTCAAGTCTTTTATAAACGATCCGTAACTTATTGAACCGTCAGTAGTATATAGGGACACTTCAGCGAGACAATCATTAGGGAATCCCCAGGTCATTAAGAAATTGTAAACAAGACTGGCGCCAGTCTTAGGGAACCCCGGTCACCCGAGGTCACTGGATTACAGATGTAAACAAACATGATGACACATGGTCATTACGCAATGTAAACAAGACCGGCCTACGTTTCGGAAATCCTCTTTGCTGAATAAAATAAAATATTATTACGTATAACCCGCAGCATGCGCCGATAAATATTGAATAAATAGAGATACATAAACCGTATTTATTAGTAGAAACAATGGAACCGCTGTTTAAGCATCAATTCACATGTGTTGTGGCGGGGCCGTCCGGATGCGGAAAATCGCAGTTTGTTATAAAATTTTTAAAGAACATGTCTGAGTTATGCAATGTAGAATTTAAAAATATTTATTGGCACTACGCGGTATGGCAGCCGTCATTAAAGATCAGTAATATTCCGATAATATTCCAAGAAGGCCTACCCGACATGAATTCCGTTGATCCTTCATCACCGAATCTTATAATAATAGACGATTTAATGCAAGAAACCAACGCTAGTGTTGTCGATATATTTACCAAAGGAAGTCACCATCGAAATATTAGCGTGTTTTTTATTACGCAAAACTTATTTCATCAAGGCAAAGGGCAGAGAGATATTTCCCTCAACGCTCAGTATATTGTTTATTTCAAAAACCCGCGTGATAGGAGTCAAATTAGGCACCTGGCGCAACAAGTTCATCCAGAAAACCCAAAATTTGTACAAGAAGCGTACACTGACGCGACGCGAGAGCCTCACGGTTATCTGTTGTTTGATATGAAACAGTCAACATCGGAAGACCTGAGAATTAGAACTTGTATATTTCCGACGGATAAATATAATTTTGTGTACGTTGCTAAAAATAAATAAATAAAAGTTTAAGACGTATTGAACTTAGAAGAAGTATCGTTTTCGGTGGCCAGGAAGATTTACCGATTTCAGAAACCTGTCACGGAAGGCAAGTCTTTTGCTGCTGTTGTTTCTTCCAATAAAAAGACATCCTGCGCAAATTGTGACGAGCTTACCAAAACTGTCAAAGTTTTGACGGAGCAGGTGGCTCAGTTACTCTCAATATTTTCTAAATCGTCCACTTCTGTTTCTACTTCTGAACAGGGAGCTGCAGTATCAGGTACTACACCTATCCAGACCTCGTTACCATCTGTCACAAAACCATCACAACAATCTTCAGGAAAGGTTCCTTCTGTTCCTAGACCAAGTACAACAAAGCCGCAGGTGACAAAGTCACAAGTTCTTAAAACTAGTGATAAAAATATCACTCCAGGGCTAGAGTACTTTCTGAAAAAGAAGTCTAATACCTGCCCTGCAACAGTTGGATCAAAAAATAAAAGTTCCATTACAGGAAAGAAACCTGTGATTGAAAAAAAAAAAAAGAAAAAAATTGTCAAGGGAGGCTTACCTTCAACCAAAAAACCTCCCAAAAACATAAAATCTTCAGAGTCTGACATTAGTCACAGTTGTGACTCTGTGTCTGTTGACTCTGATCCACCTATAGTATGCTCTATTGAGAAAATGAATCCCATCATAAACTAAATTATTAATTTTCAATGTCAACGCCTTCCATTTATAACAACGTGATACAGTGGAACAAAAACGGAGCCAAAAGTCATATTGAAGATTTAAAACTTCTTGTACGCGATATGTCTCCATTATTCATTTGCCTTCAAGAGACGCACCTTCACCAATCGCACACTTTCAATTTAAGAGGGTATTCTGTTGTCAGGGCCGACTTCATAACGGAAGAACGAGCGAAGGGTGGGGTAGCCATACTCGCTCGTGACTCTATTGATGCCGTTCCTGTGGACATAATAACTCCTTTACAAGCTGTCGCAGTTCAGACTACCGTACCATTTAAACTTACCATATGTTGCATTTATTTACCGCCTAGCTATGCTTTCCAAAACAACGACTTAGTTAACTTATTAATTCAGTTACCTGTCCCCTTTCTATTGATGGGTGATTTTAATGCTCATCACACATCGTGGGGCTCTACTACATGTAACTCACGAGGAAACCGAATTGACAATATGAGGACTACATTAGATCTATGTCTTATAAATAATGGTTCCCCAACACACTTATCGTCTTCTACAGGTGGTTGGACAGTCGTTGATTTGACCTTTTGCAGTCCAATTTTGGCAACGAAGTTCGAATGGTCGGCGATGTCTGATCTTTACGGCAGCGATCATACTCCGATTAATGTTTCACTTTGTACATTCCACCGTCCGAATCAACGCCCTCCGCGGTGGATTCTACAAAAGGCACAATGGGTGGATTTCACAGAGCAATTTGTATCACCTGACATTGAAGATTTTAACTCCATTAATGAAATAGTACAAACTTTAACTGAAAATATTTTAGACTTAGCACATAAAACTATTCCTCAAACCTCGACTCATCAATCTCGTCCCCCCGTTCCTTGGTGGACTGAGGACTGTAAGAATGCCTTGCTTTTACGCAGACGAGCTCTAAGAAGGTTCAACAGACGACCAACGAGTGAAAATCTTGAGAGGTATAAAATTCTCCGAGCTAGAGCTCGTAGAATATTTAGACAAAGTAGAAAAAATTCTTGGACCCAGTATATTAACACAATATCAAGAACAACACCAGTATCAACTGTTTGGAAGAAACTCCGTTCCGTGTCTGGTTCATCTCCATCAACTCCCTTGATGGGCATCAAACAACGGAACGGAATAATAAGTTTTGATCCTCGAGATATTGTTAATACATTGTGTTTATATTTTGCAGATTATTCTTCGTCTACTTCCTATAGCAATGGTTTTTGTCGTTTCAAAAATATTCAAGAAGCAATGCCATTCGTCGTTGGTACGTCTGTTTCTCCTTTAAACGCGCCCTTCTCAATAGAAGAGCTGGAATCTGCACTGTCATCCTCTTCAGATTCAGCACCAGGCCCTGATAACCTTGTATATTCCATGATTAAAAATCTTCCAACATCGGGGAGGATTTCCCTCCTGAAGATATACAATCGTATGTTTGAGGAACACTCTTTCCCCGATGTTTGGTTGGAAGCAACAGTGATTCCTATTCTTAAGCCAGGCAAAGATAAAACTGATCCAAACAGCTACCGCCCTATTTCTCTTACAAGTGTGCTATGCAAGCTAGTGGAGAAAATGGTAAATCGCCGTCTTGTTTGGTATTTAGAAAATAATAATTTACTCTCTAAGGACCAGTGTTGTTTTAGGCAAGGGCGATCTTCCATCGATCAGTTAGTTTTATTAGAATCTGCAATCCAAAATGCCTTTCTGTTACGTCAAACACTTGTTGCAATATTCTTTGACCTGGAGAAGGCATATGATATGGATTGGAGAAGAGGAATACTAAATACATTAAAATCATGGGGTATACAAGGTAATATACTAAGTTTTATTAAAAATTTTCTCTCTAACAGATATTTCAGAGTACGCCTTGGATCTACATTGTCAGATCGTTTTCGGATAGAGAATGGCGTCCCGCAGGGAAGTGTACTTAGTGTGACCTTGTTTGCCGTTGCTATCAATAGTATAACTACTAATGTGCGGTCTCCTGTTCGCTGTTCTCTATTTGTGGATGACTTTGCAATTTATTTTGGTGCTAGAAGTTTGGCCACAGCTGAAAGAACACTTCAGCTTACAGTAAATAGATTGCAGTCATGGACGAATTCTACTGGGTTTAAATTTTCTGCCGCTAAAACTCAATGTATTGCCTTCAGTCGCCGTCGACAGATCCGAACTCCTTCAATATTTCTCGATGGTACAGAAATTCGGACCATTCCATCTGTTCGATTTTTGGGGTTAATATTCGACCAAAGACTATCATGGAACCCTCATTTGCGTGATCTAAAGTTACGATGCAACAAAATTCTCGATATGTTGAGGGTGCTTAGTGGTTTTGATGGGGCGCTGATAGGACCTGTATGCTGATGTTTTACCGTGCGGTGATACGTTCGCGAATTGATTATGGCAGCATTGTATATTCATCTGCACGACCATCCGTATTAAAAAAAATAGACCCAGTCTATCACTCTGCAATACGACTCGTCTCTGGAGCCTTCCGTTCTAGTCCCGTTGTAAGCATTCTAGCCGAGACTGGGGAACCTTCACTGTTTCGACGGAGACAGAAACTACAGTTAACTTATGTAAGCAATTTATCATCTAAAACTTGGCACCCTGCTTTTAATACAGTTTTCAAAAATCAATTGGTGCGACAGTATGAAACTCGACCGAATGCTACTGCTCCTCTTGGTATTAGAACTTCCCGTATTTTTGATGACTTACGTATTGAACTACCCCAATGTTTGAAAGGTCCTTTTGTCTTGTCCCTCCATGGAAAATCAATATGCCGACCTTTGATTTCTCCTTGTGTGCATACCAGAAAGACAACACTCCTAACATTGTGTATCAACGTGAGTTTTTCGACTGACTGGTTCATATCCATCTGCTAAATTTTTTTTCACAGATGGCTCTATGATGAATAACAATGTTGGGTGTGCATTTTACTCACTGGACGAAACGTATAAGTATGGATTACCCTCAACTTGTAGTGTCTTTACAGCCGAACTCTTTGCCATCTTAAAGGCTCTAAACACTATTGAATTCGATAGTTTGCATTACGTAGTTTGTTCCGATTCAAAATGTGCACTCCAGGCAATCCAGGATATGTATTCGGTAAACCCTTTGGTTCAAGATGTTCTGTGTTCTGTCCATAGACTTGAACTACGAGGTGCAAGAGTATCATTTATCTGGATTCCTGGTCACTGTGGAATATTTGGAAACACTGTAGCGGATAATGCGGCAAAGGAAGCAACGTTTCTACTGCAATGCACTCAACGTGTAATTGTGTCTGACTTCGCCGGCGGAGGCATCTGACGTTAGCAGCTGATGGGCTTAGCGACCCCACCATACCTCTAGCTCATTCTACTCTCACTCATTTACTCCACATACACACAACACATAACATCCACAAACATACTCTCTCACACAAACACACACACACCCCGCAGGGGGTGCAGACTAGCTGAACCTAATGAGAGGACCTAGACGAACCTCGCGGCACCCGAGTCTGCCGGCGGAGGCAGCTGACGTGAGCAGCTGATGGGCTTAGCGACCCCACCATACCTCTAGCTCATTCTACTCTCACTCATTTACTCAACATACACACAACATCCACAAACACACTCCCTCACACAAACACATACACACCCGCAGGGGGGTGCAGACTAGCTGCACCTACTGAGAGGACCTAGACGAACCTCGCGGCACCCGAGTCTAGCAGACACTTACACTTACAGCACTACACTTACGATGTAAACACTTCACGCTCACACGTACATTTAGGGATTTGTTGTGCTTGTTCCGTTACGTCTGGGAGTGGCGATTCTGCTTGGTTTCCTTTGGCGGGGCCAAGTATGTGGAACCTGATGTGTGCCTAGCACTGCCGAGGACCTCTGATGGGACAGGTTCTGGAACCGAGCAGCCTATAGGCGCTTGGCAAGCGCATGAATGTTGAGTTATGGGTGTCGGAGCCCATAGCTGGGTCTATCGAAACAAATGGTTGCATTCTGTGAGTATATAGAGAGCGGCTGCCAGTGGTACTTGGGTTTGGGGAACCGTAACGATGTACCGGAACCCATTCCTAAAATATTCTGGAGTGCTGACAGACCATGTATTTCGGCTCCAGGATATCTGGAGGTCCCCCCCCATTTTTTTCTTCATTTTTCCATTTTTTTTTTTTTTTTTTTTTTTTTTTTTGGGGGTTCTCGCTTTAGCTCGAGTATCCTGGGCTGCTGGTGGTCGTTTGGGTGCACCCTGTGCCAGTTGTTCGAAAGTCTTCATTCATGAATCGCTCGGCAAACTAACTATGGAAAATAACAAACAAAACGCCAAAATGAGTTTAAAGAGGCATCGTTTGACCTTGTCAAACGAGTCTGTAGAAAGTGATGTTAGTGCAGCAATAGGAAAAGAGACTACACCAAATGTTCAAGGAGATGGTAACTTTACGTTACCTTCTCCGAGATTCTTAATCATCAAAAATGCAACGGAAGGAGCGGATTTGTCCAAAGTCTCGCCGTTTTTAATTAATAAAGCCATTGTTGGTAGGGCAGGCCCCGTAGTTTCTATCAAAAAACTACAAAACGGGACTTTACTTGTACAAACAAATAGCGACAAACAGACCCAGTCGCTATTAAAAATGACTTCCTTTTTGAAACAGTCAAGGTATCTGTAGAACCCCACAGAACCTTAAATTTTGCAAAAGGTGTCATAAGTTGCCGAGATCTTTTACATGTGGATCTAAGTGAAATTAAGACGGAGTTGACTTCAGAAGCTGTAGTTGATGTCTGCAGGATAATGCGAATGGAAAAGGGACAAAAAATCCCCACAACCTCCTTGATCTTGACATTTGGAAAACCTAAAATACCTGATTATATCTATGCTGGTTATCAAAGGCTGTCGGTGAGGCCATATGTTCCGAATCCAAGGCGTTGTTTTAAATGTCAAGGCTTCGGTCATATGAGTTCGTCGTGCACGAAGCCTGAGGTTTGCGGAAATTGCGGTATTCAAGGTCATTCTGGTGAAGGTTGTCAAGTTAGCCCGCAATGTGTGAATTGTGGCGGTGATCATCCCGCTCGATCTTCGATCTGCCCCAAGTTTCTTGAAGAAAAATCCATTCTTACAATAATGGCCAAAGATAAGGTATCCTTTTCTGAAGCCAAGAAGATCCATAAAAGCTCTAAGCCTCTTATAAGTGGAAAATCGTTTGCTTCTGCTACAGCCAATCAAAAAATATCTTGCGTGAATTGTGATGAGCTAACCAAAACTGTAAAGGTTTTGACTGATCAAGTTGCTCAGTTGTTAGCTTTGTTAACGTCCAATGTCGCACAAATTTCGGTTCCGGTTGTGAAGGAAGGCCCTAAATTGCTTTCTCCTGTAAAAGTAACTCCTGAGCCTACTTTTAAAAAAGAGCTTAAATTTCCAGTGACCAAGCCACGAATGACAACATCGCAAGTGTTGAAGCCTGTTGACAACAAAAACCACTCCAGGACTGGAATAATTAAAAAAAAAAAAAAATCAACAACTTGTCTACCGACTGTTGGACCTAAAAATAAAAATTCTACTATAGAAAAAAAACCTAGTTAAAAAAAATGAAAAAACTTCTAAAAGAGGTTCTAGTACTAAACCTCTTGTAAACAAAACCAAAAAATCATCAGAGTCTGACATTAGTTGTGACTCTGTGTCTGTTGATTCTGACCAATCTAAAGCATGCTCTATTGAAAATATGAATCCTATCATAAACTAAAGTATTAATTTTCAATGTCAACGCCTTCCATTTACAACAATGTGATACAGTGGAACATTAACGGAGCCAAAAGTCATATTGAAGATTTAAAACTTCTTGTACGCGATACGTCTCCATTATTCATTTGCCTTCAAGAGACGCACCTTCACCAATCGCACACTTTCAATTTAAGAGGGTATTCTGTTGTCAGGGCCGACTTCATAACGGAAGAACGAGCGAAGGGTGGGGTAGCCATACTCGCTCGTGACTCTATTGATGCCGTTCCTGTGGACATAATAACTCCTTTACAAGCTGTCGCAGTTCAGACTACCGTACCATTTAAACTTACCATATGTTGCATTTATTTACCGCCTAGCTATGCTTTCCAAAACAACGACTTAGTTAACTTATTAATTCAGTTACCTGTCCCTTTCTATTGATGGGTGATTTTAATGCTCATCACACATCGTGGGGCTCTACTACATGTAACTCACGAGGAAACCGAATTGACAATATGAGGACTACATTAGATCTATGTCTTATAAATAATGGTTCCCCAACACACTTATCGTCTTCTACAGGTGGTTGGACAGTCGTTGATTTGACCTTTTGCAGTCCAATTTTGGCAACGAAGTTCGAATGGTCGGCGATGTCTGATCTTTACGGCAGCGATCATACTCCGATTAATGTTTCACTTTGTACATTCCACCGTCCGAATCAACGCCCTCCGCGGTGGATTCTACAAAAGGCACAATGGGTGGATTTCACAGAGCAATTTGTATCACCTGACATTGAAGATTTTAACTCCATTAATGAAATAGTACAAACTTTAACTGAAAATATTTTAGACTTAGCACATAAAAACTATTCCTCAAACCTCGACTCATCAATCTCGTCCCCCCGTTCCTTGGTGGACTGAGGACTGTAAGAATGCCTTGCTTTTACGCAGACGAGCTCTAAGAAGGTTCAACAGACGACCAACGAGTGAAAATCTTGAGAGGTATAAAATTCTCCGAGCTAGAGCTCGTAGAATATTTAGACAAAGTAGAAAAATTCTTGGACCCAGTATATTAACACAATATCAAGAACAACACCAGTATCAACTGTTTGGAAGAAACTCCGTTCCGTGTCTGGTTCATCTCCATCAACTCCCTTGATGGGCATCAAACAACGGAACGGAATAATAAGTTTTGATCCTCGAGATATTGTTAATACATTGTGTTTATATTTTGCAGATTATTCTTCGTCTACTTCCTATAGCAATGGTTTTTGTCGTTTCAAAAATATTCAAGAAGCAATGCCATTCGTCGTTGGTACGTCTGTTTCTCCTTTAAACGCGCCCTTCTCAATAGAAGAGCTGGAATCTGCACTGTCATCCTCTTCAGATTCAGCACCAGGCCCTGATAACCTTGTATATTCCATGATTAAAAATCTTCCAACATCGGGGAGGATTTCCTCCTGAAGATATACAATCGTATGTTTGAGGAACACTCTTTCCCCGATGTTTGGTTGGAAGCAACAGTGATTCCTATTCTTAAGCCAGGCAAAGATAAAACTGATCCAAACAGCTACCGCCCTATTTCTCTTACAAGTGTGCTATACAAGCTAGTGGAGAAAATGGTAAATCGCGTCTTGTTTGGTATTTAGAAAATAATAATTTACTCTCTAAGGACCAGTGTTGTTTTAGGCAAGGGCGATCTTCCATCGATCAGTTAGTTTTATTAGAATCTGCAATCCAAAATGCCTTTCTGTTACGTCAAACACTTGTTGCAATATTCTTTGACCTGGAGAAGGCATATGATATGGATTGGAGAAGAGGAATACTAAATACATTAAAATCATGGGGTATACAAGGTAATATACTAAGTTTTATTAAAAATTTTCTCTCTAACAGATATTTCAGAGTACGCCTTGGATCTACATTGTCAGATCGTTTTCGGATAGAGAATGGCGTCCCGCAGGGAAGTGTACTTAGTGTGACCTTGTTTGCCGTTGCTATCAATAGTATAACTACTAATGTGCGGTCTCCTGTTCGCTGTTCTCTATTTGTGGATGACTTTGCAATTTATTTTGGTGCTAGAAGTTTGGCCACAGCTGAAAGAACACTTCAGCTTACAGTAAATAGATTGCAGTCATGGACGAATTCTACTGGGTTTAAATTTTCTGCCGCTAAAACTCAATGTATTGCCTTCAGTCGCCGTCGACAGATCCGAACTCCTTCAATATTTCTCGATGGTACAGAAATTCGGACCATTCCATCTGTTCGATTTTTGGGGTTAATATTCGACCAAAGACTATCATGGAACCCTCATTTGCGTGATCTAAAGTTACGATGCAACAAAATTCTCGATATGTTGAGGGTGCTTAGTGGTTTTTGATGGGGCGCTGATAGGACCTGTATGCTGATGTTTTACCGTGCGGTGATACGTTCGCGAATTGATTATGGCAGCATTGTATATTCATCTGCACGACCATCCGTATTAAAAAAAATAGACCCAGTCTATCACTCTGCAATACGACTCGTCTCTGGAGCCTTCCGTTCTAGTCCCGTTGTAAGCATTCTAGCCGAGACTGGGGAACCTTCACTGTTTCGACGGAGACAGAAACTACAGTTAACTTATGTAAGCAATTTATCATCTAAAACTTGGCACCCTGCTTTTAATACAGTTTTCAAAAATCAATTGGTGCGACAGTATGAAACTCGACCGAATGCTACTGCTCCTCTTGGTATTAGAACTTACCGTATTTTTGATGACTTACGTATTGAACTACCCCCAATGTTTGAAAGGTCCTTTTGTCTTGTCCCTCCATGGAAAATCAATATGCCGACCTTTGATTTCTCCTTGTGTGCATACCAGAAAGACAACACTCCTAACATTGTGTATCAACGTGAGTTTTTTCGACTGACTGGTTCATATCCATCTGCTAAATTTTTTTTCACAGATGGCTCTATGATGAATAACAATGTTGGGTGTGCATTTTACTCACTGGACGAAACGTATAAGTATGGATTACCCTCAACTTGTAGTGTCTTTACAGCCGAACTCTTTGCCATCTTAAAGGCTCTAAACACTATTGAATTCGATAGTTTGCATTACGTAGTTTGTTCCGATTCAAAATGTGCACTCCAGGCAATCCAGGATATGTATTCGGTAAACCCTTTGGTTCAAGATGTTCTGTGTTCTGTCCATAGACTTGAACTACGAGGTGCAAGAGTATCATTTATCTGGATTCCTGGTCACTGTGGAATATTTGGAAACACTGTAGCGGATAATGCGGCAAAGGAAGCAACGTTTCTACTGCAATGCACTCAACGTGTAATTGTGTCTGACTTCGCCGGCGGAGGCATCTGACGTTAGCAGCTGATGGGCTTAGCGACCCCACCATACCTCTAGCTCATTCTACTCTCACTCATTTACTCCACATACACACAACACATAACATCCACAAACACACTCTCTCACACAAACACATACACACCCGCAGGGGGGTGCAGACTAGCTGAACCTAATGAGAGGACCTAGACGAACCTCGCGGCACCCGAGTCTGCCGGCGGAGGCAGCTGACGTGAGCAGCTGATGGGCTTAGCGACCCCACCATACCTCTAGCTCATTCTACTCTCACTCATTTACTCAACATACACACAACATCCACAAACACACTCCCTCACACAAACACATACACACCCGCAGGGGGGTGCAGACTAGCTGCACCTACTGAGAGGACCTAGACGAACCTCGCGGCACCCGAGTCTAGCAGACACTTACACTTACAGCACTACACTTACGATGTAAACACTTCACGCTCACACGTACATTTAGGGATTTGTTGTGCTTGTTCCGTTACGTCTGGGAGTGGCGATTCTGCTTGGTTTCCTTTGGCGGGGCCAAGTATGTGGAACCTGATGTGTGCCTAGCACTGCCGAGGACCTCTGATGGGACAGGTTCTGGAACCGAGCAGCCTATAGGCGCTTGGCAAGCGCATGAATGTTGAGTTATGGGTGTCGGAGCCCATAGCTGGGTCTATCGAAACAAATGGTTGCATTCTGTGAGTATATAGAGAGCGGCTGCCAGTGGTACTTGGGTTTGGGGAACCGTAACGATGTACCGGAACCCATTCCTAAAATATTCTGGAGTGCTGACAGACCATGTATTTCGGCTCCAGGATATCTGGAGGTCCCCCCCATTTTTTTTCTTCATTTTTCCATTTTTTTTTTTTTTTTTTTTTTTTTTTTTTTTGGGGGTTCTCGCTTTAGCTCGAGTATCCTGGGCTGCTGGTGGTCGTTTGGGTGCACCCTGTGCCAGTTGTTCGAAAGTCTTCATTCATGAATCGCTCGGCAAACTAACTATGGAAAATAACAAACAAAACGCCAAAATGAGTTTAAAGAGGCATCGTTTGACCTTGTCAAACGAGTCTGTAGAAAGTGATGTTAGTGCAGCAATAGGAAAAGAGACTACACCAAATGTTCAAGGAGATGGTAACTTTACGTTACCTTCTCCGAGATTCTTAATCATCAAAAATGCAACGGAAGGAGCGGATTTGTCCAAAGTCTCGCCGTTTTTAATTAATAAAGCCATTGTTGGTAGGGCAGGCCCCGTAGTTTCTATCAAAAACTACAAAACGGGACTTTCTTGTACAAACAAATAGCGACAAACAGACCCAGTCGCTATTAAAAATGACTTCCTTTTTGAAACAGTCAAGGTATCTGTAGAACCCCACAGAACCTTAAATTTTGCAAAAGGTGTCATAAGTTGCCGAGATCTTTTACATGTGGATCTAAGTGAAATTAAGACGGAGTTGACTTCAGAAGCTGTAGTTGATGTCTGCAGGATAATGCGAATGGAAAAGGGACAAAAAATCCCACAACCTCCTTGATCTTGACATTTGGAAAACCTAAAATACCTGATTATATCTATGCTGGTTATCAAAGGCTGTCGGTGAGGCCATATGTTCCGAATCCAAGGCGTTGTTTTAAATGTCAAGGCTTCGGTCATATGAGTTCGTCGTGCACGAAGCCTGAGGTTTGCGGAAATTGCGGTATTCAAGGTCATTCTGGTGAAGGTTGTCAAGTTAGCCCGCAATGTGTGAATTGTGGCGGTGATCATCCCGCTCGATCTTCGATCTGCCCCAAGTTTCTTGAAGAAAAATCCATTCTTACAATAATGGCCAAAGATAAGGTATCCTTTTCTGAAGCCAAGAAGATCCATAAAAGCTCTAAGCCTCTTATAAGTGGAAAATCGTTTGCTTCTGCTACAGCCAATCAAAAAATATCTTGCGTGAATTGTGATGAGCTAACCAAAACTGTAAAGGTTTTGACTGATCAAGTTGCTCAGTTGTTAGCTTTGTTAACGTCCAATGTCGCACAAATTTCGGTTCCGGTTGTGAAGGAAGGCCCTAAATTGCTTTCTCCTGTAAAAGTAACTCCTGAGCCTACTTTTAAAAAAGAGCTTAAATTTCCAGTGACCAAGCCACGAATGACAACATCGCAAGTGTTGAAGCCTGTTGACAACAAAAACCACTCCAGGACTGGAATAATTAAAAAAAAAAAAAAATCAACAACTTGTCTACCGACTGTTGGACCTAAAAATAAAAATTCTACTATAGAAAAAAAACCTAGTTAAAAAAAATGAAAAACTTCTAAAAGAGGTTCTAGTACTAAACCTCTTGTAAACAAAACCAAAAAATCATCAGAGTCTGACATTAGTTGTGACTCTGTGTCTGTTGATTCTGACCAATCTAAAGCATGCTCTATTGAAAATATGAATCCTATCATAAACTAAAGTATTAATTTTCAATGTCAACGCCTTCCATTTACAACAATGTGATACAGTGGAACATTAACGGAGCCAAAAGTCATATTGAAGATTTAAAACTTCTTGTACGCGATACGTCTCCATTATTCATTTGCCTTCAAGAGACGCACCTTCACCAATCGCACACTTTCAATTTAAGAGGGTATTCTGTTGTCAGGGCCGACTTCATAACGGAAGAACGAGCGAAGGGTGGGGTAGCCATACTCGCTCGTGACTCTATTGATGCCGTTCCTGTGGACATAATAACTCCTTTACAAGCTGTCGCAGTTCAGACTACCGTACCATTTAAACTTACCATATGTTGCATTTATTTACCGCCTAGCTATGCTTTCCAAAACAACGACTTAGTTAACTTATTAATTCAGTTACCTGTCCCCTTTCTATTGATGGGTGATTTTAATGCTCACCACACATCGTCGGGCTCTACTACATCTAGCCGGCGGAGGCAGCTGACGTGAGCAGCTGATGGGCTTAGCGACCCCACCATACCTCTAGCTCATTCTACTCTCACTCATTTACTCCACATACACACAACACACAACACCCACAAACACACTCTCTCACACAAACACTTACAGACCCGCAGGGGGGTGCAGACTAGCTGCATCTAGTGAGAGGACCTAGACGAACCTCGCGGCACCCGAGTCTAACACACACTTAACACTTACAGCACTACACTTACGATTTAAACACCTTACAAACACACATACATTTAGGGATTTGCTGTACTTGTTCCGTTACGTCTGGGAGTGGCGATGCTGCTTGGTTTCCTTTGGCGGGGCCAAGTAGGTGGAACCTGATGTGTGCCTAGCACTGCCGAGGACCTCTGATGGGATAAGTTCTGGGACCGAGCAGCCTATAGGCGTCTGGCAAGCACATGAATGTTGAGTTATGGGTGTCGGAGCCCATAACTGAGTCTATCGAAACAAGTGGTGCATTCTGTGAGTTCATAGAGGGCGGCTGCCAGTAGTACTTGGGTTTGGGGAACCGTAACGTTGTACCGGAACCCATTCCTAAAATATTCTGGAGTGCTGACAGACATGTGTTTCGGCTCCAGGATATCTGGAGGTCCCCCCCATTTTTTTCTTCATTTTCAAAATTTTTTTTTTTTTTTTTTTTTTTTTTTTTTTTCCTCCTTTTTTTTTATTGGGGGTTCTCGCTTTAGTTCGAGTATCCTGGGCTGCTGGTGGTCGTTTGGGTGCACCCTGTGCCAGTTGTTCGAAAAATCTGCATTCATGAATCGCTCGGTAAATAACACTATGGATACCAAAAAACAAAACGCCAAACTGAGTCTAAAGAGGCATCGTGTGACCGTGTCAAACGAGTCTGTTTGTAGTGAGGATGTTGGAGATTTACCCAGTAATCCGAAAGTAGAAGAAGGAGGTAGCGCTATGTTACCTTCTATTAGATATCTCGTTTTTAAAAATTCTTCCGAAGGAGCTGATCTTGCAAAAGTCTCTCCTTTTATAATCAATAAGGCAATCGTTGGAAAAGCGGGTCCCGTAGTTTCAATCAAGAAACTACAAAACGGGACCTTACTAGTTCAAACCCACAGCGACAAACAGACACAGTCGCTGCTTAAAATGACATCATTCTTTGAGAATGTCAGGGTATCTGTGGAACCCCACAGAACCTTGAATTTTGCAAGGGGTGTCATAACATGCAGAGATCTTGTTTACGTTGATACCCAAGAAATAAAGACAGAATTGGCTTCGGAAGGAGTAATCGATGTAAATCGAATAATGCGAGTAGATAAGGGACAAAAAATTCCCACAGCCTCCTTAATTCTTACATTTGGAAAACCCACTGTACCCGAGTATATCTATGCCGGATACCAAAGGCTGTCGGTCAGACCTTATGTTCCGAACCCAAGGCGTTGTTTTAGATGTCAAGGTTTCGGCCATATGAGTTCCTCGTGTTCGAAGCCCGAGGTTTGCGGCAATTGCGGTACTGCGGGTCATAGTGGTGAAGGTTGTCAGGCTAGCCCACATTGTGTGAACTGTGGAGGTGAGCATCCTGCCCGATCTCCAAACTGCCCCAAGTTTCAAGAAGAAAAGTCAATTTTATCGATAATGGCCAAAGATAAGATTTCTTTCTCCGAAGCCAAGAGAGTTCACAAAAGCTCTATGTCTGTTCTCAATGGAAAATCTTTTGCAGCTGTCACATCTAATCCAAAAATATCATCTTGTATGAATTGTGATGAGCTAACCAAAACTGTCAAAGTTTTGACGGATCAAGTAGCTCAATTGTTAAGTCTGTTATCCTCCAATGTCACACCTATTTCGGTTCCTGTTGCTAAGAAAGGTCCTTCATTGATTTCTCCTACTAAAGTTACTTCTGGGTCTAGTTCATGTAAAGAGTCTAAATCTCCAGTGACGAAGCCTCTAATGACAACGTCGCAAGTACTAAGAAACCTCCCGTCGCCCGTTGATAAGAAAACCACTCCGGGTCTAGAGTATTTCTTAAAAAAAAATCAAACACTTGTCCACCGACAGTTGGACCTAAAAATAAAAATTCTGCCACAGTAAACAAACCTGTAAAGAAAACGGAAAAAACTTCTAAAGGAGGTTCCACTACCAAACCTCCTGCAAACAAAACCAAAAATCATCAGAGTCTGACATTAGTCACAGTTGTGACTCTGTGTCTGTTGATCACAGTAGTGATTCGATGTCGGTAGACTCTGATAAATCAAAAGTAGTAAATGATAAAAACGAACAGAACCCGCTGCTATATTAATTTATTTTATTTCAATGTCTGCATTTCCAATTAATAGCAATGTGATACAGTGGAATATTAATGGGATAAGAAGCCACATGGAAGATCTCAAAGTTCTTGTGCGAGATTCATCTCCTCTAATAATGTGCCTCCAAGAGACGCACTTGCATGAATCCCACACCTTCAATTTTAGGGGTTATTCTATTTTCAGAACAGATTTCGTCACTGAGGAAAGAGCCAGAGGTGGCGTAGCCATATTGGTTCACAACTCTGTCCAGTCCATGTCTGTCAATATAATAACTCCTTTACAAGCTGTTGCCGTTCAGATTACCGTTCCATTCAAAGTTACCGTCTGTTGCCTTTACTTGCCGCCTAGTTACAATTTCCAACATCATGAAGTATATGATTTAATATCTCAGTTGCCACAACCGATTTTATTGACAGGTGATTTTAACGCTCACCATACTTCATGGGGTTCCTTATCCTGTAACTCAAGGGGAATACGAATCGAAGGAATACGGTCAAACTTAGATTTGTGCCTTCTAAATGACGGTTCTCCGACTCATTTATCAGCATCTACTGGCGGATGGACAGTTGTCGATTTGACATTTTGTAGTCCAGTTTTGGCAACAAAGTTTGAATGGTCGGTGTTACCAGATCTGTATGGCAGTGATCATAATCCCATTAATATTTCATTTTGTACTTTCGCTCATGTGCAACGACGCCTGCCGCGTTGGATCCTTAAAAAGGCAAATTGGGAAGAATTTGCAAAAAGATTTGTACCTGCAGACATTGAAGTGAACTGCATTAACACAGTGGTTAAGAAATTCACAAATACGATTTTACACGCAGCCGAGGATGTTATCCCTAAATCATCCGCATACCCACCACGTCCATCTGTTCCTTGGTGGAATGAGGACTGTAAGGAGGCTTTGCGTCTACGCCGAAAAGCACTACGGAGATTCAACAAAAGCCCGACAGATGAAAATCTTGAGCGGTACAAAATTCTTAGAGCTAAAGCTCGAAGAATTTTTAGACAAAGTAGAAAGGAATCTTGGTCGCAATATATCGGAACAATATGCAGAACAACGCCAACATCTGTCGTCTGGAAGAAACTGCGCTCTATATCTGGCCGTGTACCATCCACGGAGTTGATGGGTCTTAAACGGCCGAATGGAGAGTTAGTTTCTCAGTGTTCCGATATTGTAAATTTATTAGGATCATCTTTTGCTAGCTATTCCTGTTCTACGGCGTATAACGCTGCCTTTCGTAAATACAAAAGTGCAGTGGAACCATTGCTGTTCACCATCGGTACTTGTGACGACTCTCCTCTTAATAGGCTGTTTACTCTGCATGAGCTGGAATCTGCACTGTCTTCAACGAAGGACACAGCTCCTGGTCCTGACAACCTCGTATATTCCATGATCAAAAACCTTCCAGCGTCAGGTAGGCTTGCCCTCCTCGAGATATACAATCGTATATTCGATGAACATACTTTCCCTGACGCTTGGTTGGAAGCAATAGTAATTCCTATTCTTAAGCCAGGTAAAGATAAAACTGATGCAAGTAGCTATCGTCCGATTTCTCTTACCAGCGTTCTTTGCAAGCTGGTAGAAAAATGGTAAATCGTCGCCTTGTTTGGTATTTGAAACCAACAATTTACTTTGCAAAGACCAGTGCGGCTTTAGGCAAGGACGATGTTCTGTGGATCAATTAGTGTCTTTGGAAGCTGCAATACAAAATGCGTTTCTCTTGCGTCAAACACTAGTAGCTGTTTTTTTTTTTCGACCTAGAGAAGGCATACGACATGGCTTGGAGAAGGGAATTTTGAACACTTTAAAATCATGGGGTATACAAGGCAGGATTCTGCATTTTATCCAAAACTTCCTTAGTAATAGGTATTTTAGGGTGCGTCTTGGTAATACGCTATCAGATCGCTTCTACTTAGAGAATGGTGTTCCACAGGGGAGTGTACTTAGTGTTACTCTGTTTGCTATTGCAATCAATAGCATAACGTCTAACGTACGGTCCCCTGTCAGATGTTCTCTCTTTGTAGACGATTTTGCTATTTACGTAAGCACCAGAAACATGGCAACAGCTGAAAGATCCCTTCAGCTGGTAATAAATAGGTTGCAGAACTGGACGAGAACTACTGGCTTTAAATTCTCCGCTGCTAAAACTCAGTGTATTGCTTTCAGTCGCCGTCGACAGATCCAGGCTCCGTCGTTATATCTTGATGGTATACAGCTTCGGACTTCTCCATCCGTTCGATTCTTGGGTCTAATACTCGACGAAAGGCTCTCGTGGAGCCCTCACGTGCGTGATTTAAAATTACGATGTAATAAAATCCTCGATATGTTGAGGGTTCTTAGTGGGTCTCGATGGGGTGCTGATAGGACCTGTATGCTGATGTTTTAGCGTGCCGTAATTCGTTCGCGAATTGATTATGGCAGCATTGTTTATTCATCTGCTAGACCATCGATTTTAAAGCAACTAGATCCCGTCCATAACTCTGCAATCCGCCTTGTTTCTGGTGCTTTCCGTTCAAGTCCCGTCGTGAGTATTCTCGCCGATGCTGGGGAACCTTCACTCTCTCGACGGAGACAGAAACTACAGTTAACTTATTTAAGCAATTTATCATCTAAACCATGGCACCCTGCTTTTAATACAGTTTTCAAAAATCAATTGGTGCGACAGTATGAAACTCGACAGAATGCTACCGCTCCTCTTGGTATTAGAACTTCCCGTATTTTTGATGACTTACGTATTGAACTACCCCCAATGTTTGAAAGGTCCTTTTGTCTTGTCCCTCCGTGGAAAATCAATATGCCGACCTTTGATTTCTCCTTGTGTGCATACCAGAAAGACAACACTCCTAACATTGTGTATCAACGTGAGTTTTTTCGACTGACTAGTTCATATCCATCTGCTAAATTTATTTTCACAGATGGCTCTAAGATGAATAACAATGTTGGGTGCGCATTTTACTCACTGGACGAAACGTATAAGTATGGATTACCCTCAACTTGTAGTGTCTTTACAGCCGAACTCTTTGCCATCTTAAAGGCTCTGAACACTATTGAATTCGATAGTTTGCATTTCGTAGTTTGTTCTGATTCAAAAAGTGCCCTCCAGGCAATCCGGGATATGTATTCGGTAAACCCTCTGGTTCAAGATATTCTGTGCTCTGTCCATAGACTTGAACTACGAGGTGCAAGAGTATCATTTATCTGGATTCCTGGTCACTGTGGAATATTAGGAAACACTGTAGCGGATAATGCGGCAAAGGAAGCAACTTTTATGCTGCCATGCACTGAACGTGTAATAGTGTCTGACTTTCTTTGTCACGTAAAACATTTAATTCTTCTACAGTGGGAAAATGAATGGGCAGCTACAAGCTGTAACAAATTGAGGGAATTAAAAGTACAGTTCGTCCTTGGGGTCGTCAATACGTGCAAGTCGTAGAGAAGAGGTGGTGATCACCCGCCTTCGCATCGGTCACTCCATGTTAACGCATGGATTTCTGATGGGACGCGGGGACCCACCTAAATGCGAGTTTGTAGGGAAACCATCACAATAAGACATATATTGCTCGATTGTGATGGTTTCCAAAATGTGCGTTTTATGTGTGGTCTGAGCAACTGTTTGCAGACGATGTTGGGAGATAGTGCCTCGGCCGTTGACCGGGTTCTAGACTTCCTTCATCGTCTGAATGTTTTAAATAAAATTTAATTTATATAGTTGTTATTTCTTGTGTTATTTATTTATTTATTTTATCTAAAAGCTTTATTTCTGTTATGTTTATGCATAGTTTTAAGAAATGTTATTAAATTTTATTGATTATTTATTGTTAATTAGTTCTTAAGTGTAATATAATCTATACCTGTTATCTAAATTTTTAATTTATTTTAATGTTATAGTTTGTTGTTGTTGTTTTATTCTTACGTAATATTTTGTTTAAATTTTGTTTTATGTACTTTCATTTTTCGTTACGGCGATGATAACCCGAACGGTTTTTCGCCGAAAAAAAAAAAAAAAAAAAAAAAAAAAAATCTACTACATCTAACTCACGAGGAAATCGAATTGACAATATAAGGACTACATTAGATCTATGTCTTTTAAATAATGGTTCCCCAACACACTTATCGTCTTCTACAGGTGGTTGGACAGTCGTTGATTTGACCTTTTGCAGTCCAATTTTGGCAACGAAGTTCGAATGGTCGGCGATGTCTGATCTTTACGGCAGCGATCGTACTCCGATTAATGTTTCACTTTGTACATTCCACCGTCCGAATCAACGCCCTCCGCGGTGGATTCTACAAAAGGCACAATGGGTGGATTTCACACAGCAATTTGTATCACCTGACATTGAATATTTTAACTCTATTAATGAAATAGTACAAACTTTAACTGAAAATATTTTAGACGTAGCACATAAAACTATTCCTCAAACCTCGACTCATCAATCTCGTCCCCCCGTTCCTTGGTGGACTGAGGACTGTAAGAATGCCTTGCTTTTACGTAGACGAGCTCTAAGAAGGTTCAACAGACGACCAACGAGTGAAAATCTTGAGAGGTATAAAATTCTCCGAGCTAGAGCTCGTAGAATATTTAGACAAAGTAGAAAAAATTCTTGGACCCAGTATATTAACACAATATCAAGAACAACACCAGTATCAACTGTTTGGAAGAAACTCCGTTCCGTTTCTGGTTCATCTCTATCAACTCCTTTGATGGGCATCAAACAACGGAACGGAATAATAAGTTTTGATCCTCGAGATATTGTTAGTACATTGTGTTTATATTTTGCAGATTATTCTTCGTCTACTTCCTATAGCAATGGTTTTTGTCGTTTCAAAAATATTCAAGAAGCAATGCCATTCGTCGTTGGTACGTCTGTTTCTCCTTTGAACGCGCCCTTCTCAATAGAAGAGCTGGAATCTGCACTGTCATCCTCTTCAGATTCAGCACCAGGCCCTGATAACCTTGTATATTCCATGATTAAAAATCTTCCAACATCGGGGAGGATTTCCCTCCTGAAGATATACAATCGTATGTTTGAGGAACACTCTTTCCCCGATGTTTGGTTGGAAGCAACAGTGATTCCTATTCTTAAGCCAGGCAAAGATAAAACTGATCCAAACAGCTACCGCCCTATTTCTCTTACAAGTGTGCTATGCAAGCTAGTGGAGAAAATGGTAAATCGTTGTCTTGTTTGGTACTTAGAAAATAATAATTTACTCTCTAAGGACCAGTGTGGTTTTAGGCAAGGGCGATCTTCCATCGATCAGTTAGTTTTATTAGAATCTGCAATCCAAAATGCCTTTCTGTTACGTCAAACACTTGTTGCAATATTCTTTGACCTAGAGAAGGCATATGATATGGCTTGGAGAAGAGGAATACTAAATACATTAAAATCATGGGGTATACAAGGTAATATACTAGGTTTTATCAAAAATTTTCTCTCTAACAGATATTTCAGAGTACGCCTTGGATCTACATTGTCAGATCGTTTTCGGTTAGAGAATGGCGTCCCGCAGGGAAGTGTACTTAGTGTGACCTTGTTTGCCGTTGCTATCAATAGTATAACTACTAATGTGCGGTCTCCTGTTCGCTGTTCTCTATTTGTGGATGACTTTGCAATTTATTTTGGTGCTAGAAGTTTGGCCACAGCTGAAAGAACACTTCAGCTTACAGTAAATAGATTGCAGTCATGGACGAATTCTACTGGGTTTAAATTTTCTGCCGCTAAAACTCAATGTATTGCCTTCAGTCGCCGTCGACAGATCCGAAATCCTTCAATATTTTTCGATGGTACAGAAATTCGGACCATTCCATCTGTTCGATTTTTGGGGTTAATATTCGACCAAAGACTATCATGGAACCCTCATTTGCGTGATTTAAAGTTACGATGTAACAAAATTCTCGATATGTTGAGGGTGCTTAGTGGTTCTCGATGGGGCGCTGATAGGACCTGTATGCTGATGTTTTACCGTGCGGTGATTCGTTCGCGAATTGATTATGGCAGCATTGTATATTCGTCTGCACGACCATCCGTATTAAAAAAAAATAGACCCAGTCCATCACTCTGCAATACGACTCGCCTCTGGAGCCTTCCATTCTAGTCCCGTTGTAAGCATTCTAGCCGAGACTGGGGAACCTTCACTCTTTCGACGGAGACAGAAACTACAGTTAACTTATGTAAGCAATTTATCATATAAACCTTGGCACCCTGCTTTTAATACAGTTTTCAAAAATCAATTGGTGCGACAGTATGAAACTCGACCGAATGCTACTGCTCCTCTTGGTATTAGAACTTCCCGTATTTTTGATGACTTACGTATTGAACTACCCCCAATGTTTCAAAGGTCCTTTTGTCTTGTCCCTCCATGGAAAATCAATATGCCGACCTTTGATTTCTCCTTGTGTGCATACCAGAAAGACAACACTCCTAACATTGTGTATCAACGTGAGTTTTTTCGACTGACTAGTTCATATCCATCTGCTAAATTTATTTTCACAGATGGCTCTAAGATGAATAACAATGTTGGGTGTGCATTTTACTCACTGGACGAAACGTATAAGTATGGATTACCCTCAACTTGTAGTGTCTTTACAGCCGAACTCTTTGCCATCTTAAAGGCTCTAAACACTATTGAATTCGATAGTTTGCATTACGTAGTTTGTTCCGATTCAAAAAGTGCACTCCAGGCAATCCAGGATATGTATTCGGTAAACCCTCTGGTTCAAGATGTTCTGTGTTCTGTCCATAGACTTGAACTACGAGGTGCAAGAGTATCATTTATCTGGATTCCTGGCCACTGTGGAATATCTGGAAACACTATAGCGGATAATGCGGCAAAGGAAGCAACTTTTCTTCCACCATGCACTCAACGTGTAATCGTGTCTGACTTCCTTTGTCACGTAAAACATTTAATTCATCTACAGTGGGAAAATGAATGGGCAGCTACAAGCTGTAATAAATTGAGGGTAATCAAAAGTACAGTTCGTCCTTGGGGTCGTCAATACGTGCAAGTCGCAGAGAAGAGGTGGTGATCACCCGCCTTCGCATCGGTCACTCCATGTTAACGCATGGATTTCTGATGGAACGCGGGGACCCACCTAAATGCGAGTTTTGTAGGAAACCATCACAATAAGACATATATTACTCGATTGTGATGGTTTCCAAAATGTGCGTTTTATGTGTGGTCTGAGCAACTGTTTGCAGACGATGTTGGGAGATAGTGCCTCGGCCGTTGACCGGGTTCTAGACTTCCTTCATCGTCTGAATGTTTTAAATAAAATTTAATTTATTGTATTTGTAATTTCTTGTGTTATTTTATTTATTTATTTTATTTAAAAACTTTATTTCTGTTATGTTTTGCATTATTTTACGAATTGTTATTAAATTTTATTCATTATTTATTGTTATTTAGTTCTTAAGTGTAATATATCTATATCTGTTATCTAAATTTTTAATTTATTTTTACTGTTATAGTTTGTTGTTGTTGTTTTTGTTGTTGTTTTTTTCTTAAGTTAAATTTTGTTTAATTAAATTTTTTTTTATATACTTTAATCCTTCGTGACGGCGATGATAACCTGAACGGTTTTTCGCCGAGAAAAAAAAAAATGTGTCTGACTTCCTTTGTCACGTAAAACATTTAATTCATCTACAGTGGGAAACGAATGAGCAGCTACAAGCAGTAATAAATTGAGGGTAATTAAAAGTACAGTTCGTCCTTGGGGGTCGTCAATACGTGCAAGTCGCAGAGAAGAGGTGGTGATCACCCGCCTTCGCATTGGTCACTAGTAGTATGTAATGACAGTTCAGCGAGACAGTCATTAGGGAATCCCCAGGTCATTAAGAAAATGTAAACAAGACTGGCGCCAGTGTTATGGAACCCCGGTCACCCGAGGTCACTGGATTACGGATGTAAACAAACATGACGACACATGGTCATTAAGGAATGTAAACAAGACTGGGAACGGCGTCTTTAAGGGCATTTCTTATAGTGAAAGATTAGAGATAAAATGGGGATTAAGTAAACAAGGTTAGCGTGCATTAAAATAAAAATATTATTACGTATAACCCGCAGCATGCGCCGATAAATATTGAATAAATAGAGATACATAAACCGTATTTATTAGTAGAAGCAATGGAACCGCTGTTTAAGCATCAATTCACATGTGTCGTGGCGGGGCCGTCCGGATGCGGAAAATCGCAGTTTGTTATAAAATTTTTAAAGAACATGTCTGAGTTATGCAATGTAGAATTTAAAAATATTTATTGGCACTACGCGGTATGGCAGCCGTCATTAAAGATCAGTAATATTCCGATAATATTCCAAGAAGGCCTACCCGACATGAATTCCGTTGATCCTTCATCACCGAATCTTATAATAATAGACGATTTAATGCGAGAATCCAACGCTAGTGTTGTCGATATATTTACCAAAGGAAGTCACCATCGAAATATTAGCGTGTTTTTTATTACGCAAAACTTACTTCATCAAGGCAAAGGGCAGAGAGATATTTCCCTCAACGCTCAGTATATTGTTTATTTCAAAAACCCGCGTGATAGGAGTCAAATTAGGCGACCTGGCGCAACAAGTTCATCCAGAAAACCCAAAATTTGTACAAGAAGCGTACACTGACGCGACGCGAGAGCCTCACGGATATCTGTTGTTTGATATGAAACATTCAACATCGGAAGACCTGAGAATTAGAACTTGTATATTTCCGACGGATAAATATAATTTTGTGTACGTTGCTAAAAATAAATAAATAAACGTTTAAGACGTATTGAACGCGATATCATTTGCCAACATGCCCCGCTCAGTAAAAGACGATGCGCTGTTACTACGCGCTCTACTGAAAATGAAACAGGCTAGAAGGAAACATTTTTTGAAATCAGCCGACGTCAATTTAATTCAAACTATATGCGAGTGTGCATATAACGTGTTAAAAGGAAACGTCCCGATATCGAGACCTCAGAAGTGTAAATTGTCGCGGTATAAGCACATCCTTAGAAAACTAGTAAAGAAAGGTAACAATTGGAAGAAAAAGAAGCATATAATTATTCAAAAAGGAGGAAGTTTATTTCCGTTATTAATTACTCCTGTGTTGAGCACTGTATTACAACATTTGCTGAAATAAAATGGAGCACGCGAAGAAAATGGTGATATTACCGCAAGATTTTGTACAGAGACTACAGGAAAACGAAAATGCTTGTGTAGTGGGCAATCTTGATAACGAAATGAAAGAAATGTTATACAATTCAAATCTAAACGATCGTGAAAAATGGTTAAATTACCAACAAGTGTTACAACGCTATCTTCATTTTACCGAGGAGCGGAGAAAACCTATAGAACTCACTGTAAATGAGAAAAGTAGTGATAAAAGTAATCAAGATTTTGGAATAACCGACTAAACTGAAATTTTGGAATCAATTCCGAAAACGTCTAGGAAGAATGCTGAAAATCTTTTAAAGCGTATTTCACAGGACAGTTCAATAAAATGGGACACACTAGGCGTTGTTAGCGTAGACGGTATCGAAATTCCTGGGTCGAATATAGTGGATCTATTTAACGATGTATTAAGACCTAGAAAAACTATGAATCCTCCAGGCTGGAATCAGTTTCTAAATGCTTTAAAAAGAAATAATGTCCCCAGAAGTTATATAGGGAACCCGGAAGTTCGTGATTTGTTGGATCAAAAAGATATAAAATTAACAGGCGCAAAAAGTCGAGACCCAATGTATTATAGACCGCAGTACAAACAACCCGAAACTCCGCCGTCCAACCCCAGAATTAAAAAATCGTTGTCACCTCGTTCAAAGGCACCAATAAAGTGGGATACGTTTTCCCCATAACATGGATAAAGCCCTTCGCAAGATATACTACAATCCGTCCCACCCTGCCGGTTTTTCTAGAGCCCGAGGTGTGATACAAGTTTTGAAACACAAGTACAAGCCTAATAAAATCAAAGAATGGTTACAATCACAAGATACGTATACTCTTCATAACCAAGTTAGAAAAAAAATCCTCAGAAATAAATATATCGTAAACAACATCGACCGGCTATGGCAAGCCGACCTGAATGATATGCGCGGGATAGCAAAATATAACGACGGAATGAATTATATACTAACAGTTATCGATCTATTCAGTAAATACGCATTCGCAGAACCGTTAAAAAATAAAACTTCTAAAAGGAAACCGCAATGTATACAAACAAATAAAGGAACAGAATTTACTTCGAAAATTGTTCAAAAATATTTTCAAGAGAATGGCATAACTTACTCGACAACACGGAACAACGACGTGAAAGCGGCAGTGGTTGAACGGTTTAATAGAACACTCAAAACTAGAATGTGGCGCTACCTAACTTTTAAAAATACGTACAGATACATCGATGTTCTCAAAGATTTAATAAAAGCCTATAATAACGCGAAACATTCGACGATTAAAATGGCTCCTAGTAAGGTGAACGAATCTAATATTTTACAAGTATGGAGTAATATATACAAGAAAGAACCACCTACTGTTACACCGAAATTTAAAATTGGGGAAATTGTCAAAATTGTAATGGAAAAAGGTTATTTCGAAAAAGGGTATGAATCGAAGTGGAGTGAAGAGTTGTTTAAAATTAAAAAGGTTGTAAAGCGTCCGCGACCTCTGTATGAACTAGAAGATTTGAAGAGTGAAACTGTAGAAGGAACATTTTACGAACCAGAACTTCAAAAAATTACAGTTAGTCAAAATAAATTATATAAAATAGATAAAATAATCGATACGAAAGGAAAAGGACGTAGTATGAAGGTACTCGTTGAATGGAAAGGATATCCGCCATTTTTTAATTCCTGGATTTCAGCATCAAGTCTTGTGAATATTAAAAAATGAACAACACTTCATTTTACTTAACTCTGCCGAGTAACAGTTCAATGTCGTATTTCCCGTCAAATACTACAACAAAATATACAACACAACTACCGAAACAAATCAATCTAAAAGGAGAATGGGAAGTTGGGGTTGTTGAAATGCATTACCCGTGTACTTTCCTGACAGTCACAGAAGGGAATAACCATATCTTTATATACACCCACGACAAAGAAAAAGATGTACACGTTTTGAAAGTTACGAAATTGGAACCGTCCACCTACAATACGGTGGAAACATTTATAGGAGCTCTTAATAAAAATTCGGTTATAGAAAAGTGTATACGATTCGAATATTACCAGAAAACACACCACGTTACTATCAACCCCCTTATAAACGACGTTGTAAACATCGAGTTTTCGCCTAAATTGGCGCTACAATTAGGCTTTGAACCATATAAAAATAACGGACTATTAGGCGAAACGTCCTTTAGACCGTGTAATGTACGATTGGGTGTTCCGCCTCAAATGTATGTTTATTGTGACGTCATCGAACCGCAACTAATTGGCGACATAGTAGCGCCTTTGCTTAGAATAATTAATGTCGATACGACTAATTACAATTACGGATCATACAAAACGTTTACGTTTTCCAAAATACATTACGTACCTGTGATGCGTACAAATTTTGAAAACTTAGAAATAGGTATAAGAGACGAATTCGGAAATCCAATACCATTCACTTTCGGAACGTCGTGTGTTAAACTACATTTTCGAATGAAACAAAATGAAACGAATTAATTTGGAAGATCCGTATTTATCGTATTATAAAAACCAGTTGGGTACCGGAGTCAGCGCGGTATACAGTGGGACACCGTACCAAAGAAGTCATGGAATAGGTAGTTTTTTAGGCGGCTTATTTCGGACCGTCACGCCGTTGATTAAATCAGGAATGAAGACGTTGGGTAAAGAAGCCTTAAAATCTGGAATCGGAATGCTGTCGGATATTGTCCATACAGGGGATCCTAAAGACGCTTTCCAATCGGGAATGAAAGAACTTACAGGCAACCTAAAACGGAAAGCAGACTTGAAAATTGATACCCTCATGTCTGGGAGTGGGTATAAAACGAAACGTAAAGCCGTAACGATTCAGTCACTCAACAAACTCCTTAGGAAGCAGGTTTCAAAGAAAACTATTAAGAAATCGAGAAAAAATAATAAAAAAATAAGTTATCAAAAGCAGACATCTTTAATTAACAATGGCTTTTCTTCATAACCAATCATGCGAGTGCGTAAAGTCCGAATTAGACTTATTCTCTCTGCCACCAACGCAGACTAGCATAGAAAATGGGGAATGGATAGAGTACAAGCCTTTATCTTCGCTTACCGATGACGCGCCTATAGAATTTGTAGTACCCGGACAGGGAGACGAGTACTTAGATCTATCGCACACTATGCTCAACATTAAAGCAAGTATCGTGAAGACTGGTGGGGAAATTTGGAGACAGCAGATAAAGTTGGGCCGGTAAATAACTGGATGCACTCGTTATTTAGCCAAATAGACGTATATTTAAATCAAAAACTGGTTTCACCACCGGGGAACACCTACCCTTATCGCTGTTATATAGAATCTCTTTTAAACTACGGGCCCGCAGCTAAAAAATCTCACCTCACGTCGTGTCTCTGGTACACGGATACCAGCGGACACATGGACGATACGGCGGACGCTAATTCAGGTCTTGTAAAACGGAGGCAATATACGATAGACAGTAAACCTGTTGATATGTTGGGGCACATACACGCGGATATCTTCAACCAAGAAAAATTTCTTTTAAACGGTGTAGAGTTACGTATACGTTTAGTGCGTTCGAGAGACGCTTACAGTCTAATGTCGGGTACTTCAGGGTACCAGGTTCATATTCAAGAGTCTAATTTATACGTGCGACGAATGAAAATTAACCCGTCAGTATTACTAGCTCATAGTAAAACATTATTACATGGTACCGCAAAATACCCAGTTACAAAAGTAGAAGTTAAGGCTCTTACAATCCCTATAGGTGTCCAAGGGAAAACACTAGACAACGTGTTTTTTGGTCAGTTACCGAAACGAGTAATTGTGGGCTTTGTCAGCAATAAAGCGTTCAATTGAGACTTTACAACAAACCCGTTCAACTTCCAGCACTACAAAGTTAATTTCTTTTCACTCTACGTCGACGGGCATCAGTTGCCCTCAAAACCGTTACAGCCCGATTATACCACAAATAATTTATATATACACGCTTACAATACATTGTTTTCCGGGAAAGGAATACATTTTATGAATGAAGGTAACGAGATTAGTAGAAGCACTTACCCTAAGGGTAACTGTTTGATGGCCTTCGATTTAACACCTGATCTGTCGGCAAACACAATGTCACACTGGAATTTAATACGTTACGGAAGTTTAAGAATCGAATTGAGATTTGAAGAAGCGCTAACTGAAACAATAAACTGTATCGTATACGGAGAGTTTGACAACGTGATCGAAATCGATAGGAATAGAAACGTAATCTTGGACATTGGAAGTTAGATACGATATATAAACAGAGTGCTCTCTTTCGACCGTTTTAGTGTAAGTAGTGGGTGTGTGAGTGGTTAGACTAAAAAATGGGTGCAGTTGCAGATTTTCAAGGCTTTCGAGACAACTTGGGATGTTACATAATAAAAGAGTTTGCCGTTATTTCTGTTAACAGCAAGTGGTTGCAGCACTGGATCGTCGGTCCGCCTTACGAGTTTTCTAATTTAACGAAAAATAGAAAAAAGGAATGTAGTTGGTTGACTCACAATTATCACGGTATAAAATGGGACGACGGTTCAATAAGTTACGGATCGTTTATAAAAGACTTGAAATTAATATGCGAAGAAATTACTACCGTCTACGCAAAGGGTAAAGAAAAGTGTTTGTTCCTAGAGAACTTGTTAGGTATAAGAATTATAAATTTAGAAGAATTGGAATGCCCATCACTTAAAGTGTTGAATTCAAAGGCGGATGTCACCCGTTGTTTTTATCATAAGAAGTGTAAGAGATTTGCATGCGCGTTGAGTAATGTTCACGTCCTGAATAATTGGTTTCACGAAGATGAATGCGGATCAGATCCACAATTGTCTAGCACGCTTGCCTGTGCCTCACTACGGGGTTTATGCAGCGGATCAGTTGCCGATGTATGTTGGGACGCCTAGTTGTATCGTTATAAACACAGTTCCTCACACCAAACCTGGGCGCCATTGGGTGGCCGTTTATATTAGCAGCAACAGAGAGTTGGAATATTTTGATAGTTACGGAAATCTACCGACAAGACTGTCACATTTTTCCTTCATAAAAAGAAATTCACTCACACGTAAATTTAATTCAACGCAATTACAAGGATTAACGTCTACAGTGTGCGGCCAGTATTGCGTTATGTTTTTATATTTTAAATCCTTTGGTGTGCCGCTTGAAGATTTTTTATCTCTGTTTTCATACAGTACATACGACAACGATTTAAAAATTTGTTGTTTATTTAATAATACTTTTGGAAAGTACAACATGTGGTCAAGTATGACTCAGCAGTGTTGCAGTCAAAGATAAGAGTTCACGCATGCGCGTTGTCATTATGTTACCGGTATATAAACACAGGTTCTATAGAGCCTCATTCTCAGTTTCGAATACAATGGAGACCATATCGCATAAAAGACGTACTCCGTACGAAAGAAGCAAGAAGAGTAAGTGTAATAAAAATTTACTTGTGGACAAAGTAGAAACTACTAATACCGTCGAAAAGAAAAGGACCAACATATGTTTGTCACCTCTACTCTTAAATACTTGGTATTCTTTGAATAAGAGTCAAACCAAATCAACTACAATTGGATTAGATATTGACAACATGTGTGAACCGAGATTGCAAATACGAAAATCGACTCAAACAGCGGGATATCTCTAAATATTAACGAATGGAACGCTTTACTACAAAAATACAAATATATTTCCAACTTTTTTGAAGGAAGCAAACAGAACTTCGAAAATTTCGATTTAGGTAAACACCAAGTTTTTTTCCAAATGATGTACGGCAAGAGATCTATTGTAATCCGTGAACTACTTTGTATGCAGCCTCACCTTTACCTACCAGACACGTTGGTTATACAGGAGTCGACATGGAAGGGGATACTACAGATGTCGAGCTGTATCTCCAGTTATTTTCACTTGTGTTCTCTGAGATCGTCGCCAGCCTATAACTACTTTCAAGATATCAAGAATAAAGTTGTGTGTTATTTATTAGCAAACGTACCAAGTGACTCAACGAACGACGATTCCGTAATAAAAAACTATGTAATAAAATATTTAGAAGGAATGGATGTGAGTGATTGTAAAATTGATTCTAATCAAATAGGGCAAGACTTGCTTTTATCTGAAATTAAAATTTTGTGCATCAGTATCTTTTTGAATTACTTTAAGATACATCTGTTTTATAAAGAAAATAATGAATGAATTTTAAATAACCTTAATGTAAAATAAATATTATTAATTATTGTAAATATATATATCTGTGTTCGGAATTTTGTTGTTATTATTTCAAATCCTTTAAAATCGAATATTAGGATGATGGATAATGAAAATAATTATTCATAACATAAGGTTTATTATTATACATTTTTAAAACGTTTTCTTGGTGGTGGGCCGTCGTCGTCGTCTTCCTCGTCGTCGTCACCTGCTACTCTAATCGTGTACCCACTCACCAAGGCAAAAAAATGTTTCTACATTCGTCATACAAGTCCTTTGTTATGACTAACAAAGTTTCCACCCGATCCCCCCTCTCCTCCTCATCCAGCACATCCTCTTCGTCGCTGGATATACTTATAATATCCTCCGCCTCTTCTTCTTCCTCGTCATCGGAAATGACGATGGCATCCTCATCTGCGGACGACGACGAGAAGGACATCAAGCGTTGCCTCCTCTCATCATGTATGTACTCCTCCTCCTCCTCCTCCTGGAACAGTAAACATGGTTAATCGATAATATGACATTTAACATTAAGCAACATACGTCGACTAATACCGTTGTGGTACACTTACGCATTCTGTTTCTTCGTCCCCGTCTACGTTTGTGGGAACTTCTACTACGAGATTTTCAAATGGCTCGTGGTCTTCCTCCCACCAATTTTCGCCTGCAGACGCCAGATTCTCGAAAATGTGCATGTCCTCTTCCCACCAATTGGCCATCCTAGAAAGTAGTCTGTATTAGTATTTGAACCGTCCAGATATCCCACGTGTGAACCTTAAGTTATAAATAGCTACCGTTCTGCCATAATTCATGTTGCCCTGGGAGCACCGCGAGGAGGCGGTAGCTTTCACTCCCCGCCTAACCTAACATGCATTATAACTAACGTAATTTAAATACAAACTACATATTACATTTTATCCTAATAGCTTTCACTCCCCGCCTAACCTAACATGCATTATAATTAACGTAATTTAAAATACAAACTACATATTTCATTTTATCCTAATAGCTTTCACTCCCCGCCTAACCTAACATGCATTATAACTAACGTAATTTAAAATACAAACTACATATTTCATTTTATCCTATTTTATATCTATTTACATTACGTACATCTACATTGCTACATACTACATTAATACAGCTATATATATATTATCTTATATCTATTATACAACATCTAAAGCAAGTTCTGGGGCGTGCACACGATGATGTAACTAAATTACCACAGTTTATTACACAACTTAATATTATTTTATGTCCTCATTTTAATCCACACTTTTACATCCTATAAATACCAAAGTCACCGACCTTCGTGTACAGCATCACGCTATTGTTACTTTCACTTTTACATACACTAACACAACACTTTGTACAGAATGTTGAGTTTAGCAGCATTTTAAACAATATGGTAGATCCTGTATAGTATACGTGTGTAGCAATTTTATGACAAAAAAAAAAAAGGATTCTCCTTCCGCTCACAAGAGCTCTAGCACAATCGAGGTTTTTTGAAACCGTAGGGTACAGTATTATACTCCTCGATTCTTCTTCGTTTTGTGTACACAGTTCTATATATTTTTGTTTCAGGACGACTTACAACGTTACAGTGCCTAATTCTATAAATTTTGTTTGGATTATTTACAACTATTTCCCTAGGAGTGTTTTCGATTACCATTGACTTTAAAGCCTCGAAATTTATAATTTGGGAGTTTTTAAAATTTAATGTGATGCCTTTGACTTTACATACTCTTGTAAAATTTTCTTCACCTCTAACGCGTACCCTGTATGCATAATTTTTTGGCCCGCCGCTGACGAAAGTGTCTATGTACGATCGGGGTCCGTATTCTTCTACTTCGTCTGTTAGGTCGCCCAAATAGTCTCCTGTATACAACTCTACATCTTGAGGTCTCTGTGTAAATATTATCGAATCGGTGTCAAAGTACAGGACTCTGCCCCCAAGCACCTCTAGATAAGAATAGAGCTTTAAACGCGCGATCGCTGTCACAAATGCCGCAATTACAACGTTCGACCTTGATGACGGGGTAATGGCCTCTTCGTTATATTCCCAGTTAACCAACATGACATCATCATTTATGGGGAGTATATCTTTTGTAATTACCCCCGGATTAGAGAGGGTGGACACCAATTCTTCACTTGTTTTAATAAACTTTGTTTGTTGTAAATTGTCGCGCTGACCAAACTTCCCCCAAAAGCTGTTTAACATTAGTTTGGCAAGTGCCCTAAGTCCAGGATTTTTCGTAATGTTACAACTTTCTAACTGAACCCCCTCGTGTTCATAAAACTTTTTTAAGTAACGGGTTTTCTCTTCTTCTGTTTCGCACCAATTAGGCCAACCAGACGCTTCCTGTTTCATCTTCAAAAATTTATTTATATACTGAACGAATAATCCTCCATTTGTTCCGTTATATTTAGTGGTTGTATATTTCCATACTTCGTGTATTTGAATTACTTTGTATCCTTTTTCAATTGCTTTTGTAATTTCTTCAACAACCCATGTTCCTGTTAGACACCGTTGTTCTTGCGTATGGTTGCATTTATTTTCATTGTGGTTCTCTACGCAAGTTCTGCATAGTGGGAAATATAGCTTATTATGAATTTTGTACTGCAAGACCGGATGATACAGGTTTGAAGGCGGCAAGATCGTTATTTTAGCCAAACCTGCAACTCCGTCCAAATTTTGCGGGCAATCGTCCCCGAAAACAATTTCAGGGTGCCCGACAGCAAATGTACCGTATTTACATACCCAGGGATACAGGCTACATACGTCTAGATATTTTATGATTTCATTGTTTTTCAAATCAGCCTCATGATATAATTTTATCGCATTGGTCCGTCCTCCATAAAAAGCATTTCGGGGGTCTAGTGGTTCAGACGTTGTCCCCATTGTCCTTGTCAAAAACGTTCTTATTTCCGGTCGTTCTAATTTTTTAATATTGAAACAACATTCCCACATTTCAATCACTTTGTAGCCGTAACTTTCAAGTGTGTGTTTTTTACGTTGCGTCCTTTCATATCGTAATGCCATCGTTTCGTCGGGGTTGTTGTGTATGGGGGAATCTCTATTTTTGTAGCATAGAGGGCAGCCGTGGTAAAAACATCCGTTGAATTCGAACACGATTTTTTCGTTATCTTCTTCAAAATAGCCATCGACTTTATATTTTTGGATTCGTTTCTCTCTTCCGTTACCCGCATGTTGAATGGAGATACCCCGTTCGTGTTCTTCCCAAGATAGCCAAGAGATTGCGGCATACGACTGTTTGTCGCCCAATCTGTACCCACCTGCCGGTATAATACCTATCGTTTTTTCTGTCAGGAAGAGTTTTCGAAATGTTTTCATACATGCACTAGCGATCGTCACGTTCTCTGCGAAGGGGTCGATTTGACTTTCTTTTAAAAACATTTCTCTGAACTTCAAACACGCTGCTTTTAAGATTATTACATCTTGGGTGCAATATTTCTCCAATTCTTTTTGTAAATTGAAAATAGTGTTCTTGGCTTTTTCGTTCTCATACCACTCCATGAATATTTTTCGATCTTCTGCTTTCATCTGGTCCTGCCCATACGTTGTCGGGGGTGGTAGTTCAGCATTATACTCCCAATTTTCTGCTGTGTTGAAGAAATGGGGGAAGTACCCTTTACTTTGTACATCTAAATTAAACATTTTGGGTAGCGCGCTTAGTCGAACGTTGAAAAAGTTAAACGAATCAATTAATTTTATATTTCCATACTGTATCATCTGTATTTTTGAGCCGGTCATTATTACTTCGGGTGTCCGTTTCAATATTTCCGTCATGTATTTCAGGACGAATTGTCCGTCATAGGCTTTCATGTTGTGGGCGATTAGAATTATTTTTGAGAAAGCGTTCCTCGGCAATGTTACGTACTCCATAAAGTGTTTCAACGTGTGTTCTCCTTTGAAGATGTGGTGTTTCAATCCACAAGTTGAGCATATCTCGTTATCTGTATTAATACAGCTGTGGCAAGCTTGTTGAGCAACACAGAAGTTCTGTGTGTGTTCATAAGTGTTACCTCGGGATTGGAAACACGTATCTTGCTTGCACTCGAAATCGAAAAATACGTATAGAAATGTGTTCTTAGCCTGAGACTTTTGACTTTTGTTATCTTTTTGCATAAAACAAAGATGGCCTGAAGGTTTGTAACTTAAACACACGCTACAGTACACTTCGTTGCACACGTGTTTGTGTTTCCTATTTAAAAGTGAATATGTTTTGTTACAGTTGGAGCACCATTTCATTACATCGCAGGTAGTTCTAGTTTTTCCGGGGTTAGTTGCGCTATGTTTGTCAAAACACTCACGGCTGACGAAGAACCTGTTACAGCTATTGCATTTTATTTTTTCAATATTAGAACAGATCGGTGCATGTAAGCAGGATGGGCACTTTAGAGGGCACTTGTGTGCTTCTTTAGTGTTGTTTGCGGCTTTACAATTTCGGCAATAATATGCAGTCGTGAATGCTGCGGTTAATGATGCAATTACATTGAAGTGGCCGTCACCGTAGATTAGATCTAAATTGGGTCTTCCAGCCGGACCCACAAACATAGTTTCACGGCCACGTCTATCGGTGAAAACGGTAATTGTGAAAGTGTTGAGGTAGTTTTGAAACAGCCTAATTTCTTCGATTCCGGCTCCGTGCGTTAAGTCTACTACAGCGGATTCGCATTATCGTATAGCCTCTGTTTTCTGTATAGAACGATATCCACCTCTTATTTCATTATATATTTTCATTTTTTCTTCACTTTCGTTTCTACTAACGTAGGCTAGTGCTACAACTAATGCACGGCTCAAACAAAGATTATCTCTTTCATTCCTTATAACAATTATGCCCTTCTTTTTTCGACAGAAATCAGAAAACGATGATGTGTAATCGACTCTCCCGCGAGCTCCACCGCGCGGCATTTCTACATGGACACATTTCACGTGCATGGGTCCGTCAATAAAAAATTGGTCGTTGCTTTGTATTACGTTTTCAATTGTTTGGAGGATTATTTCGGAATTTAATTGACCGGCTTTTCGGATGCTAACCCCGATCGGTTTTTGCTTAGGCTTTCCGGAATTACTTACAGTAAGGCCAACTTTATCTTCGATATTTATGCTGGATTTAAGGAAATCAATTAGTGAATCGAACATTTCTTTCAGCCATTCCGTTACGTTTTCGCCTTCGGGTATGTCTCTAAATTTGAGGGTTATTTCATTTACATTTGTGTTAAATTTGGAGTACGATTTTTGAACGTTACTGATTATTTCAAAAGGTTCTGAACCTTCACCAGTTTGTATATCACGGCTACAGTGAGGCTGCGGGCTGGCGGGTACGTCGGCAAACGGTGATGGAGGGGGTAAAATCGGTATCGCCGAATCGTCGACAACATCTGGTGTTTTTGGAGGTGATGGTAAGTTATTAACATTAACTTCTTCGCTATCGACAAACTCGTAAAACTCTACACCGTCTACAGGGTCTACCATAAGATCGGAGATTGTGATATCATTTGTAAAAAAATCCATTCTTAAAATAATAACTAATAATAAACTAAATACTAAACCAATAATAAAATGTTACTTTCACTTTTCGTACAAGTACTTACACTAATTAATTCAAACTATCACTTTACACTTCGCACTATACTTGCCTATCTTCCATACACACTAACTACTACTTGCTCAAAAAACTTAAAAACTTGGATAACTCGGATAACAACCGTTAAAAACGCTAGGTAATACCAGATAGAACTGATGAGTAGTCTATATGGTTTGGGGTTTATATACGATATTAAACTTTCACAAATATCTTATTATGGGTTTATTTACGATGTGGGTTTCTACAAAAAATCACAAAGACAATATTTGTCATTTCTGTAAAGTCCAGAGCTCTGGTTCTTAATTGCCAGTAAACACATTTGTTTGGCAGACTCTTCGTCGTGTTGGACATTGCCTTAATGAGTAATCTATATTGGAAAGTTTCGACTATTATCGCCAGCAGTAAGTAAATAATCTTCTCAAATGATTTGCTTTCAATACGTTTGTCATTCGCATTCTTTTCAACGACTTAACTCGGTTATTGTGGTAGGAGCTTACAGCTTTATTATCATCCGACATCGTGACACTTACGTTTTTTAAAACTATTTTATACCGCTAGTTAATTTTATACATAATAAGCTATTGAAAATATTATACTGTATTAAATCCATACTTACGTTTGTAAACGACAGCCTGAACGTTTTGCGCACTTGTACAGCGTGTAAAGTCAGTTCTTGTACAATAAGATCATACACATATTACAGGATCTTTAGTATTATTACTTTTATTAATTACGTTTTCGTTTTGTACGGTTAACGGTAAGTCTGTGCGCGCGCGTGCGAGTGTGAGAGAGAGTGATTGTATGTTTGTGTTTGTGTGTGCCTTCAGCAATGGGGATTTCAGAAACATAGCGATGGAGAAACCTCGTCGTCTTGTTTGTTTATATTTGTAATCCAGTGACCTTTGACCGTCTGCCCGAACTGACAATACCGCTACAGGACTAATCTAATTTGGGATTTAAAGTCATTAAGTGATTCATGCCTTCAGCAAAGAGGATTTCCGAAACGTACGCCGGTCTTGTTTACATTGCGTAATGACCATGTGTCGTCATGTTTGTTTACATCTGTAATCCAGTGACCTCGGGTGACCGGGGTTCCCTAAGACTGGCGCCAGTCTTGTTTACAATTTCTTAATGACCTGGGGATTCCCTAATGACTGTCTCGCTGAAGTGTCCCTATATACTACTACCGTCGTCCCATTTTATACCGTGATAATTGTGAGTCAACCAACTACATTCCTTTTTTCTATTTTTCGTTAAATTAGAAAACTCGTAAGGCGGACCGACGATCCAGTGCTGCAACCACTTGCTGTTAACAGACATAACGGCAAACTCTTTTATTATGTAACATCCCGAGTTGTCTCGAAAGCCTTGAAAATCTGCAACTGCACCCATTTTTTAGTCTTTTACTTTTTACACTCTACACTTAACACAACACTTGCCTATATTCTACACACACTAACTACTACTTGGATAACAACCGTCGAAAACGCTAGGAAATACCAGATAGGACTGATGATTAGTCTATATGATTTTGGGGTTTATATATGATATTAAACTTTCACGAATATCTTATTATGGATTTATTTACGATGTGGGTTTCTACAAAACGTCACAAAGACAATATTTGTCATTTCTGTAACGTCCAAAGCTCTGGTTATTAATTGCCAGTAAACACATTTGTTTGGCAGACTCTTAATCGTGTTGGACATTGCCTTAATGAGTAATCTATATTGGAAAGTTTCGACTATTATCGCCAGCAGTAAATAAATAATCTTCTCAAAAGATTTGCTTTCAATACGTTTGTCATTCGCATTCTTTTCAACGACTTAACTCGGTTATTGTAGTAGGAGCTCTACTACATCGACATCATGCATCGTCCGACATCGTGCAACTTACGTTTTTTTTTTTAAACTATGTTATACCGCTAGTTAATTTTATACATATGCGCGTGTGCGTGAGCGTGCGTGTGTGTGTGTGTATGAGAGAGAGAGAGATCGTAAACGACAGCTGGAACGTTTTGCGCACTTGTACAGCGTGTAAAGTCATTTCTTGTACAATAAGATCATACACATATTACAGGAAATTTATTATTATTACTTTTATTAATTATGTTTTCGTTTTGTACGGTTAACGGTAAGGCTGTGCGCGTGTGCGTGAGTGGGCGTGTGGGTATTTGCAGACAGTGTATTTCTTATTTATTTCTTTACGTGTACGATTTTCCCGAAAACAGATTCAATTCCTATTGTAAGACCATGGCACTGGCCCTGTGGATTTAAAGTCATTAAGTGATTACGTCATGCCTTCAGCAAAGAGGATTTCCGAAACGTAGGCCAGTCTTGTTTACATTCCTTACTGACCGGGATTCCCTCATAACCGTCTACCCCCGTTTACATGAGAGTTTGTATGTGTGTGTGTGTGTGTGTGTCGTCATGTTTGTTTACATTTGTAATCCAGTGACCGGGGTTCCCTAAGACTGGCGCCAGTCTTGTTTACATTTCTTAATGACCTGGGGATTCCCTAATGACTGTCTGCCCGAACTGACACTATACACTACTTATGTAGCCTATTCTCCGTCTGCATTAGCCCTAGAGTGCACAATAGTCGGACGTTAAACTCCAAAAAAAAAAAAAAAAAAAAAAAAAAAAAAAAAAATGTAGCCTATTCTTTACAAAAGTTCTAGACCATATTATCAACTTGAAAACCAGTTTGATTTCATTTAGTTCATATTGCATAATCTGTATCAGAGACAAGCATTATACCAAATTCGAACAAAATTAATACTACTTACGTTTTTCCGTACTTCTAATTTCTACCCAATGAGTAAGAAGATTATTTCATCTTTCCCAAAGTTTGTTTGGCTGGAGTGGCTTACATTTTAATCTAACAAATATTGCAGGCTGTGCAAAAATTCTAACAAAATATTTTATTTGGAACAAATTTCTTATACACTTATAATTATTCGACTTACGGAATTCGCATTTCAGGGGACCTAAAAAAACCAAGATTTGAACACACATGCTTTAGTTTCATAAACAGAAATCATAACACTGGGCCACGAATGTATTAGCTCACCTACAGTTTAAAATCATCTCGTACTTCCTAATGGGTGAGCTATAGTGTGACGGTTTTTTGTCTTATTTTTCAAAAACCATAGAAATTTGCTTCTGTCATGGTGTGTCACATTAAAAAAATAATAAGTTACCGGAGACATGTCGCTCAACAAAGCTAAACACATCCACTGTATTAGTTGCTTAATCTCCCGTAGATAACGAAGGCTCTGAAGTTTTTGAATTAAAGTTTGCCGAGAAAGTAATCTACGTACTATCTAAAAAGCTCTGTGATTCAAATATTTTCATTCAACGTACTACACAAATTTATTTAATTTGGAATCTTATATTAGAGGGTTTTATTATAATATTGTTAAAAACTACATACTGTACATCTCTGACCCTAACCAATAATAATACCGCTTTATTGACATTCTATTTTTAAAGAATTGCTCTCCTTTCATAGATAAACTGAGTTGCTATAAACGTACAAGACAATGGCTTCCAGTGGTACCAACCTGAATATAAATAAAATAAATTAAAAAAAGATTTTTTAAAAAACACGCTTTTTCATCAGATTAGTGGGCGCAGATTATAATAATTATAAATTATTGAAGAAGATCCTTGTAAGTGAGTATTTATGGACACCCACGCTTTATTCTCCGACTGATGAAAATTTTTTTTTTCTTTTTAGTGCATTTTATACTTTAATTGAAAAAACGTGTTTTTAAAATCTTTTTTATTTTATTTTCTACTTTTTAGTGATGAATCTTGTAATCGATTTTTGCAATTCTAGATTTTGTATCTTGTCATAAACACAAGTAATTAAGTACTTCTATATGCAAAACGATAAACCGATGGTTTATCTATGGACCTTATATTTTAGAGTGCGATCAATTATTTATTATTTTTTGCAAACAAAAATAATTTTGCAAAAGCTTCTATTTTTTTAAAAAAATATACGTTAAATGATTAATGAAATTTATGATAAGAAAATCTGACAATTATGAATATTTTTTCAACATTGTTTTCACAAAAAAGTCAAAAAAAAATCTGCATTCATCATTTCTTTACATATACAAATAATAGTAGAATGTTTTTATTTATTTACTTAATACTCATAACCAATCTTTACAAGATCGACTTATGGTTTGCATCTACAACAAAATCACATTTGTAGGATAGCTATTACGTTAATAACTTCCTTCACATCAGTGGAGCAGGTTTAGTCCTCTCGAGGCGGCGAATGTTGCCGGCCACTTCACGTACTGCCTCCATCTCACAAGTAGAATGTTTAAAAAAATTAAAAAGTGTAAGAAAAAGTTTAGGACAGCGCTGGGCTCGAACTCGCTTCTTCCGACAACTTTCAATGTGAATAGTGTTAGAAGAAACTAACGCCATCTATTGAGCAACGCTAAAACTATTTTTCCATATGCAAATTTAGGTAATTAATTAGAACACAATGAAGCAAAATTTGATGTGCCTAATTATTGAATAATAAATTATCATCGGAAGCAAGCAAATGTGCAAAATTTCAAGTCGATTGGATGATGGAAAGTGGGTTAGAAATCGATTACAAGATTTGAACCATGAAACATACATACAGAGGAAGTAGGTTAAGAAAAAGCGTGTAATAATAATAAAAAACTAAAACAAAGCGAAATAATAGACATATATTTAATATTTCTTTTTTAAATATAACTCCCTGACCACAGCACTCTTCTCCTTCCTTGCATGCTCCATTGGTTACGTACTTTCTCCACTAATTCATCCCGCCATCGTAGCGCTGCTTTTCCTTTCTTCTTCTCCTTATCCCAGGGAATCTATTCTGCAGCTAGTTTCTTTCACGTGTCCAGCTCATTTCCATTTTAACATGAATGCTTTTCTAGCCACGTTTTTTTAATATTTATTGCTTTTATTACTAGCTCTTATTGCTTACTTTTCTTTCTCATTCATACCGGAAAATCGATTGTATCCGTTCTCGATTATCCCACATTGTGCAGGACGTGTAAGTAAAACATTTTACGATTCTAGAAGAATCCTTTTGCCAGATATTGTGCAGATCTGCTTTTATTTCCTCCAGGATCTCTTATTGCCGCAATAAAAACACAATGAGCTTCTACAGATGACATGCATTGCGGAACTGGATCTAAGGTTTTGCAACGTTGCAAGTGTTTATTTTTCCAATAGAGTAATTTTTAATACGATATAGTGGCGGCCGCAGTTTATTTTTGACATTTGTTATTTTGTTATTGAAATGTTTTTTTCGCTTACAGTCGTTAAAAATTTTAATTCACCATCGGAATCAGTGTAAAATAGCATTTTAAACTTTAAAATTAAGAAAATTGACTTCAGCAACCCATTAATTTTCGTAATTTTAATGGCTTTTAAAATTTAAATTTCCGATTTATTCCGTTTTTAACTATAGTTGGTCTCCACTTTATTGAACTAACGTCTTCAAGTGAGGACTTGTGTTGTACATTACTCAACATTTTCTTGTAATGTTGTAAGGCCTACGTTTTCAAAAAAACTGATTAATATAAAAGCAAAATACAAATGAAATAGCTTATAAAACAGGTTTGAGAATCTCCGTAGAAAAAACTAAATTTATTACAAACATCAAAAACGCTCCAAATTTTTTGTTTACAGATATTGGTGCAGGGGAAATAGTAAAGAAATTCAAATATTTGGGAGAAATGATCCAAGACAATGGCTTGGAGAAATCTGCTGTTGAGAAAGGGTACGCAAAATGGAAAGAGCATATGGTATCACTAAAAATTATTATAACAAAAAGTGCTTATCTAAAAATCTTAAAATAAGGCACTACACTGCAGTAGTGAAACCGGAATGCCTGTACGCAAGTGAATGCTTGGTACTAAATTATAGTTTAGATAAACTGAAAATGCTAGAAAGGAGAATCGTGAGAAAAATTTTAGGCCAGTGAAAACTAAAGAAACATGGAAACTAAGATCTAATGATGAAATATACAGGAACATAGAGGACATGACAGAGACGATAAGGAAGAGAAGACTGCAATTTTTTGGACATATGTACAGGATGAATGATTCAAGACTAGCGAAAAGGATACTCAAGCACCTATGGGATAAAAAGTCCAACAACTAGTTGGATTCAAGAGGTAAGGAAGGATTTAGAAAGAAATAATATTAAAGAAGAAGAAACGCTGAACAGAGAGATTTTTAGAAAGAGGATATTGAGTATGGAGGGATTCCAAGGAAGATTACAGAGGAAACCAGGTGCGAAGTGGTCCGAAGACAGAAAGAAGCTACATAGTGAAAGGATGAGGGAATATTGGAGGGAACGGAAGAGAAAACAGCTAAGTGTGAAGAATTGAAATTGTCACGTGGTCCCTAGCAGGCCTCATCGAAAGAAGAAAAAAAGCAAAATTATGATTTTTTTTAAGTTTTGGAATGGTCTTTTTTAAATCCAACGCAATTAAATATAATTTTATTGAAGCAATTTAAAATATCTGACACAATTTATTGTTTTGTTTTACAGAAAGTAAGTGCGTTTCAGGACCCGATTCCAGGTAATTTAATTTATTGCTGTTTTTACGACGTCTTGCGCAACATTTGACTGGAATTAAATCGCCGCGCGTCCTCAACCAGTAACATTCTTTAGACAATCAGGCTGGAGTATAGTAAATCACTTTTTTAAAACTTGGTTACGATTTAGGATTAGACAACCTTAGAAACAGTATTTCATTTTTCTAAAAAAATTCGGAATGCAATAATTTGTTGTCTATAAATAATCAATAGATAACTGTAGTAATTACAAATTAATTTCTACAATAATATTTTGTTTGTATGTAAATCGGGGGAAAACTGAAATAAACCTTTACCTCCATCGCGTGTGTTATTGGCATTAGTAATATTCAAAATGTTCGAGAAGCTTGAAGGACTCCTACCACTGATTCAAGAACGAAAGTTAATATCTGTTCACCAGTTGGTTTTAAAAAGGTGCACTCAACAATGGACCAGGTTCATAGAATCACTATCATCATAGAAAAAAGTCTAGAAGGAACGCTGGTTTGTTCAAGTGTCTTCCTGGCTCAAGCTTTTGACAAAGTATGGCGTCAAGTACTTCAATACAGTTATATAACACATTGACTTATGATTAGTTAGTGCCTTATGTTAAAATCTTGCTTAGGAGGACTATTTCAGAGTTGATGTCGAGGATGAGTACTCTGAGATGCAGGAAATCCATGCTGGAGTGTCGCAGGGCTTACCACAGTTAGAGAACACCACTGCAGACTTTGCAGACGACACAGCTGTAATCAGTTGCTGAGAGCGTGGAAGATGCCACTGATATGCTACAGCGCTCTCTTGATGCCATTAACAAATGGACAATTTCATAAATCGGTCCTTATGAATTTTGCAAACCGTAAAATAGTACCAGTTCCAGTTTCCATTGACTCGCAAATAATTCTTTATGCGAATTCAGCAAAATACCTCGGCATGACGCTCGGTACTAAGTCAAAGTGGAAGGAACTTGTAAAAAATAGACAGGAATTGAATGTAAAACTCAAGAAGATGCGTTGGTTGTTACGTCAACACACAACTATCATTGCATAAGCAAATTCTATGGAGCTATAGTATTCAGTTGCGGAGTTGTTGTACCAAGAGAACTCACGTCAATCAGATACAAATATTCCAAAACAAAGTATTACGGAAAATCTGCAAAGCATCTTGGTATGTGAGAAATGATAACATCCACAGTGATTTAAAAATCAGTACCGTTGCTGAGGAAATTAAGGTATGTTCCTTAGTAGGTATTGGAAGATCAAGAGAATGTAGAAATGCTACTACTCCTCAACGCCTGCGGGGTTCTCCTAAGACTGAACAGGACAAAGCTCATTGACTTGGTGTGTTAAGTTTCTGGCCAACTGGATTAGTCAGAACAACCAAATCATTGTTAACTACTCACTCTATATGGAAACGTTATTTGTTAAGCTCTGTTTAACTTAGTTTTAATACAACAGTGAATTAGGAACATTGTTTTTATTATTTTAGTTTTCAACTTTAAATTACTTCATTATAAACTAGATGTACCTGGCCACGCGTCTACTTAAATTTAACAATGCATTCGAAAACATTGAAGTAGAATTGTAAAATTGGAATTTTGTAAATCGTAAGTGGATCGTAAATCGGAAATATTGAAATGGGATTGTAAAAATATTTAGTGTAGCGTGTGTTGTTTCTACGTTCAACAGATGGCGCTGTTTTTCAAAAAATCATATTTTTACTTGTCGCAGGTGTGATGTATATACAATCGTACATATATAAAGACATTTAAGGTATATATAGACATATGCATACTTAAAAACGTGCACGTATTTGAATGCAACTTTGTGAAAAAATTTCAAAACAAACTGTAAAGAATTTTCATAGATTTAAGATTTTCATCAAACGAACATTTATATTTTTATTTATATACATTTCTGACAATAATTCTTATATTATTAATTTAAAACAAGTAATATAAAAAAAATCAAAGAAGTCAATTTTTACTTAGATCATCACTCTTCCATCACGTCAGCGGGATAGCTGCGTGCTGCGATTCCTAAATCCAACGTAGGATGGAGCACAATTGTTATTTAAATCAAATCCTATCGTATAGTCTCTACAAATATGCGAAATGAATATTTGACAAAAAACTGTATTAAGTCGTGTCATCGACCACAAAAAATGTATTTGAACTTGAATGAATAATAGTAGGAATTACCTAAGGAAATCCTATCGTATAGTCTGTACAAATATGCGACAAGACCAAAAAAATGTTTTCAAGATCAAAAAAACGTATTTGAACTTGAATGGTTGAATAATAGTAGGAATTACCTAAGGAAATCCTATCGTATAGTCTGTACAAATATGCGATATTAATATTTGACAAAAACTGTATTAACGTCAAGTGTCATCCACTACAAAAAATGTATTTGAACTTGAATGGGAATTACCTAAGGAAATCCTGTCGTATAGTCTGTACAAATATGCGATATTAATATTTGACAAAAAACTGTATTAACGTCGTGTCATCCACTACAAAAAATGTATTTGATCTTGAATGGATGAGTAATAGTTTGATCTTAAGGGGATGATTAGAAAGTATTTTATTAACGATTGACAATTTGAACAAGATATATAAATAAATATATATAGGGAGATTGTGAACTAATAGTAGGAATTGAAAAAAGTAAAAACTTTAGAAAAACTGATGATTTAAGTAATTAGTTCGATATTGCTTATTTTAATAGTTTTCAAACCAGAACTTCAAATAAAGAATAACTCATTAGGTTTTGTTAGGGTTATTGCATTTTTCATGTTTATTTCCTTTAAATAATTTAATTTTAATTAAACCAGTTCGCATCATTTCTTTTTCTTCTGTAAAATATTTGTTCTCGTTATTGCTAGAAAATACTGAGACACTTCCTCTCGTAAGGTTAGAGCAGTCGTTCACTACAGAAAAAACACTTCCTTCTTTACGCCCTATTACTCTTCTTTACAATAAAACGCTTCTATTGTCACATCAAGTGCGCACGTGTCGGGAAACGTAACACGGAGTGGCGCCCGCTTTGTACTTACAGTGTAATGAAACTGTAAATGTTGATAAAAACACAACTTTTTGATTAAGAAATCAGAAACGTTTAGCAAGTTCACCGCTAATCTGCCGGTAAAAGTTTGTTAACTTTGGTGTTTAAATCATAAATAAAGTAAATCTTTTATTTTCATAATGAATCATGTATTTGATTCCACACTAAATGTAAGAAAACGAAACTCATAGTTTGGATTTATTTTGAATCATAAAGTACATTTGTTTCTTTTAAATTCCTTACAATAATTTATGGAAATTGAATTTTGAGAAATTCGGGTGAATTTTTAGTTCTTTTCAATGGCTCTTGAAGTGGATTGTTATACAAAGATATGTTTTGTTAGGTTAATTACAGTTAAGGAGTTATTGTTTTGAGAAAATAAAATAATAACTCTTGGAGTGGTTGAGAAAATTCGATTTTTTATCACAAGGATTTGCCTGGAGAAGTGTTAATAATTTTTAAATTAAAAAATTCTTTCAGTATTTATGATTATGATTTTGTAATTTATGTAATTACAATTTTATAATGATTATGTAATTTATATTCACACTTTAACCACTGTATTGTACTTTAAATACAATAAATTAACAGCGGGAATTAGTTGGGAAATTTCCAAAAATTGAAATTTTTCTTTTTTTACTTTTCTTGCTTTATTCCCGTACTGTAAGTTTCCATCCTTTAAAATTTTTTACACTGATTCGAGTTATGAAAGTGTAATAAAAAAATCGTTTAAAGAAAAAATGGACTAAAGAAGAACAACCACTGCACGCAGATGTCTCGCTGACGTGAGGAAAGCGGCGCACAATGTATTTTTCTTTACCTTCCCGTTTTATTGATTTCTTATTTCACTATCATCATTGAATTCTGCATATACTAGCGTTTTAAACATAAATGACATTGAAAATACAAAAATAAATCTTGACATACATCAAATTTAATTTCTTAATTTCGTCGTTACGATCTGCGAAATCAAATTGTTAAAGTAATACAAAAAATGTTAATTTTTAAAGATTCGAAATTTTAAAACCACCGGACGAATTTCGTTGGTTAACCAATTTGGTCCAACGACCAAATATTTTTGGTCACGTTTTACTAAAATATTTTACTCTTACTAAAATGATTTTTGTGCCACATTTGAATTGGATTGAAATTGCAAAGGTGCTCCTGCTAAATCACACACACACACACACACACACATTGATCACAATTAAAATAATTACAACTAACAGCGTTGCCTTTAAAGTTCTGTGAAATTCTTCTTCTTATCTTTGTATTAACTTAAATTAAGTTGGCAGCACTGCAACCTTCGTTGTAAAGCTTAGAGATCTCGTGTAATTTGCATTTCATATACACGTAGCTCTCATGTAGCTTCTTCACTCTACGATTACACAAGCTTCGAGTTTGAAATGTATGCAGGATTATTAAATAAATCAAAACAGCATGCAGCGGTCTCGCTGACGTGATGGGAGCAAATGTCTAACAATCATTGTACGATCATTTGAAAATCTGATTTTACCACCGTTATCAACGCAGAAATCTGCATAACTTAGCATGATACACTTTTAAAAATTACATTTGTAGTTTTTGTAGCCTAAATAAAACTTGAAAATAGAATTTTCTTAAAATAGGTTATAAGGTTTTTTATGAATTGTTCTTTAAATTAAAAAATCAGGTTCGAAAGATTTAGTTAAAGAACTCCAAAAATTGATCTAATTTTTTAGGCCTAGAAAATTTCTCGGCCTAAATTAGAAATAAAAGAAATTATCGCAACTGAAGTAAATCAAACGTGTATATATATATATATATATATATATATATATATATATATATATATATAGAGAGAGAGAGAGAGAGAGAGAGAGAGAGAGAGAGAGAGAGAGAGAGAGAGAGAGAGAGAGAGACAGAGAGAGACAGACAGACAGACAGACAGAGAAAATAGTCAGGTAGACAGGCCACTTTTATTTGTATCATTCGGAGTTTATAGAAGCAGTTTTGCAGGTGAAAGTTTCCTACAACTTCAGACTTGAAGCGAGAACAGCCTCGAAGATACCAGAAACTATTTTTGACGAAACGTCGAAATAATGTTTCTTGTAGAAAAAATTGTGTCGAACAGATGTACACCAGTGTTGAATAAAGATCTTATTTATAGACCTAAATCTGAGGAAAATGTAATCAATTAGTTTTAAGGAATTGTGTCCGTTTTTCGTTGAGAATAAGAAATAGAACTCGGATTTTGTGTAAGAGTAAAGAACTTAAATAAAATGCACGTAGTACCAAAACCTGACATCAGAGCTCTCTGGACTTTTTTTCTACCTACCTGCCCATCCTTGAGTCTATAAATTTCTGCAGTGACGTGAATTTATCTTACACTCGATTAAAATGTCTTATTAATTTCATCAGTGACTCATACATTAACAATTTACCTAATTGTTGTCTCAAAAATTAACCTAAAATTACATGGTTCATTTCTTTTCCAATATATAGCGATCTACATTTTCAGTCGCACAATACCATATGCAGTGAGTTCTCTATTTGTTATATAAAAAGACTCAGATTTTTTTTTAAGAAAAAACTATTGGTATTATTTTATGCGAATCGATTCATTTTCGTTATTTATTATTTTATGTATTTATCGAAACTCCTTTATTTAATGTTTTTTTTTAAATCAAAAATTTTGTTACATTTTCAAAGTCACAGATTTAAAGGCGTGCATTGTTTATCTTTGCAAGTTATACGTTGTGAACAAAGAAAATAAATTGTTTATATGGAATACAAAAGTCTTTGCAGTGGTATTCATAGAGAACTACAATGTGTTACAAATCAATATGGAATAATTGAAAGGAACACTAGACCTTTGACACAAATAAAATATTTGTAAGGTTGTATCATTAAATTAGCACTTCGCTCGTGTGTATTTCGCGATTCGATAAAAATAATTGATGGTATTCCAATAAGAATGATAAAAAACTACAAAATCTGATCCAATTTTTATGGGTATTTTTAAATTTTTTTTTTTTTTTTTTTTTGAAAAAGAAGAAAATTTTAACCCACTTCTCTGTAAGCTTATTTTGAAATCCTACTTTATGAATTGTACCATAAAATTTCAACTCCTTAGTTATTGTCGTTTTTAGAAATATTGTTATAACACTTTTAGCTGTTGAATTGTTGTAGCATTTCAAGTTCTCGTTGAAAATTGCGATCCTTCGGTGAGGATTAAATGAATAAATCGATGGTAAATATACAGTATTTATGTTATTTCAAAAGATAAATTAATAGCTTACCTAACCATTAAGAAGGACTCTTTTTTTGTTTTATAAAAAAATCCTTAAGAGTTGAATTTTTTAAAGAAGGTGAGGAAAATGAACTATTGGGGCAGCCATCATGGTAAGGCCCAGACCTAACATCTTGAAACTAGCAATGATCCTGATATCTAGATTAATTTTTGAGTTGATAAAAGGCATAAAGACACACACGCACACACACACACACACACACATTACACCGGAAAATCTGATTGCAGCAATGATGACTTCAGAGGCCAACTGGAGGACGCTTGCGGGATTCGCAGCAGTGGTCATGAAGAAGCTGAGGACTGAAGATCGGAAAAGGAGAGCCAACAGTGTAGACGGGTAGGCGGACAGCTAGTCCACCTCTCCACGAAGTAATGCCTGGTGGAGATTCCTTGAGGGGGTTTATATAAGAGAAATGCTTTTGGTGGTTTTTTTAGTGGATAGCAGTATCTCTTGAGTTTAAACTTGAGCTGAGTCCCACATGGGTTTATTTATTTATTTATGAGGCTACATGTATGTGTATGTCTAAAACTGCAATTTCTTATATTTGCAGTTTGTTACATTGCAATTTGTAATTTTAGCCAGATTTGTAATTCAAACTTGGCACAAAAATCGATTATTAAGTTAATACCTTGGACACCTTCATTAACCAGAAAAAATTGTTCAACGATTCCAAAATGCATCATTTTAATATGAAAAAATTTGTAATTTTTTTTGTCTTAAACGTTTTTGAAAACCCAATTTCACACCATATATATATATATATATATATATATATATATATATATATATATATATATATATATATATGGTGTGCATTCAGCGTTAAAACTGTATACATTAGCATTTCGAATTTTCGATCTACGTTCTTTTCATTTTTGTCAATACAATTTGAAAGTTCAAAACGCTAATAAGCTACGTAAAGATTTTAATGTCGATTATAAGGGTGAAATTATAATTTAAAAAATTTTAGCAAGATACAGAAAAATACTATTATAATTTTTTGAAGTTTCTTTTGATAATTCGCTTCCGTCACGACCGCCTTACAGCTGCTTGTCACCATTGTTCGTGTCGTCGGGTGTTTACGGTATGTATCAACAAAAAACGATCAAATTATTTTTTTCTAATGTAACGTTTTTTAGGGGTTGAATATTATAAAAATCCTTTCTTAACAACTATGATAAAATGAAACTATGGACCAAATTTCATATTTATAGGTTCAGTGGTTTAGATGTTGATTAAGTCACACTTACATTAATGATGCAAAGGTACGCTGTTGTATAAAAACATGATAGTAATCCTATAATAGAAGAAACGATTTTTTTAATGTGTTATTTCTAGTGTTTTTTTATTTCTAATATTTAAATTAAACACCCAGTGAATCAATATTTTTACTGAAAATATTTTTCCAACAAGTATCATATTTTAGGGCTGGTTGCAATGTCGGATATTGCGCGATACGCGCCAATATCGTATTGCTTATAACAGTATATTTTGCACGTTGCGTACTATTGTATATACTCGTATAAAAATATAATTGTGACTATTTATAAACAGCTGATTTTGCACAACAGCTGTTGCTTCAATAATAATTTCAATTGAGGTTATGTTAATAATTCAATTTCAAAGTAAAATTGACAAAAGAATTATTTTAAAAAACATTTTTAAATGAAGATCAAAGATTAAGAAAAAAATGAACGAGGAATAAAGAAAAACATGATACAAGATTTATGTTTTTTGTTCGGTAACAGGTTTTTTAACTTTTAACGACAGATTCCGGATTAAGTTTTTGGATTATCAAATTTCGGTCGTATACTGCATAAAATCACTGATATTAGAAGTAGAAGACACTCACAGTTCAGGAATAATCCGGACAAACATCCCTAAACATCGTTTCGACGAAAATTTGTTCGTCACTTATAACGAGAAACGTCTTTAATTTCTTTTCTTCTCAATAACTAACGAATCGGATTTTTGGATAAACAGCAAAAGAACACATGTTTTGTTTTGATGTTAAAGTTTTTTTTATTTAAACCTATTTTTTTATGATGTGACTTAACGCGAGTAAGTTAATTACGAAAGAATAAATACCGTTTCATTTTAAAGAAAAACTGTTAGTGAATTTTCATACTCGTCATTTATGCAGCATTTATGAAATATGCAATATTTCATGCTCGTCATTTATTAAAATTATTATTTTGTTTGTAAAAACTCTTATAATTTTTTTTTTAAATGTAATAACTGCTTTAGGTAGGAAAATACCAATTATAACAGGTTAACAATAAGTTATTAGTATTCTTGAAATGAATACACCAGTGTCAGCTGATTATTTCTGGGTGCATTCTGATTACTGTTTGAAAAATTAAAACAAGTGACTTCGAAACCTGTTGTTAAAGTTTTAGTATTTAATATTTATTTGTTTGAAAATATGTTTATAAATAAGGTAAGTAATATTTAAATAAATTTACGGCGATTGTATTTTACCCAACACACTCAGAATAGAAATTGCGTACAACTTTTACAGTTAAATATATCTTGCATATTTTTTTGTAAATAAGTTCAGTAATAAATATTTAGATTATTAATAAAAAAGATGATTCGTCGGTCATTGACCTAGTTCTTAATTTTTTTTACGTCATATAAATGTATTTGAATTACTCTAGCTATGGCATTGATGAACAGCGTAACAGTGTGTGTGTGTGTGTGTGTGTGTGTGTGTGTGTGTGTAAATTAAAATATTAAAAAATATATATTTTTTTTAAATATTGAAATTAAATTAATTATTTGTTTTGTTTTCAAATTTTTATTTCTGTTAATCCTTCTTTATTAAGTTTATATATTTAAATAATGTTATCTAGTTTTAGTGGCTATAGTGTTTTAGTTTTTAGTATAGTATTAACAATGTTTTTTGATTTAGTTCCCCCCCCCATATAGGATATTTTGCAGGACGGCGATGATAGCCTTCATGTGCTTTTCGCCAAAAGCCGTAATTAAAAAAAAAAATTAGATTATTTAACAAAGTTATACTACACGCCAGCTCAGTCAGCTTGTAAATATTAGAGCATTAGCAGTTGGTTATATTGTACAAGATTGATGTTTGTATATGATGTAGATTAATGCTCAGTTTTTTTAATATGTAAAATTTCAATTTTACAATAAGATCTTACAATAAGATTTTACAATAAGAAGCTGGACCAACACAATTAAAAAAAAATCGAACAACGATTTCATCAATGTTTTACTTTATCGGTCAGTTCACAGACAGTTACATTTTTTTAGAATTTGGGATAGTTTGTGCTCCGTACTAGTGCAATTTATGTTTAATAGACACTAGAGATAATAGTGACGTAAAACGTTTATTGTGTAAAAGAAAATGTAAAATTTAATGAAACTCTCGGCACAACATAAAAGCAATTAGCATGTTCATTGAATTTTTTCTTTTGTTTGATAACCTAATCTGTACTTTGATTTTACATTCAAGGGTGCTGTCATATTGAAGCTGTAGTTAATAAATTTATAATCGGCTGTAATGAACTTAAGTTTAGAGTTACCATGGCAACTAATGTTTGTGTCAATTCAATGTAAAATTTAATTTTCAAGGCAGAGAGATTTCAATGGAAATTTAATATTTGATTAATTATAATCTACTAAATGATTACTAGCAATATTAATTTAGAGTATTGTAATTGTTTTACAGTGATATTATGTCCTATATTAGCGAAATTTTTATTGGAAAATGAGCTATTGAAGCAGCCATCATGAACACACGGGACGATGAATTTGCGCTGATCTTATATGTTTTTTTTCTGGTGTTTAACGTCTGACTATTGTTGTTGTATGTATGTAGGATATATATATATATATATATATATATATATATATATATATATATATATATAACGCAATTGTCTCGCTGACATAATGCAAACGAATTTTTTCGTTATTTCTGTTGTTTTTTTTTTGTTATTTTAAGGCGAAAGCACATTGAGAGGCTATTATCGCCTCCCTAAATGTAAGTGTGAGTGTAAAGTGTTAAATTCGTAAATGTAGTGTTTTAAGTGTAAGTGTGTTTTAGACTCGGGTACCGCGAGGGTCGTCTAAATCCTCTCAATAGGTGCAGTTAGTCTTGCACCCCACTGCGGGATTTCTGTGTATCTTTTCAGTTATTTGAAAATATGATTTCGCGTTCGAAGTCAGCATTACAATGCGCGTAAAGCAGTACTTTTAACTTTAATACGTGGAAAATACGGAAATTACCTCGACCGTTGTCAAATTCATTTCTTAATTTTAATGAATTTTAAAATTTGGTTTTATCGATTTGAAATTGTTAGTTGATTTCATTATTAATTGTGATCGTCGTTAAAATCCGCATAAATTAATTTTAAATGATAAGCTTACGGAGATGAGGGTTCGTTTTGGAGATAAAATATTTCAATTATTTTGAGTGTTATTAAATATTGTTTTTTTTTAATTAACTTTTATTAAGTCAGGAAGACAGTAGGGTGTTTATACATTAAAGATATTTTGTTTTTAATTTCGAAAAGGTCTATAATATATACCCAAACAGGGTATATATATTTTACTTTTATATTTATATATATTATATTATATATTATATTTATATATATTACATATATATATATATACCCTGTTACATTTTTTTACTTACATATATACATTCTTACTTACGGGAACACCCACAAGTAGCTAAGAAAATGAGGTTCGCCCTGCATGCATGTGTAAGGCTTACACTGGGAGGTTGCCAGGTCTGTTGTTTTTTTTGCGATGCATTTTGTATTTTTAAGGAAAGTGTTAAACAACTAAGTATTGAACTAACAAATCCAGTTGTAAAGTAAAATTTGGATAGTTTAAAACTGGTTAAAATTTTCGTCTAAATACTAGACCTGGATACTTCGCCAAATAATGTCAGACCAGAATTGCTTGTGCGATATTTCGCAAGTAGTGTATAGTGGCAGTTCGGGCAGACGGTCATTAGGGAATCCCAGGTCATTAAGGAATGTAAACAAGACTGGCCTACGTTTCGGAAATCCTCTTTGCTGAAGGCATTTTAGCTTTATTGTCACTTCGGGCAGACGGTCATTAGGGAATCCCAGGTCATTAAGGAATGTAAACAAGACTGGCCTACGTTTCGGAAATCCTCTTTGCTGAAGGCATTACGTAATCACTTAATGACTTTAAATCCCAAATTAGATTAGTCCTGTAGCGTTATTGTCACTTCGGGCAGACGGTCAAAGGTCACTGAATTACAAATGTAAACAAATATGACGACGAGGTTTCTCCATCGCTACGTTTCTGAAATCCCCTTTGCTGAAGGCATTAAGCTCCTGCGTAATCACTTAATGACTTTAAATCCACAGGGCCAGTGTCATGGTCTTACAATAGGAATTGAATCTGTTTTCGGGAAAATCGTACACGTAAAGAAATCGTAAATAAGAAATACTTGAAATGTAATTGTTCAGAATACACTGTCTTCAAATACCCACACGACCACGCACGCGCGCGCACACACACACATACAAACTCTCTCTCTCTCTCTCTCTCTCTCTCTCTCTCTCTCTCTCTCTCTCTTTCTCCTTACAACCCGCAGGGGGGTGCAGACTAGCTGCACCTACTGAGAGGACCTAGACGAACCTCGCGGCACCCGAGTCTAGCAGACACTTACACTTACAGCACTACACTTACGATGTAAACACTTCACACTCACACGTACATTTAGGGATTTGCTGTGCTTGTTCCGTTACGTCTGGGAGTGGCGATTCTGCTTGGTTTCCTTTGGCGGGGCCAAGTATGTGGAACCTGATGTGTGCCTAGCACTGCCGAGGACCTCTGATGGGACAGGTTCTGGAACCGAGCAGCCTATAGGCGCTTGGCAAGCGCATGAATGTTGAGTTATGGGTGTCGGAGCCCATAGCTGGGTCTATCGAAACAAATGGTTGCATTCTGTGAGTACATAGAGAGCGGCTGCCAGTGGTACTTGGGTTTGGGGAACCGTAACGATGTACCGGAACCCATTCCTAAAATATTCTGGAGTGCTGACAGACCATGTATTTCGGCTCCAGGATATCTGGAGGTCCCCCCATTTTTTTTTCTTCATTTTTTTTTTTTTTTTTTTTTTTTTTTTTTTTTTTTTTGGGGGTTCTCGCTTTAGTTCGAGTATCCTGGGCTACTGGTGGTCGTTTGGGTGCACCCTGTGCCAGTTGTTCGAAAGTCTTCATTCATGAATCGCTCGGCAAAACAAAGCATGGAACAAAAAAAACAAAACGCCAAAAATGTGTTAAAGAGGCCTCGTTCGACTACGTCGGACAGGTCTGAGAGTAGCAGTGGGAGTATTGACATGGAAGAAAAGGAGATGGGTGCTGCAGTTGTTCAGCTCCCTTCTCCTAGATTTTTAGTTTTTAGAAATTCTGAGGAAGGGTCCGACCTATCGAAAGTGTCTCCTTTCCTCATAAACAAGGCTATCGTTGGAAGAGTAGGTCCTGTAGCGTCTATTAGGAAGCTACAAAATGGTACGCTGTTAGTTCAGACTAGTAGCGACAAGCAGAGCTTGTCGCTCCTAAAGATGTCTTCCTTTTGATTGATCGGATCAAGGTTTCTGTGGAGCCCCACAGAACTTTGAATTTTGCTAAAGGAGTGGTAACGTGCAGAGATCTCCACCTAGACCTTGAGGAGATAAAGTCTGAGTTGGCATCAGAGTCAGTTACGGATGTTTATCGCATTCTGCGTAATGAAAATGGAAAAAAGTACCAACTGCTTCCCTCATTCTGACTTTTGGTAAACCCACAATCCCGGAATATATATTTGCCGGATATCAAAGGCTTTCTGTTCGAGCTTACGTTCCAAACCCGAGAAGATGCTTTAAGTGTCAGGGGTTTGGACACGTGAGTTCTACATGCAGAAAGCCCGAAATATGTGGTAATTGTGGTTCGAATGGCCATGGTGGTGACAATTGCACGGATGACCCAAAGTGTTCCAATTGTGGTGGCGATCATCCGGCTCGTTCCTTCAGCTGCCCCAAGTATAAGGACGAGAAAGCAGTTTTGACTATCATGGCAAGGGATAAAGTTTCATTTTCAGAAGCTAAAAAAATATTCAAAAGTTCCAGAATAATTGAGGGTAAGTCGTTTGCGTCGGTCGCGTCTAGTAGCAAGACCTCATGTAGAAATTGCGATGAACTGACTAAAACTGTTAAAGCACTGACTGAGCAAGTAGCTCAGCTGTTATCCGTAATTTCAACTGTTACCACTCCTGCTTCCAGTACATCTGATCAATCTATGTCTATCTCTTCTAAAGAAAATCAGTCGAAAATCTCTAAAAATCAAGCTCCAAAGTCACTTGTGACTAAATCTTCAAAACCTACTCTTCCTGAAGCAGTTCCATCTGCTTCAAAAATGATGGTCCGAACTAAGTCACAAGTGGTAAAACCGACAGTAAAGTCTGTTTCTCCTGGACTTGCTTACTTTTAAAAAAATCAAATACATACCCACCAGTAGTTGGGTCTAAGGATGCGGATAAGAAATTAGTTAAAAATACCTCTAAGCAAGTTAAAAAAACTAAAACTAAAACTGAAGCCGTATCAAAAGCGACTTCTGCCAAAACAAATGTATCTACAGAGTCCGACATGAATCACAGTAGTGATTCGATGTCGGTAGACTCTGATAAATCAAAAGTTGTACATGACAAAAACGAACAGAACCCGCTGCTATATTAATTTATTTTACTTCAATGTCTGCATTTCCAATTAATAACAATGTGGTACAGTGGAATATTAATGGGATAAGAAGCCATATGGAAGATCTCAAAGTTCTTGTGCGAGATTCATCGCCTTTAATACTTTGTCTCCAAGAGACGCAATTGCATGAATCCCACACCTTCAATTTTAGGGGTTATTCTATTTTCAGAGCAGATTTCGTCACTGAGGAAAGAGCCAGAGGTGGTGTAGCCATATTGGTTCACAACTCTGTCCAGTCCATATCTGTCAATATAATAACTCCTTTACAAGCTGTTGCCGTTCAGGTTACCGTTCCATTCAAAGTTACCGTCTGTTGCCTTTACTTGCCGCCTAGTTACAATTTCCAACATCATGAAGTATATGATTTAATATCTCAGTTGCCACAACCGATTTTATTGACAGGTGATTTTAACGCTCACCATACTTCATGGGGTTCCTTATCCTGTAACTCAAGGGGATTACGAATCGAAGGAATACGGTCAAACTTAGATTTGTGTCTCCTAAATGACGGTTCCCCGACTCATTTATCAGCATCTACTGGCGGATGGACAGTTGTCGATTTGTCATTTTGTAGTCCAGTTTTGGCAACAAAGTTTGAATGGTCGGTGTTACCAGATCTGTATGGCAGTGACCATAATCCCATTAATATTTCATTTTGTACTTTACCTCATGTGCAACGACGCCTGCCGCGTTGGATCCTTAAAAAGGCAAATTGGGAAGAATTTACAAAAAGATTTGTACCTCCAGACATTGAAGTGAACTGCATTAACACAGTGGTCAAGAAAATCACCAGTACGATTTTAAATGTAGCCAAGGATGTTATCCCTAAAACATCCGCAAACCCACCTCGTCCATCTGTTCCTTGGTGGAACGAGGACTGTAAGGAGGCTTTGCGTCTACGCCGAAAAGCACTACGGATATCCAACAAAAGCCCGACAGATAAAAATCTTGAGCGATACAAAATTCTTAGAGCTAAAGCTCGAAGAATTTTTAGACAAAGTAGAAAGGAATCTTGGTAGCAATATATCGGAACAATATGCAGAACAACGCCAACATCTGTCGTCTGGAAGAAACTGCGCTCTATATCTGGCCGTGTTCCATCAACGGAGTTGATGGGTCTTAAACGGCCGAATGGAGAGTTAGTTTCTCAGTGTTCCGATATTGTAAATTTATTAGGATCATCTTTTGCTAGCTATTCCTGTTCTACGGCGTATAACGCTGCCTTTCGTAAATACAAAAGTGCAGTGGAACCATTGCCGTTCACCATCGGTATTTCTGACGACTCTCCTCTTAATAGGCTGTTTACTCTGCATGAGCTGGAATCTGCACTGTCTTCAACGAAGGACACAGCTCCCGGTCCTGACAACCTCGTATATTCCATGATCAAAAACCTTCCAGCGTCAGGTAGGCTTGCCCTCCTCGAGATATACAATCGTATATTCGATGAACATACTTTCCTGACGCTTGGTTGGAAGCAATAGTAATTCCTATTCTTAAGCCAGGTAAAGATAAAACTGATGCAAGTAGCTATCGTCCGATTTCTCTTACCAGCGTTCTTTGCAAGCTGGTAGAAAAATGGTAAATCGTCGCCTTGTTTGGTATTTGAAACCAACAATTTACTTTGCAAAGACCAGTGCGGCTTTAGGCAAGGACGATGTTCTGTGGATCAATTAGTGTCTTTGGAAGCTGCAATACAAAATGCGTTTCTCTTGCGTCAAACACTAGTAGCTGTTTTTTCGACCTAGAGAAGGCATACGACATGGCTTGGAGAAGGGAATTTTGAACACTTTAAAATCATGGGGTATACAAGGCAGGATTCTGTATTTTATCCAAAACTTCCTTAGTAATAGGTATTTTAGGGTGCGTCTTGGTAATACGCTATCAGATCGCTTCTACTTAGAGAATGGTGTTCCACAGGGGTGTGTACTTAGTGTTACTCTGTTTGCTATTGCAATCAATAGCATAACGTCTAACGTACGGTCCCCTGTCAGATGTTCTCTCTTTGTAGACGATTTTGCTATTTACGTAAGCACCAGAAACATGGCAACAGCTGAAAGATCCCTTCAGCTGGTAATAAATAGGTTGCAGAACTGGACGAGAACTACTGGCTTTAAATTCTCCGCTGCTAAAACTCAGTGTATTGCTTTCAGTCGCCGTCGACAGATCCAGGCTCCGTCGTTATATCTTGATGGTATACAGCTTCGGACTTCTCCATCCGTTCGATTCTTGGGTCTAATACTCGACGAAAGGCTCTCGTGGAGCCCTCACGTGCGTGATTTAAAATTAAGATGTAATAAAATCCTGGATATGTTGAGGGTTCTTAGTGGGTCTCGATGGGGTGCTGATAGGACCTGTATGCTGATGTTTTACCGTGCCGTAATTCGTTCGCGAATTGATTATGGCAGCATTGTTTATTCATCTGCTAGACCATCGATTTTAAAGCAACTAGATCCCGTCCATAACTCTGCAATCCGCCTTGTTTCTGGTGCTTTCCGTTCAAGTCCCGTCGTGAGTATTCTCGCCGATGCTGGGGAACCTTCACTCTCTCGACGGAGACAGAAACTACAGTTAACTTATTTAAGCAATTTATCATCTAAACCATGGCACCCTGCTTTTAATACAGTTTTCAAAAATCAATTGGTGCGACAGTATGAAACTCGACCGAATGCTACTGCTCCTCTTGGTATTAGAACTTCCCGTATTTTTGATGACTTACGTATTGAACTACCCCAATGTTTGAAAGGTCCTTTTGTCTTGTCCCTCCGTGGAAAATCAATATGCCGACCTTTGATTTCTCCTTGTGTGCATACCAGAAAGACAACACTCCTAACATTGTGTATCAACGTGAGTTTTTTCGACTGACTAGTTCATATCCATCTGCTAAATTTATTTTCACAGATGGCTCTAAGATGAATAACAATGTTGGGTGCGCATTTTACTCACTGGACGAAACGTATAAGTATGGATTACCCTCAACTTGTAGTGTCTTTACAGCCGAACTCTTTGCCATCTTAAAGGCTCTGAACACTATTGAATTCGATAGTTTGCATTTCGTAGTTTGTTCTGATTCAAAAAGTGCCCTCCAGGCAATCCGGGATATGTATTCGGTAAACCCTCTGGTTCAAGATATTCTGTGCTCTGTCCATAGACTTGAACTACGAGGTGCAAGAGTATCATTTATCTGGATTCCTGGTCACTGTGGAATATTAGGAAACACTGTAGCGGATAATGCGGCAAAGGAAGCAACTTTTATGCTGCCATGCACTGAACGTGTAATAGTGTCTGACTTTCTTTGTCACGTAAAACATTTAATTCTTCTACAGTGGGAAAATGAATGGGCAGCTACAAGCTGTAACAAATTGAGGGTAATTAAAAGTACTGTTCGTCCTTGGGGGTCGTCAATACGTGCAAGTCGTAGAGAAGAGGTGGTGATCACCCGCCTTCGCATCGGTCACTTCCATGTTAACGCATGGATTTCTGATGGAACGCGGGGACCCACCTAAATGCGAGTTCTGAAGGGAAACCATCACAATAAGACATATATTGCTCGATTGTGATGGTTTCCAAAATGTGCGTTTTATGTGTGGTCTGAGCAACTGTTTGCAGACGATGTTGGGAGATAGTGCCTCGGCCGTTGACCGGGTTCTAGACTTCCTTCATCGTCTGAATGTTTTAAATAAAATTTAATTTATATAGTTGTTATTTCTTGTGTTATTTATTTATTTATTTTATCTAAAAGCTTTATTTCTGTTATGTTTATGCATAGTTTTAAGAAATGTTATTAAATTTTATTGATTATTTATTGTTATTTAGTTCTTAAGTGTAATATAATCTATACCTGTTATCTAAATTTTTAATTTATTTTAATGTTATAGTTTGTTGTTGTTGTTTTATTCTTACGTAAAATTTTGTTTAAATTTTGTTTTATGTACTTTCATTTTTCGTTACGGCGATGATAACCCGAACGGTTTTTCGCCGAAAAAAAAAAAAAAAAAAAAAAAAATCTTTCTCATACACACACACGCGCACGCGCGCGCACAGACTTACTCTTAACCGTACAAAACGAAAACGTAAGTAATAAATTTCCTGTAATATGTGTAGGATCTTATTGTACAAGAACTGACTTTACTCGCTGTACAAGTGCGCGAAACGTTCCAGCTGTCGTTTACAATCGTAAGTATGGATTTAATACAGTATAACATTCTCAATAGCTTATTATGTATAAAATTAACTAGCGGTATAACATAGTTTTGAAAAACGTAAGTGTCACGATGTCGGATGATAGAGCTGAAAGCTCCTACTACAATAACCGAGTTAAGTCGTTGAAAAGAATGCGAATGACAAATGTATTGAAAGAAAATCATTTGAGAAGAATATTTACTTACTGCTGGCGATAATAGTCGAAACTTTCCAATATAGATTACTCATTAAGGCAATGTCCAACACGACTAAGCGTCTGCCAAACAAATGTGTTTACTGGCAGTGAATAATCAGAGCATTGGACTTTACAGAAATGACAAATATTGTCTTTGTGACGTTTTGTAGGAAACCAATATCGTATGACTGATAATTGTAAATAAGATATTCGTGAAAGTTTTGTATCATACATAAACCCCAAATCATATAGACTACTCATCAGTCCTATCTGGTATTTCCGAGCGTTTTTTGACGGTTGTTATCCGAGTTTTATCAAGTAGTAGTTAGTGTATGTAGAATATAGGCAAGTGTAAAGTAAAAGACTAAAAAATGGGTGCAGTTTCAGATTTTCAAGGCTTTCGAGACAACTCGCGATGTTACATAATAAAAGAGTTTGCCGTTATTTCCGTTAACAGCAAGTGGTTGCAGCACTGGATCGTCGATCCGCCTTACGAGTTTTCTAATTTAACGAAAAATAGAAAAAAGGAATGTAGTTGGTTGACTCACAATTATCACGGTATAAAATGTGACGACGGTTCAATAAGTTATGGATCGTTTATAAAAGACTTGAAATTAATATGCGAAGAAATTACTACCGTCTACGCAAAGGGTAAAGAAAAGAGTTTGTTCCTAGAGAACTTGTTAGGTATAAGAATAATAAATTTAGAAGAATTGGAATGCCCATCACTTAAAGTGTTGAATTCAAAGGCGGATGTCACCCGTTGTTTTTATCATAATAAGTGTAAGAGATTTGCATGCGCGTTGGTTAATGTTAACGTGCTGAATAATTGGCTTCACGAAGATGAATGCGGATCAGATCCACAATTGTCTAGCACGCCTGCCTGTACCTCACTACGGGGTTTATGCAGCGGATCAGTTGCCGATGAATGATGGGACGTCTAGTTGTATCGTTATAAACACAGACCCTCACACCAAGCCTGGACGCCATTGGGTGGCCGTTTATATTAGCAGCAACAGAAAGTTGGTATATTTTGATAGTTACGGAAATCTACCGACAAGACTGTCACATTTTTCCTTCATAAAAAGAAATTCACTCACAAGTAAATTTAATTCAACGCAATTACAAGGATTGACGCCTACAATGTGCAGCCAGTATTGCGTTATGTTTTTACATTTTAAATCCTTTGGTGTGCCGCTTGAAGATTTTTTATCTCTGTTTTCATACAGTACATACGATAACGATTTAAAAATTTGCTGTTTAATTTAATAATACTTTTGGAAAGTACAACATGTGGTCCAGTATGACTCAGCATTGTTGCAGTCAAAGATAAGACTGCAAATGCTTCTTCACGCATGCGCGTTGTCATTATGTTACCGGTATATAAAAACACAGGTTCTACAGAGCCTCATTCTCAGTTTCGAATACAATGGAGACCATATCGCATAAAAGACGTACTCCGTACGAAAGAAGCAAGAAGAGTAAGTGTAATAAAAACTTACTTGCGGAAGAAGTGGAAAGAGTAGAAACTACTAATACCGTCGAAAAGAAAGGAACCAACAGATGTTTGTCACCGCTACTCTTAAATACTTGGTATTCTTTGAATAACAGTCAAACTAAATCAACTACAATTGGATTAGATATTGACAACATGTGTGAACCGAGATTGCAAATACGAAAATCGGACTCAAGCAGCGGGATATCTCTAAATATTAACGAATGGAACGCTTTACTACAAATATACGAATATATTTCCAACTTTTTTGAAGGAAGAAAACAGAATTTCGAAAATTTCGATTTAGATATACACCAAGTTGTTTTCCAAATGATTTACGGCAAGAGATCTATTGTAATCCGTGATCTACTTTGTATTCAGCCTCACCGTTACCTACCAGACACGTTGGTTATACAGGAGTCTCAAGTGACTCAACCTAAGACGATTCCGTAATAAAAAAAACTATTTAGTAAAATATTTAGAAGGAATGGATGTGAGTGATTTAAAAATTGAATCTGATCAAATACAGCAAGACTTGATTTAATCAGAAATTAAAATTTTGTGCATCAATATCTTTTTGAATTACTTTAAGATACATGTGTTTTATAAAGAAATTAATGAATAAATTTTAAATAACCTTAATGTAAAAAAAAAAGATTATTAATTATTGTAAATATATCTGTGTTCAGAATTTTGTTTATTATTATTATTATTTCAAAACCTTTAAAATCGAATATTAGGATGATGGATAATGAAAAGAATTATTCATAACATAAGGTTTATTACACATTTTTAAACCGTTTTCTTGGTGGTGGGCCGTCGTCGTCTTCCTCTTCGTCGTCACCTGCTACTCTAATCGTGTACCCACTCACCAAGGCAACAAAAATGTTCCTACATCCATCATACAGTTTCCTTGTTATGACTAATGTATTTTCCTCCCGATTCCCCTTCTCCTCCTCATCCAGCAAATCCTCTTCGTCGCTGGATATACTTATAATATCCTCCTCCTCCTTCTCCTCATGCTCTTCTTCTTCCTCGTCATCAGATATGATGATGACATCCTCATCTGCGGACGACGACCAGAAAGACATCAAGCGTTGCTTCCTCTCATCATGCATGTACTCCTCCTCCTGGAACAGTAAACATGGTTAATCGATAATATGACATTTAACATTAAGCAACATACGTCGACTAATACCGTTGTGGTACACTTACGCATTCTGTTTCTTCGTCCCCGTCTACGTTTGTGGGAACTTCTAATCCTCCCACCAATTTTCGCCTGCAGACGCAAGATTTTCGAAAATATCCATATCGTCTTCCCACCAATTGGCCATCCTAGAAAGTAGTCTGTATTAGTAACGAGCAACAGTAAACTTTTATAAGTATTTGAACCGTCCAGATATCCCACGTGTGAACCAGAATACGAACTCTGTACTCTAAAAGTAAAGTAAATACACGATAAGCTAATGATCGCTATGTAACACCGACATTTAACTCAGTCCGATTTTAAGTTAACAAGGGGCAGTTAAAACAACATGTCTTCACTCTACCAGTAAGGAAAAAAGATATTCATTTTAAAATACATATGGAAGCACGATTTACTTTACAAAATAAAAGAATTTCCAATTTCATAGTAAACGGTTTTACAGTTAATAAATATACGATAGAGCAAGGAAATTTAGTTATACATGTTATTTTGAATATCTCGAAACACAAAATTATTATAAATAATTTTGATAATAAGACTAAAGTAGAAATTATAATCAGTCATCCTTGTCAAGCACCACATATCTGGAGAATCTACATAGAGTCTAATTTTGATGGACAAGTGAAACGTGTATCAGCGTTAAACAACATACTACACCGCTCATTAGTGTACAGGTTTGTGTACCCAGTGTATTATAGAATGGGGCATCATGAGGACAATGGTTATGAATCTGGTGGCAGTTATTCTAACTGGTGGCAGTTATTTAACAGCATTTTAGACAATATAGTAGATCCTGTATAGTATACGTGTGTAGCAATTTTAAGACAAATAAAAGATTCTCCTACCGTTATGAAACTCACAAGACCTCTAGCACAATCGAAGTTTTTTGAAACCGTAGGGTACAGTGTTATACTCCTCGATTCTTCTTCGTTTTGTGTACACAGTTCTATATATTTTTGTTTCAGGACGACTTACAATGTTACTGTGCCTAATTCTATAAATTTTGTTTGGATTATTTACAACGATTTCCCTAGGTGTGTTTTTGATTACCATTGACTTTTAACGCCTCGAAATTTACAATTTGGGAGTTTTTAAAATTTAATGTAATGCCTTTGACTTTACATACTGTTTTAAAGATTTCTTCACCTTTCACTCGTACCCTGTATGCATAATTTTTTGGCCCGCCGCTGACGAAAGTGTCTATGTACGATCGGGGTCCGTATTCTTCTACTTCGTCTGTTAAGTCGCCCAAATAGTCTCCTGTATACAGCTCTACATCTTGAGGTCTCTGTGTGAATATCATAGAATCGGTGTCAAAGTACATAACTCTGTCCCCAAGAACCTCTAAATAAGAGTAGAGCTTTGAACGCGCGATCGCTGTCACATATGCCGCAAATACAACGTTCGACCTTGATGACGGGGTAATGGCCTCTTTGTTATACTCCCAGTTAACCAACATGACATCATCATTTATGGGGGTATATCCTTTGTAATCACCCCCGGATTAGAGAGTGTGGATACCAATTCTTCTCTTGTTTTAATAAACTTTGTTCGTTGTAAATTGTCGCGCTGACCAAACTTCCCCCAAAAGCTGTTTAACATTAGTTTGGCAAGTGCCCTAAGTCCAGGATTTTTCGTAATGTTACAACTTTCTAGCTGAACCCCCTCGTGTTCATAAAACTTTTTTAAGTAACGGGTTTTCTCTTCTTCTGTATCGCACCAATTAGGCCAACCAGACGCTTCCTGTTTCATCTTCAAAAATTTATTTATATAATGAACGAATAATCCTCCATTTGTTCCGTTATATTTAGCAGTTTTATATTTCCATACTTCGTGTATTTGTATTTGTATCCTTTTTCAATTGCTTTTGTAATTTCTTCAACAACCACTGATCCTGTTAGACACCGTTGTTCTTGCGTATGGTTACATTCATTTTCATTGTGGTTCTCTACGCAAGTTCTGCACAGTGGGAAATACAGCTTATTATGAATTTTGTACGGCAAGACCGGATGATACAGGTTTGAAGGCGGCGAGATCGTTATTTTAGCCAAACCTTCAACTCCGTCCAAATTTTGAGGGCAATCGTCCCCGAAAACAATTTCAGGGTGCCCGACACTAAATGTACCGTATTTACACACCCAGGGATACAGGCTACATACGTCTAGATATTTTATAATTTCATCGTTTTTCAAATCAGCCTCATGATATAATTTTATCGCATTGGTCCGTCCACCATAAAAAGCTTTTCGGGGGTCTAGTGGTTCAGACGTTGTCCCCATTGTCCTTGTCAAAAACGTTCTTATTTCCGGTCGTTCTAATTTTTTAATATTAAAACAACATTCCCACATTTCAATTACTTTGTAGCCGTAACTTTCAAGTGTATGTTTTTTACGTTGCGTCGTTTCATATCGTAATGCCATCGGGGGTTGTTGTGTATGGGAGAGTCTCTATTTTTGTAGCATAGAGGGCAGCCGTGGTAAAAACACTCGTTGAATTCAAACACGATTTTTTCGTTATCTTTTTCAAAATAGCCATCGACTCTATATTTTTGGATTCGTTTCTCTCTTCCGTTACCCGCGTGTTGAATGGAGATACCCCGTTCGTGTTCTTCCCAAGATAGCCAAGAGATTGCGGCATACGAATGTTTGTCGCCCAATCTGTACCCACCTGCCGGTATAATACCTATCGTTTTTTCTGCCAGGAAAAGTTTTCGAAATGTTTTCATACATGCACTAGCGATCGTCACGTTCTCTGCGAAGGGGTCGATTTCACTTTCTTTTAAAAACATTTCTCTGAACTTCAAACACGCTGCTTTTAAGATTATTACATCTTGGGTGCAATATTTCTTCAATTCTTTTTGTAAATTGAAAATAGTGTTCTTGGCTTTTTCGTTCTCATACCACTCCACGAATATTTTCCGATCTTCTGCTTTCATCTGGTCCTGTCCATACGTTGACGGGGGTGGTAGTTCAGCATTATACTCCCAATTTTCTGCTGTGTTGAAGAAATGGGGGAAGTACCCTTTACTTTGTACATCTAAATTAAACATTTTGGGTAGCGCGCTTAGTCGAACGTTGAAAAAGTTAAACGAATCAATTAATTTTATATTTCCATACTGTATCATCTGTATTTTTGAGCCGGTTATTATTACTTCGGGTGTCCATTTAAATATTTCCGTCATGTATTTCAGGACGAATTGTCCGTCATAGGCTTTCATGTTGTGGGCGATTATAATTATTTTGGAAAAAGCGTTCCTCGGCAATGTTACGTACTCCATAAAGTGTTTCAACGTGTGTTCTCCTTTGAAGATGTGGTGTTTCAATCCACAAGTTGAGCATTCGTTATCTGTATTAATACAGCTGTGGTAAACTTGTTGAGCAACACAGAAGTTCGGTGTGTGTTCATAAGTGTTAGCTCGGGATTGGAAACACGTATCTTGCTTGCTCTCAAAATCGAAAAATAAGTATAGAAATGTGTTATTAGCCTGAGACTTTTGACTTTTGTTATCTTTTTGCATAAAACAAAGATGGCCTGAAGGTTTGTAACTTAAACACACGCTACAGTACACTTCGTTGCACACGTGTTTGTGTTTCCTATTTAAAAGTGAATATGTTTTGTTACAGTTGGAGCACCATTTCATTACATCGCAGGTAGTTCTAGTTTTTCCGGGGTTAGTTGCGCTATGTTTGTCAAAACACTCACGGCTGATAAAGAACCTGTTACAGCTATTGCATTTTATTTTTTCAACATTAGAACAGATCGGTGCATGTAAGCAGGATGGGCACTTTAGAGGGCACTTGTGTGCTTCTTTAGTGTTGTTTGCGGCTTTACAATTTCGGCAATAATATGCAGTCGTGAATGCTGCGGTCAATGATGCGATTACATTGAAGTGGCCGTCACCGTAGATTAGATCTAAATTGGGTCTTCCAGCCGGACCCACAAACATAGTTTCACGGCCATGTCTATCGGTGAAAACGGTAATTGTGAAAGTGTTGAGGTAGTTTTGAAACAGCCTAATTTCTTCGATTCCGGCTCCGCGCGTTAAGTCTACTCCAGCGGATTCGCATAATCGTATAGCCTCTGTTTTCTGCATAGAACGATATCCACTTCTTATTTCATTATATATTTTCATTTTTTCTTCACTTTCGTTTCTACTAACGTGGGTTAGTGCTACAACTAATGCACGGCTCAAACAAAGATTATCTCTTTCATTGATTATAACAAATGTACCCTTCTTTTTCGACAGAAATCAGAAAACGATGATGTGTAATCGACTCTCCCACTGCCGCGAGCTCCACCGCGCGGCATTTCTACATGGACACATTTCACGTGCATGGGTCCGTCAATAAAAAATTGTTCGTTGCTTTGTATTACGTTTTCAATTGTTAGGAGGATTATTTCAGAATTTAATTGACCGGCTTTTCGGATGCTAACCCCGATCGGTTTTTGCTCAGGCTTTCCGGAATTACTTACAGTAAGGCCAACTTTATCTTCGATATTTATGCTGGATTTAAGGAAAACAATTAGTGAATCGAACATTTCTTTCAGCCATTCCGTTATGTTTTCGCCTTCGGTTATGTCTCTAAATTTGAGGTTATTTCATTTACATTTGTGTTAAATTTGGAGTTCGATTTTTCAAGTGTCTGATTATTTCAAAAGGTTCTGAACCCTCACCAGCTTGTATATCGCGGCTACAGTGAGGCTGCGGGCTGTTGGGTACGTCGGCAAACGGTGATGGAGGTGGTAAAATCGGTGTCGCTGAATCGTCGACAACATCAGGTGTTTTTGGAGGTGATGGTAAGTTATTAACATTAACTTCTTCGCTATCGACAAACTCGGAAAACTCTACACCGTCTACAGGGTCTGCCATTTATAGATCTACAAGATCGGAGAGTGTTATATCATTTGTAAAAAAGCCATTCTTAAAATATAATCGGTAAAAGATATAACACTAATAATAAAATGTTAATTTAAATGTTTCGTACAAGTACTTACACTAATTACTTCAAACTATCACTTTACACTTAACACTATACTTGCCTATATTCTATAAACACTAACTACTACTTGATAAAACTTAAAACTTGGATAACTCGGATAACAACCGTCAGAAACGCTCGGAAATACCAGATAGGACTCATGAGTAGTCTATATGATTTGGGGTTTATATATGATATCTTATTTACAATTATCAGTCATACGATATGGGTAATGAGTAATCTATATTGGAAAGTTTCGAATATTATCGCCAGCAGTAAGTAACTATTCTTCTCAAATGATTTGCTTTCAATACGTTTGTCATTTGCATTCTTTTCAACGACTTAACTCGGTTATTGTGGTAGGAGCTTACAGCTTTATTATCATCCGACATCGTGACACTTACGTTTTTTAAAACTATATTATACCGCTAGTTAATTTTATACATAATAAGCTATTGAAAATATTATACTGTATTAAATCCATACTTACGATTGTAAACGACAGCCGGAACGTTTTGCGCACTTGTACAGCGTGTAAAGTCAGTTCTTGTACAATAAGATCATACACATATTACAGGAAATTTATTATTATTATTTTTTATTAATTACGTTTTCGTTTTGTACGGTTAACGGTAAGTCTGAGCGCGCGCGTGTGTGTGTGTGTGTGCGTGTGTGTGTGTGTGTGTGTGTGTGGGCGTGTGTATGAGAGAGAGTTTGTATGTGTTTGTGTGTGTGCGCGCGCGCGTGGGCGTGTGGGTATTTGAAGACAGTGTATTCTGAACAATTACATTTCAAGTATTTCTTATTTATTTCTTTACGTGTACGATTTTCCCGAAAACAGATTCATTTCCTATTGTAAGACCATGACACTGGCCCTGTGGATTTAAAGTCATTAAGTGATTACGCAGGAGCTTAATGCCTTCAGCACAGGGGATTTCAGAAACGTAGCGATGGAGAAACCTCGTCGTCATGTTTGTTTACATTTGTAATCCAGTGACCTTTGACCGTCTGCCCGAAGTGACAATAACGCTACAGTACTAATCTAATTTTGTTTTAATCTGTGGATTTAAAGTCATTAAGTAATTACCCAGGAGCTTAATGCCTTCAGCAAAGAGGATTTCCGAAACGTAGGTCAGTCTTGTTTACATTCCTTAATGACCTGGGATTCCCTAATGACCGTCTGCCCGAACTGACAATAAAGCTAAAATGCCTTCAGCAAAGAGGATTTCCGAAACGTAGGCCAGTCTTGTTTACATTCCTTAATGACCTGGGATTCCCTAATGACCGTCTGCCCGAACTGCCACTATACACTACTTTCGCACTATTGAAGTTTTAATTAAACACAGCCTTTTGAATAAGAGTAGTCGTTGGGTGAAGGCGGTAGTTTTAAGGAAGGGAAAATATGTTTAAAAAATAAATCGAAAAGCGTTTTAAACAATAATCACAAATTTATGAGTAATTTTGTAGTATGTACATTTCAATACAGATAATGATTTTCTTTTAATTGAAATTTTTTAGGGAATTAAAATACCTCGTTGTAAACAATATTTGATGTAAGAATGTAATCCTCTTGTACTTCTGTATTTCATTTTTTTTTTTTTAGTGGATACAAACATGTTAGTTGATTGTAGTACATTTTATACTTGAATTGAAAAAGCCTGTTTCTTAAAAATCTTTTTTATGTTATTTTATTTTCTACTTTTTAGTGATGAATCACTAAATGAAAAATAAATCGATTTTTCGGAATTTTTTATACGTGGGTAAATTCTAGATTTGGTTTCTTGTCATAAACACAAGTAATTGAATACTTTTATACGAAAAAAGATAGACCATTAGTCTACCTATGGACGTTACATTTTAGAGTGCGATCCGAGAGCACTATATCAATTTTTTTTTTTTTTGTTTTTAGTATAGCGCTGGGCTTTTTGGGTTTTTAGTATGACTCGCTTCTTCCAACAACTTTCAATGTGTAAAGTGTTAGAAGAAACTAACACACCAATCTATCTAAAACTATTTTCCCTATGAAATTTTAGTTAATTATTTATTAATAATAGTTAATTATTAATCTAAAAATTTAATTAGAGCAAAAATGAAGCAAAATTTGATGTGCCTAATTAAGGAAGCATTGTCATCGTAAGCAAGCAAGTGTGCAAAATTTCAAGTCGATGGATGATGGAAAGTGGGTTAAGAATCGATTAAATTATTTGCGAAACATACAGACAGAGGAAGCAAGTTAAAGAAAACGTGTAAAAATTGCGGCTATTTAAAAAAACGTCCATTGACTATTTTGAAATGCGATTTCAATATCATAATCAGTGTTAAGGTCTGCATGAATTTTCATTTTCAATTTCCTTTAATAGCGGTAGTCAAAGTTTATTTTCAAATTTCCAGTGTAATTTGTAAATTTAAATTGCTATAAATATTTTGATGGTGAATTCAGATTTTCAAAAAAGTGAAAGATAATAAAATTTTGTTATAATAAAAACGTTTTGACTTCAGTAAATTTAATGCAATGTATCTAGCAGACGCTGCTCTCCCAGTTTTGTGGGCAAACACAATAAAAAATAACTTGAAGTCAAGAAGAAACTTAAAAAAACAGTGCTAACAAATTTCGCGCTGACATGATGGAAGCGAATTTTCAAAAAGTAAGTGTTACAATAACTTTTTCATCTTAGTGTTTTCTGGAATTACAAATTAACCATTGCAACTCTTATAATAATCTCCATAAATTATTATTCAAAATCACATGTAAACGGAAAATACGAAGAAATCTAACCACTATCAGATTCATTTCATATTTTCAACGGAATTTGAAGCTTTTTAAAATTAAATAGGTAATTTAATAAAGATATTTTAAAATTCATGTAAACTTAATAGTTTTTTATTCATATCAAATTTATTAAAATAGAATTTAATAATGTTTTTACCATTAAATTCGTTACGTACTTCTATTTTATAAACACTGACAGTTCCTAATAATTTTATCATAAATAATTTAAACACAAAATTACCACCGAACGAAGCACGGTGACGCGGTACTAGGAGATAATAAAACAATGAAACTGAAGAGCAATTTACTTTTTTTAAAATTGATTAAACCCTTTTTAAACTAAATTAATTTTAAAATTGTTTCAGGCAACAGTTCCGGTGGCGACTACAGCTACCTCTACAGTTATCTGACAGGAACTGGCGCCCACAATTTCAATAACTCTGTCACTGTCGGCTTCTTGGGAGCTTATGGAGACATCCAGGTAAGAGTGAATATTTTTTTGATACAATAATATTACAATAATTGTATTATTCTCTCTCTCACTCACATCCCCACACACGCACGCGGACTACCACAGATACACGCACACTCGTGAGCTCTTTCTCTCACGCACGCACGCACGCACTTTGATTAAGCCCTAATTCATATACTGCGACACTGACGTCAATTACGTGACTGTCGGAGTGACTCATAAAATGTGTACAACTCGAGAACACGTGCCATCGTGTTACAAGCATCATGTATTAGCGAAGGTTAATCATTTGCGATCATTTCATACAAAGTACTTATTTTGCTGGACGGTGTATTAAACACTCGCGTTAGTGCGGGGACTATCGGATACTTTATAAAGTATTCGAATAGAAAAACTGGTATTCGAATGAAAATTGAAGTTATTAACGAACGCCGTTATACTACATGCCCAGCCCAGCAATCACAATTATTAGAGCATTAACAGTTGGATATATTGTACAAGATTGATGTTTTATGATAATATTTGCGTATATTGTTTTATTTGTATGATGATGTATAGATAAGTGTCTATTTGTCTTTAATATAAATTGTGTATGATTTAATTTCAGCAATAAAACCATCACTGCAATTGGGCCAATATAAACCAATAATAAACACTGATTACTTCATTTTTTAAATATTTACTGAACGCAGATTTTGTGGGGCAGTACAGAAAAAAGTTTTGATAATGAAAGCATTCCGAAACGAGTCAACAATTATAAAACGTTTGAAACTAGAAATTCAGTTATATGTGTTCAACAAAATAACAACATTCGTAATTTAAATAAAGATTATTACATTAAGAATTGAGTTTATGTTTTGTATTTAGTTTTGTTTTCGTTGATTTCTTTAATGCAGTTTATATTTTGTTATTTTGTATATTTTCATATATTTTTTATTGTAGACTAAGCTTTACCTTTTTCGTTAACGCCTCGTTTTTATTGGTCTGACTGACTTAAAATATGGAGAAAACAATACAATGTTTAAATTAATTAAAAAATTTCAAGCAAAACACAACAATTGTGACCAACAATGTGAAAATACCCAGTGCTATCTAAAATGAATAGCTCCTTACTAGTTATGTTAAAAATATAACTGATCAACGTTTATGGTTGTCTCTTCAATGCCTTTAATTGTCCTAAGTTATATTATTTTCGAAAGTTTGAGGAAAAGATGAATTGTAGAAATATAAACAATAATGTAATGTATTTATTTTATTTGTAAGGAATGCATTTTATTAGGTAACATGACATTAAATATGTAATAGTTATTCTGTATGGAAGAGTTACACAATACAATACACAAACACTGTTATATAACAATACAAAGCTGACATTTTGAGAAGACATACTGCGTAACAAATGTTTGCGCTGCACTTTAAATAAACAAATAAATGTCATTTATCTGAACACAATTTCGAAAAATTGAGAAGTAATTAAAAAACCAGTATGTTTCGATAAAGGACATTTTAAAAAAGCCAGTAATACTCTCGATAAAGAATATTTTTAAAAAACAGTAAGAGTATCGATAAAGGACATTTTAAAAAAAACAGTAATAGTCTCGCTAAAAACATTTTTAAAAATCAGTAAGAGTCTCGATAGAGGACATTTTAAAAAACCAATAAGAGTCTCGATAAAGGACATTTTAAAAAACCAATAAGAGTCTCGATAAAGGACATTTTAAAAAAAAGTAAGAATCTCGATAAATTACATTTTAAAAACCAGTAAGATTCTCGATAAAGGACATTTTAAAAAAACCAGTAAGAGTCTCTATAAAGGATATTTTAAAAATCAGTAAGAGTCTCGATAAAGGACATTTTAAAAAACCAGCAACAGTCCCGACTAAGAACATTTTAAAAACCAGTAAGAATCTCGATAAAGGACATTTATAAAAAACCGTAAGATTCTCGATAAAGGACATTTAAAAAAAACCAGTAAGAGTCTCGATAAAGGACATTTCAAAAGCCAGTAAGATTCTCGATAAAAGACATTTTAAGAAAACCAGTGAGAGTCTCGATAAAGGACATTTTAAAAGCCAGTAAGATTCTCGATAAAAGACATTTTAAAAAAACCAGTTAGAGTCTCGATAAAGGACATTTTAAAAAACCAGTAACAGTCCCGATAAAGGACATTTTAAAAAAAAGTAAGAATCTCGATAAATGACATTTTAAAAACCAGTAAGATTCTCGATAAAGGACATTTTAAAAAACCAGTAAGATTCTCGATAAAGAACATTTTAAAAAACCAGTAAGAGTCTCGATAAAGGACATTTTAAAAACCAGTAAGAGTCTCGATAAAGGACATTTATAAAAAACCAGTAAGAGTCTCGATAAAGGACATTTAAAAAAAACAGTAAGAGTCTCGATAAAGGATATTTTAAAAATCAGTAAGAGTCTCGATAAAGGACATTTTAAAAAACCAGCAACAGTCCCGACTAAGGACATTTTAAAAACCAGTAAGAATCTCGATAAAGGACATTTTAAAAGCCAGTAAGATTCTCGATAAAAGACATTTTAAGAAAACCAGTGAGAGTCTTGATAAAAGACATTTTAAAAGCCAGTAAGATTCTCGATAAAGGACATTTTAAAAAACCAGTAACAGTCCCGATAAAGGACATTTTAAAAAAAAGTAAGAATCTCGATAAATGACATTTTAAAAACCAGTAAGATTCTCGATAAAGGACATTTTAAAAAACCAGTAAGATTCTCGATAAAGAACATTTTAAAAAACCAGTAAGAGTCTCGATAAAGGACATTTTAAAAACCAGTAAGAGTCTCGATAAAGGACATTTATAAAAAAAACAGTAAGAGTCTCGATAAAGGACATTTTAAAAGCCAGTAAGATTCTCGATAAAGGACATTTTAAAAAAACCAGTAAGAGTCTCGATAAAGGACATTTAAAAAAACAGTAAGAGTCTCGATAAAGGATATTTTAAAAATCAGTAAGAGTCTCGATAAAGGACATTTTAAAAAACCAGTAACAGTCCCGATAAAGGACATTTTAAAAACCAGTAAGAGTCTCGATAAAGGACATTTTAAAAAAACAGTAAGAGTCTCGATAAAGGACATTTAAAAAAAACAGTAAGAGTTTCAATATTGGACATTTTAAAAACCAGTAAGAGTCTCGATAAAGGACATTTCAAAAGCCAGTAAGATTCTCGATAAAAGACATTTTAAGAAAACCAGTGAGAGTCTCGATAAAGGACATTTTAAAAGCCAGTAAGATTCTCGATAAAAGACATTTTAAAAAAACCAGTTAGAGTCTCGATAAAGGACATTTTAAAAAACCAGTAACAGTCCCGATAAAGGACATTTTAAAAAAAAGTAAGAATCTCGATAAATGACATTTTAAAAACCAGTAAGATTCTCGATAAAGGACATTTTAAAAAACCAGTAAGATTCTCGATAAAGAACATTTTAAAAAACCAGTAAGAGTCTCGATAAAGGACATTTTAAAAACCAGTAAGAGTCTCGATAAAGGACATTTATAAAAAACCAGTAAGAGTCTCGATAAAGGACATTTAAAAAAAACAGTAAGAGTCTCGATAAAGGATATTTTAAAAATCAGTAAGAGTCTCGATAAAGGACATTTTAAAAAACCAGCAACAGTCCCGACTAAGGACATTTTAAAAACCAGTAAGAATCTCGATAAAGGACATTTTAAAAGCCAGTAAGATTCTCGATAAAAGACATTTTAAGAAAACCAGTGAGAGTCTCGATAAAAGACATTTTAAAAGCCAGTAAGATTCTCGATAAAGGACATTTTAAAAAACCAGTAACAGTCCCGATAAAGGACATTTTAAAAAAAAGTAAGAATCTCGATAAATGACATTTTAAAAACCAGTAAGATTCTCGATAAAGGACATTTTAAAAAACCAGTAAGATTCTCGATAAAGAACATTTTAAAAAACCAGTAAGAGTCTCGATAAAGGACATTTTAAAAACCAGTAAGAGTCTCGATAAAGGACATTTATAAAAAAAACAGTAAGAGTCTCGATAAAGGACATTTTAAAAGCCAGTAAGATTCTCGATAAAGGACATTTTAAAAAAACCAGTAAGAGTCTCGATAAAGGACATTTAAAAAAACAGTAAGAGTCTCGATAAAGGATATTTTAAAAATCAGTAAGAGTCTCGATAAAGGACATTTTAAAAAACCAGTAACAGTCCCGATAAAGGACATTTTAAAACCAGTAAGAGTCTCGATAAAGGACATTTTAAAAAAACAGTAAGAGTCTCGATAAAGGACATTTAAAAAAAACAGTAAGAGTTTCAATATTGGACATTTTAAAAACCAGTAAGAGTCTCGATAAAGGACATTTCAAAAGCCAGTAAGATTCTCGATAAAAGACATTTTAAGAAAACCAGTGAGAGTCTCGATAAAGGACATTTTAAAAGCCAGTAAGATTCTTGATAAAAGACATTTTAAAAAAACCAGTTAGAGTCTCGATAAAGGACATTTTAAAAAACCAGTAACAGTCCCGATAAAGGACATTTTAAAAAAAAGTAAGAATCTCGATAAATGACATTTTAAAAACCAGTAAGATTCTCGATAAAGGACATTTTAAAAAACCAGTAAGATTCTCGATAAAGAACATTTTAAAAAACCAGTAAGAGTCTCGATAAAGGACATTTTAAAAACCAGTAAGAGTCTCGATAAAGGACATTTATAAAAAACCAGTAAGAGTCTCGATAAAGGACATTTAAAAAAAACAGTAAGAGTCTCGATAAAGGATATTTTAAAAATCAGTAAGAGTCTCGATAAAGGACATTTTAAAAAACCAGCAACAGTCCCGACTAAGGACATTTTAAAAACCAGTAAGAATCTCGATAAAGGACATTTTAAAAGCCAGTAAGATTCTCGATAAAAGACATTTTAAGAAAACCAGTGAGAGTCTCGATAAAAGACATTTTAAAAGCCAGTAAGATTCTCGATAAAGGACATTTTAAAAAACCAGTAACAGTCCTGATAAAGGACATTTTAAAAAAAAGTAAGAATCTCGATAAATGACATTTTAAAAACCAGTAAGATTCTCGATAAAGGACATTTTAAAAAACCAGTAAGATTCTCGATAAAGAACATTTTAAAAAACCAGTAAGAGTCTCGATAAAGGACATTTTAAAAACCAGTAAGAGTCTCGATAAAGGACATTTATAAAAAAAACAGTAAGAGTCTCGATAAAGGACATTTTAAAAGCCAGTAAGATTCTCGATAAAGGACATTTTAAAAAAACCAGTAAGAGTCTCGATAAAGGACATTTAAAAAAACAGTAAGAGTCTCGATAAAGGATATTTTAAAAATCAGTAAGAGTCTCGATAAAGGACATTTTAAAAAACCAGTAACAGTCCCGATAAAGGACATTTTAAAAACCAGTAAGAGTCTCGATAAAGGACATTTTAAAAAAACAGTAAGAGTCTCGATAAAGGACATTTAAAAAAAACAGTAAGAGTTTCAATATTGGACATTTTAAAAACCAGTAAGAATCTCGATAAAGGACATTTTAAAATACCAGTAAGAGTCTCGATAAAGGACATTTAAAAAAAACAGTAAGAGTCTCGATAAAGAACATTTTAAAAACCAGTAAGAATCTTGATAAAGGACATTTTAAAAACCAGTAAGAATCTCGATAAAGGACATTTTAAAAACCCAGTAAGTGTTTTGATAAAGTACATTTTAAAAAACCAGTAAGAATCTCGATAAAGGACATTTTAAAAAAACAGTAAGAGTCTCGATAAAGGACATTTTAAAGACCAGTAAGAATCTCGATAAAGGACATTTTAAAAAAACAGTAAGAGTCTCGATAAAGGACATTTAAAAAAAACAGTAAGAGTCTCGATAAAGGACATTTTAAAAAACCAATAAGACTCTCGATAAAGGACATTTTAAAAAATCCAAATATTTTCTAATTTATAGTCTGTAATCGTAATTAAAACACACTTATAAGTTAAAGTGCTTTAAAAAAATGTTTAGTATATGTCAAATTATTTAATTCACTTGCAATTTAATTAAAATATAAAATATACATTTTTCAAGTTTTGTCAAAACAATTTCTTACAGCAACATAAGTGAACATTAAGTTGCATGTGATTAATAGAGGAAATCATACACAATTTAACGGTTTCGTAACAATAATTAGATAGATTGAAGATAAAAGTTTTTGTATATGATTGTGTTAACGGAAAAATAGTGTGAATGCCAAGGAAGATTGGATTTGGAAACAAACTGTACCGTGAGAAAATAGATGCACCTGAGGTAATTTAAGTACTTGTAAAGGAAGTGGAAGTATATTCACCATGCTGCAGGTTTTCCAAGCGCCAAAGCAACGTCCAAACGAGGGCGGATTGGTTAGTTCTAATCGTCATAATTAGTTTATTATAAAAACAAATTTGGTGCTACAATGAATAAAATTGTCTATAATGGACGAAAAGAACTATACACAACTGGATCCCATTGCAGACCACGGAAGTCCTTAGTGGCGTCAAACTGTCATAGGAAAAAAATTTACAGTTTCGAAAAAATAGGTCATCCCGGCGGCACCAGGCGCGTCAATACCAAGGCTTGTTTCAGTTTAATTATTTCTCTTCGAGCTTGTTTATATTCATAATCATTAAATGTAAAATAAAGTCAGTAGCTGGTTTGGAACCAGCTACTTTAGTTTTATCAACAGAAATCGTAGAACAGCCAGAATGCACATAGAAACAATCAGCTCACTGGTAGACTTAAATTAGCTTAAAGAATACTACTCTTGTGTATAAGGCAAGTCTGAGCTTTTTTTTAAATTTTATTCGTGCTATCGCAAGTTTTGTTTTTCCCATCGTGTAAAAGGTGATAGACTTGTTTAAAAAAAAATTAAAATATAAACACAGACCTGGAATATATTTCCAATTTTTGTAGAAATTTCTTTAGTTGAAATGTGATGATAATAATTTTTATGGGCTTTTTAGGACTTTTTAATTAATTTATTTGAACCTTAAAAAGTGTTTTCATTATTCTTGCACAATTCGCTTACAAAATATGGGAAATTATATTTGAACTGAAGGTTTACTTATTTATACAATATATATATATATATATATATATATATATATATATATATATATATATGTGTGTGTGTGTGTATATATATATCGCCGATTTTTGGTTCAAATAAAGGTAAATATTAGCAGACAAATATAGCGTGCCTTCTGTTAAAGTAATATAATATATGTCGTGAGGAAATGAAAAAGACTGATATTTGCTTTACTCAGGCAATTCCTTGTCGCAGTGAACAAGATAACTTCATGTTTGTGATAATCAGCTGTTATGGCGATATTTATAAAAACGTTAGCTTTGGATTTAGGTGTTTTAAAAGTGGTTATATAATCAAAAATAAAATCGGTTAAAAGAAGTAGGAGACGTTATTTTCTGTTTTTAAAATTGTTACTCAATGATTGAATTCATCATGTTTTGGAATACGGATGTCATATTAGTATTGACGATAGAGTCATATGACCAACAGATCAAACAACCAAAATTTAATTCGACCAAATACGCATGGGAAGCTTCCACACAGTATAATTTGCATTGATAGTAGATTCTTTAATATTATGTATATGAAACAAGTTCAATAATCCGTAATTAACGCCATTATAGTATTGTAAGCCCTGAAAAATATAGTTCTATTTGGGCTGGGCATGTAGTGTAATGGCATGCATTATTAGTTTAAATATTTAGTGTTGAGACGTATCTATATACAATAATAAATAAATCAGTTTTGTAGAAAGTATTGACAATATATTCAACTGTAAACACTAGAAAATATGATTTTGGGGCTGGGCATGTAGTGTAATGGCGTGTTATTAATTTAAATATTTAGTGTTGAGACGTATCTATATACAATAATAAATAAATCAGTTTTGTAGAAAGTATTGACAATATATTCAACTGTAAACACTAGAAAATATGATTTTGGGGCTGGGCATGTAGTGTAATGGCATGTATTATTAGTTTAAATATTTAGAGTTGAAACTTATGTATATACAATAATTAAAAAAATCAGTTTTGTAGGAAGTATTGACAATATATTCAACTGTAAACACTAGAAAATATAATGATTTTTGGGCTGGGCAATTAGTGTAATTTATCTGTATAAAAATTTAAATACGAATTATTGAACTTGTTTTATATACGTAATATTAAAAACTGTACTATTAATGCAAACTATACTGTGTGGAAGCTTTCCAGGCGTATTTGGTCGAATGAACTTTTGGTCATATGATCTAGTCTGTTAAAAACACGGTTCATATGACCAGAATTTCATTGGGCCAAAATATTAAAATAAAATTGTAGTCGAATGAACTACAATTTTTGTTGTTTGATCTTTTGGTCATATGAGATATTCCCTAGTATTGTTTATCCACACATTTGACATAATTTGTGTATATTGTAACAATACACGATGTTTGGGGAGTATGGTCAACTCTCGTTATCAAGTGCTTAACTTAAAACTTAAACTTTGCAACTAGAACCTGATCTGGTTTAACGCCTGTGTTAAAATACTAAAAACAAAAACAAAAAACAAAATCAAAACTGATTTCCTGAGTGGTAAAAAAAATTATATTTGTGGATAAATAAATCATAAAGAAAATGAAAAACCTACATAATAACTGATAAATACCGTCTAAACAGGGATGAAACGGATGAGCAGGACAACCTGATGGTATCTGAGCGGTCAGCACCCGGGGGGGGGGGGATCTAACTGGTTAAGGTAATGATTTACCATCACAAATCCCTAACCTCGGATTCACATGTTTTAAGTTAGATACTTGGTACGAGAATTGGTACATACTCTATATTCTCGAAACGTCGTGTACTTTCACACTTGCGCGCGCACGCACTCTCTCTCTCTCTCTCTCACACACACACACACACACACACACACACACACACACACACACACACACACACACATTAAAAATTAAATATTTGTATATAATAGCTTTTTAATCTTTCAAATTACACTGATTTTATGAAAATTAACCCTGACCGCCGTCAAATTAAATTTCTTCGTTTTAATGGATTTGGAAAATTCAAAATGCTGATTTATGCGGTGTTTTCACGCAGATTACGGCAGTAAAGAAGGATTTACAAAAAAACAAGTAAAAAATTATGATTGTTTACAGATTTGAAATTGCTGCCATTTTGAAACTGTTAAAGTAATGTTGCTGGTTGGCGAATTTACCCCAGCTATTATCGTAATCGATTTTTGTGCTAAGTTTTAATCAAATCGGACCAAAACTTGAGCGAGCTAGCACACACACACACACACACACACACACACACAAACACACATATTTTAACGATCTCTCAAAAATTGATCTAGAGGTCAGGATCGATGCTCATTTCAGAGTCTCTGGTCTGGGTCTTACCATGATGACCGCTTCAATAACTCTGTTTTCCAATGGAAATTTGCCAATAATAATAATATAAGATTGTTACGTTTGAACAACAACGCATGCGTAGTGGGGCGACTCGTCATATTTTACAAAACCTTACTGCAAATAACTTGATGATTATTTCTTGTATAACTCTTGAGCTAAGTAAATATCCTGATACAGACAATACATTCTAGTTAATTAAATGATCGAAATAACTGCGTGTTATGTTTCAATTAACTAATGGCTAACCAATGGTCAACAACCTTGATTAAATACATTTACATTATTGGCAATCAACTAGCTCTATTTATTGTGCCCGTAGAGTACGCACTACTCTAGGAAATTATGCCCAATGAAACCTTTTCTTTTTTACACCGGATATTCTAAGACATTTTTTTTTTAATGCGTCCACAAATCGTAAATTGGGAACAGCTTTTGTAGTTAAACAATGAACCTTGACCGTCGTCGAATTATTACCAATTCAACGTTAATTATAATTTCGAAATCATGTTTAAAAAACCCCGCAAGGGGTGCAGACCAGCTGCACTTATTGAAAGGATTTAGACGTCCCTCGCTGTACCCGAGTCTAACACATATTTACACTTACAACACTACATTTACGACTTTAACACTTTACACTCACTTAGGAAAGCGATAATAGCCTCAATGTGCTTTTCGCCTTAAAATTACAAAAACAAATATGTTTAAAAATAAATTGAAGATAAAACGCTATAACTGTGTTCAGTATAATGATCTGCCTTCCCTAGCTTCGTCAATTCTACTTTCGTTGACGCGTTTCGGAGAACCTTCATCTTCAAAAACAATATCTATACTGGTTACCAATATTATGGCCCGTCCTATTTATAATTTTCTATCTCCACCTCGTACCCATTCTCTATTCAACACGTGTTCATTAAACCTGACGTGCTCGCTCTGATTGGTTTTTCAGAATCATACGTTTTCGCTCGCTTCTGATTGGCTCCTTTCAAACTTTCTCTTCAACGGTTGTCCCTCCTGTTAATTTTTAAACATCTTTAGATTTTTAAACGTAATATCTGCTTGCGACGATATCTGTTCATTTATTATGTTTTCTCCCTTTAATTTATATTTAAAAATTTCCAAGTTCTCTAAAATGTTCATACGTCTTCCTTTTTCTGCCATATGTAGTACATTCACTGAGTTTTCTATTTCTAGAGGTATTTTTCAACGGGACAACCGTTGAAGAGAAAGTTTGAAAGGAGCCAATCAGAAGCGAGCGAAAACTTATGATTTTGAAGAGCCAATCAGAAGCGAGCACGTCAGGTTTAATGTACACGTGTTGAATATAGGAGGGGTACGAGGTGGAGATAGAAAATTATAAATAGGACGGGTCATAATATTGGTGACCAGTATAGATATAGTTTTTGAAGATGGAGGATCTCCGAAACGCGTCAACGAAAGTAGAATTGACGAAGCCAGGGAAGGCAGATCATTATACTGAACACAGTGATAATAATCCTAGCAGAAAAGAAGAAGAATATAAAAAGAATTAAAACGTTATATTTTTTAAGATTTTGAATTGCCTCCATTTATTGATTTTGATGGATAACGAAATTGACCAAGCTGTTATCAAAAGAGTCAGGTTTCAATTGAAATACAAACACAAGACTTATAGACACACACACACACACAAACACCGTGTATGCAAATTCAAGCGACCCAAAAACAATCCTAAAAATATCGTACTGGTAAAATCATTTTCTCTTACACTTAAAAAATCAACTTTACTGCTTTCGATAATCTAATGATTGTATAAGTTACCGTATTTGTTACTTATGATAACAATATATATATATATATATATATATATATATATATATATATATATATATATATATATTGTTTATATGTATATTGTTTATATATATATATATATATATATATATATATATATATATATATATAAAGCCATTTAAAGTATTTTAAAATGTAACTTTTTGCTAATTTAAAAAAATATTATTTCATTGTAGTAATCAGCGTTAAAAACTGCATTAGCATTTTTAATATTTAAAGTCCATTAATATCTAAAAAAAAATTATTTGACGGCGGTCAGTGTTCATTTTCATATTTATGTAATTTCTAATACTGATTTTGATGATGAAATTAGGAACTCTAGAAAGTGTATTTAAAAAAAAAAATCGCCTCCATCGAGACAACTACTTGCTACGGTTATTATTAAATTCTTTTGTTCCAAGTGCGTTTCATTTCCAGAAGCAAATTTTACTTTAATAGAAATCTTTCTACATCAAACGTCAAAACAAACGTAATTTTCTTTATTTGCTTGTTTGTACTTATTTTCAATGTTATTACTGTGACGTCATATTACATCCTTTTTTTACCAAATGACTTACGGAATTTTCTTTGAACGTTTCTTCTTAAATATGACATTTATATTTATAAAGAAACTACCGTTTACAATTTGTAAGTCGTACGTTTAAATATTACACAATTTTTTTCAAATTCAATTTGGTTTTACATTGCCGATGTACACTATCGCGGAACCATTACAGTAAGGCAACGGTTTTGCCGGCTGAGGCAGCTGAATAGAACAGCTGATGGGTTTAGCGATCCCACCGTATCAGACTACTCTCATTCATCTACACAAACACACGCGCGCACATTCACTACTCTACATAACCTGGCTAATTCTAAAGTTAAAGCGACCCGTGCTGATGGAGTTTTAACACAGATTTAATGGTTTATCAAACGAAGCTCTGAGAGACAGGCGACCTTCAAATGTACCTTAGCATGCGAAACTCTGTGTAGACATATATAAGTTCCCTAGTTACTTGTATTCTATTAAGTAAGAATGTAAATAGAATGATCGGGAACTCACGGTATAACAAAAAGCTGACCAAATGGGGAACAATTTCAGTGATAAGTTTGAATATTAAGGGTGAGAAATTGAAAGGCAGAGCAAGTATCTGCAAACACCTCAATAATGAACTGAGAAGTCTCCGATTAGAAGTGGAGGAGTTATCCAACTTGAATCCTCTCCAAATCCTAGACTTTATGAAGGAACTAGTATTGACATGAATACAGAATCTATTCTCTACCAACCTTTTGTTTATTATATTTAATAAGGACCGCACTACTTAAAATATTTTAAGGATTAAAATTGTACAGGTTTGTTATGAAATAAACAGTTTAGTAACTGATCCAAACTAGGTTATTTTATAAAAAACATTTGTTCTAATAATTGTAAATGTTTACAATGCATGTGCATTTATTAAAGTTCCACTAAATATTACCGTTAAATTTATCAAATAGTGCTCAATCAAATACATAGTTCAATATTCAGACAATCATGATGTCGTTGCTGTGGAACTGGTGATCAAGGAAAGGAAGGAAACTATGTGCGATCACGTCTGCTGACAAACTTTGTCCGCTAGATCGCAGGCCACTCGTTCTAGGGGCTATTTTTGCTAGACGAACATTTCCCCTCCAGCCGCTATGTTGTTTCGTGGTTCCCCCTCCACGCTCCACACTTTTCTTGGTTCCTTCGGTAACTGTGGGCTTTACCAGCCCTTATGATTACTTGAGCAATTTTATTTCAAGGTTGGCTATATGCTATGACATCTTTCTATGCGATTTATAAAAAGGAACTTCACATTCATATTTTTTTTTTACATTTAAAAAAAACAGTTTTTTTAAAAAATGTCTTATATGACAAAATGAGGGTAAATGAGGTATTTGGCATGTTTAGTAGCATATAACCCCAAAGTTTGGTTTGAATTGCTTCTTCCGTTTACACGTGGGTGTGGATTGACTAAAACACCAAAAAAGCCATTTAAAACCCCCTCCAAAAACACATGTCTCCAAACATGTGCGAGTTATTTTAAGCCAAAATATCCATAATTGTTTTTTTGATTGCACAACCTTAAATAGACAGGCTCACTGCCGTAATGAAAATGAAAGTTTGGGGAAGTTGACCTGCGACGTCCACACAGAACAGTGTTTGCTTCAACCCCTCAGCTGTTGGCAGGAAGAGAGAGACAGAGACTGGCAATACCCTATATCTATCTATCTCTGAGCTACAAGTTTAGAAAAAAACATGCAGCGCTGTCTATCGGCGGGTGCTCCGAGTTCTCGGCCAAATAAAGTGTGCTGACTTTTTCAGGCAAGAAATGTCCTTATAGATTTGTATTCAGTGGTACTGGAGAAGGCGCCGTGAGTGAGCATGTCAGAATTATAGAAAGGAGGCACAATAGATCAACAAGGTCACACTGAAATAGTAACCATAAGAAGTTATCCATTAATTCAATACAATGGTTTGTACACAAAATGTATAATTTTCATAATTTCAATAATCTGGATAATTAAACAGTGATCCTACAATAGATCGTTTTTCTGCCTCCCGCATAAAGATGTTCAACCTTTCTTAGCGAGTGCTTACCGTCTGGAGACGGTACCTAATTTCATTACAATTCGTTCAGTGGTTCCGGAAAAACTGTAACATATCTCATTTTTAAGATTACAAAGATTATTTTTGGATCTGCTTTTTGAAGGGGAAAATAATTGTGAACTTTTTTGCCGTAATAATAGACAAAATCTGAAAATTAAAATATATCTATAATGTTTTTATTGACTAAAAGTTTCTAAACATGTATTTTCCTACTTCCTGTTTACTCCTTCAATTGTTAAAAGCAAAAATACATTTGAATGTATTTTTAAATTTAAATTATATGTAAAAATTAAAAAAAACATTATTTGCAAGCATTTTACGTTAAAATGAATTTCAATTCGTCATTCTAAATTACTTTTTCAAAATTGATGAAGGTTAAAAATGTTATATATATATATATATATATATATATATATATATATGTGTGTGTGTGTGTGTGTGTGTGTGTGTGTGTGTGTGTGTGTGTGTGTGTGTGTGTGTGTGTTACCAATCTCACGATTGCAATTTTGGTCTGATTTCATTCAGTTATGGCGACAGATTTGACAAGCTCGTTACAAAACCAATTAAACAGTTTCAAAATGGCGGCTATCTTAAAAACATCCTAAATTTTTATTTTACACTTTTTTGAAAGTCTGATTTTATTATTGTATGTAACATTAAAATCTGCATAAAGTAGAATTTAAAATTTTAAAAATTATTTGAATTTATGAACAAGAATTTGTCGGTGATCAGAGTTTACTTTCAAATTTCCAAAATATTATTTCCAAATTTATAATGCTAGATCAAACTGATTTTTGTGGGAAACGCTAGTAAGATAAAAAAACCTTATTAAGTCTTTGATATAGTAACGTTTATTGATTGTTTTTCTTTAATTTAGACTCACACGTTCAGCAAAAATTGCCAAACATTACAAATTTTCATCTTGTAAAATACATGATCGACAAACATTCACGTTGAATAAGGTTTTGTGTTAAATACTTTAACGAAATTCAGTAGAAATACACACAATAAAGGAGTATTGGAAAATAATGACATGCCGTAAACAGTAATAGTAAAATTTTATTGCCGTTAATAACACTTTAGAAAAGACAAATGAAATAAAACAATAATAATGCCAATAGTATGTAAAAGAATTGCCAAGTTCCGGACTATTTGTTCGGCGTATGAAGACATTCTCAAATTGTTTACATCAAAGACAAAGTTCGGATTATCACTTAATAAATTGCATTAAAAGTCAACAAAATTCTTAACTCTTGACGGTCCCACAAACAATCATTTTCATTTCACGGGGAAAATAATCGTGGCACGTAGCTGTGTCCCTGACGTGATCTAAGCGTAATTTTTTGTAAACGTTATTTTATAAAAATCTTACTGTAATTTTAAAATCTTATTTCACAATGAAGATCAGCGTCAAAGCCTGCATAAATAAGCATTTAAACTTTCAAATTAAATTGAAGATATAAAAGATGAACTGTGACTACATTCAAATTTTATTGGATTTTGAAAATTCTTAATGTAATCCTCTTTATTTCCGCTAGGAATTTTGCAATTTTGTTGATTACATATTCCTTTCCTGGTTTCAAACATTTATTTTTTCAACACGTTTCAGAATACTTCCATTCTCAAAACTTTGTACTCTACTTGAGTAGCTTATCTACAGCAGTTTCTGAGTTAATTTAGGGAATTTCTGGTTAAGTGGTAAATCGAAAAAACCAAAATAAATACTGAAAGTTTCAAGTTCTTTCTATTTTCTTATGAACCATAACTTAAACCTACATCTGATTATTGATTTTGAGAAATTAGGCCCGCGGTGTTTTCCGAAAACGTTTTAATCCTACTAGCAAGGGTTTATCCACAATCATAGATAATGTGATCAACCCGTCTTGATATCATCCATCCCGTTTAGCCTACCCTGTTCAGATACAACCACACACCATAGTGCCCTGTAATGACTCCCATGCTACCAGCCTTCCTCTCTTGAATACGATTTCCTGTCAGCACTTTCGTACTGACTTATAAGTTTTTGTGTTTCTCACCTCAAAACTTGATCCCTAGGAAGTCTTTTGCTTCTAGGTTTAATTGGAAGCCCCTTTGTTACCGCCAACTCTCTTCTAAGTTTGCGCTTTTGCACTCTTTATGAATGTTTCTCTACGACCTTACTGATTTAACCCCATCTCTCACTTCTACCATAGCAGGTAGGGTAGAAGTACGGTAGCCTAGCGTCCCACAGTAGCATGTGGATTCCACCGGGTCAGGTTAGCCCTATTTTTCACTCCCAGATCCACTTTTGATAGTTCCTAGCGTTTTGAAGAATTTGGCGTTATGTTTTCATTCATTAAAATCCCACAAGTAGCTAGAGAAATAAATATCCATCTATACAGAACATTGAATTGGTTGACTAGATTAAAATTGTAGGTCAACTGGTATCCAGAATCCACATATTCAAACATAGGCTCTTCTTTAGCCAGCTTTCAGTGTGCGCTCTTCAACCTTGGCTTGGAATGAGGGTAGTGAAAGGGAAGGACTGTTAGGAAGGTTGATGAGTTTAGGTTCCATCTATTGTTACCTCCCGGCTGGTTGGAAGTGCATGAACAGGTCACTTCTTGGACAGGATTCGCCAAATCCTGCAACAACCTCTACTGGGATCGTTGTAGAAAGCTGCCCACTACTCTGATACAGAACGTGTTTACAGTATCGGACAATGTAAGAAAAAGTCATAATAACACTGAAGAACAAACAAAGGAGCATACAATTATGTATTTATTGTTTTAACTTTATTGGTTGTTAAGTAATATGTTTCTTATAATAAGTGAGTAACCTAATATATTAAGTTTCAATGATCAAGTTTCAATGATATCAAGCCTAATGATTAAGTTTCAGTGATAACCAAATGCCATAACCTATTAAGAAACATTATAAAATGTTTTTTATCAAAAAGACATGGAAAGATTGACTTTGAAGGATAAAATTCCAAATGAATGAAGAGACATGAGCCGTTAAAGATTTTGAATCCAGAACAAAAAGTTAGACCTTCGTGGAAAAAAGAAGGAAAATATTGTTGCGAAGTTTACGAATGTAAATTGGAATATGTAAATGTTTATTAAGGATTTATGCCGAGTTACGCGTTTTTAAATTTAACTTCTAAAAACTTGTTTACTTTCCAATGAATTCTAAATTTAGGATAGGTAAACTTTTTTAAGATACTTTATGGCGTGTTTGTTAAAACATATTTTTAAATTTCAAAGTTTTACTTCGCTAAACAACATTTAGTAATTAAGTAAAAGTAAGTAATTCAATCTTGCACGTACTTTCTCAGCTTCACTTACGTTACTTAAATAGCTTAAAATTAAATAATAAAGCGTAGAAAAAATGAATGTGCGCTATTTCAGAAAAAAATCTGTTTTAGAAACTGTAATAAAACATTAACTGGATTTATAACTTAAATATAGTGTTTCAAATTCTAATAATATGAATTTAAATGTGTGTGTGTTTCAGCAAGCTGACGTTCAAAACTTTAAATCCGATTTGATTTAAATTTGGCACAAAAATTAATTATAATTATTGTCCAAGTTTACCAGCAGAATTCATTCAAAAGTTTCAAAATGGCGACCATTTAAAATCGTTAAAAACCCATAACTGTTTTGTCTTCAGAGTTTTTGAAAATGTGAATTCACTATCCTAATAAGCGTTAAAATATGCATAAATTAGTATTTTAAATTTTCAAAATCGTTTGTTAAACAATGTTTTGACGGCGGTCAGGGTTCATTTTCTTATTTTCATTGTATTTTTGAAAGTTTAAAATCCTGTTATATGAAGATTTTAATGCTGATTATGAAAACGGTTAAGATAAAGAATTTTTTTTGAAATTCGCTTCTATCACGTCAGGTGACAGTGAACTGCTGCTTTCCGCAATTATTCAAATTGAAACGAATTTTCCCAAAGATAAGATCAACATTGATTGATTTTTTTAAGTTTCAAAATGTTACATTCTGGTTACATTTCAGCGAGGTGCTGCATGCCTCAATTATTCTCAAAAATGAGACCAAGATTAGTTTTTTCTTAACCTCAAAATGGTGTATTCCAACAGTATACCAAACTGTTTGTGAGAAAACGACCTACATAGAACCTACGTACAATTAATATTATTAGATAAATTTATGTTATTATAAATAACGAACAAATATGTTACAAATTACCTTCTACAATCACTTGGTTATCGAAAACAGTAAAGTTGGTTTCCTTCAGTAACAGTTAATATTGTTTTAGTGTCATCTAAGACGAGGTCAAAGGTGTAGGACGAACCTTTATTGTTCGCAATCTATTTCAAACTAGGCCAGAAAAAATATTTTTTACAACAACTTGGTTGTCAATCAAATCAAAATCGATAGATCCGTTTCTGAAAAAAGGACAAAACCTAGATTGGCATGTTAAAGGTAATGTAGCGTAGTTTTGTCTATTCTCAGTCCTATTTTATGTTTTCCCAAATTAACTCCGGATGTTAACACACGTCACTAGACAATATTGATTCTATACTTGGGGACTTTTAGTAAACTAAATTGTTAACGCACAGATATAAAATGCTCGATTCTTGCAAATACGCTTGCAACAATATAACCACACTTATACGTACAGAACGGGAAATAAAAGGCGTAAAAATTACACAAACTTTCTCGTGATATTAACAATAAGTTTCATATCTTGTTAAATATCAATGTTGGTCTTTTATCAAAATTTATTACTGAAAACCATATCGATTATTTAAAATAAAAGTCATATCTAATCAGAAAAGTAAATCGAAATTATTGTTTAGTAAGAAAATAATTTACAAAAACTTACAACAATACAGAAACGAAAATTTTTATAAGCGGCTATATTTACTTCGCTTTGAAAAATAGGAAAAAAATATCGTGACACGCATTTGTCACTTGATGGAAGCGAATTTCCAAAAATATTTTTCTATTTTAGCCTTTTTTCAAACTCTGATTTCACAATCATAAACAGCATTAAACGCGCGTTTAATATTCGTATTTTAAATTATTTAATTGCATTGAAAACGAGAAAATAAACACTTACCGTCATCAAATTGAATGTCATAATGCCAACGGATTTTGAAAATTCATAATGCTAATTTATGCAGTCGTTAACACTGATTAACATAGTGAAATAAGATTTAAAAAAATGTAAAACAAAAAAGTTATGATTATTGAAAGATTTGAAATAGCAATTCTGATACTGTTGCTATTTAATGAACTTGTCCGAGCTATTACCAAAATCTATTTTCGCGCTAAGTTTAAGTTATCTCTGACTGAAATTGCAAACGTGAGTGTACCAATCAACACACACACACACGCGCGCGCGCGCATTTACTTGCTATATAAATTGTAAGGACCAATCAAAAAGTGGACCAATCAATAAAAAAATTATTTCGAAGTCGGGTCTAGGCTGTCTCTGATTTAACGATAAAGACCGTTTTTGTTCAAAAGCATTGACCGATTATTTTGAAATTTGGTACGAAGGTGCTTTGTGTAGAGTCTGAAAGAAATATGTATAATATTTTCTCCACTCACTTCCGTTTCAAGATGGAGGCATTTTTATTTAACAAGAACTAGTGTACTCAGCTTTGGCCAAACGCATCGCTCGATTGTTTTGAAATTTGGTAAGAAGTAAATTATATAAAGCCTAAACGACAAATGTATAAGATTTGTTCCCCTTAACTTCCGTTTCAAAATGACGATCTCTGGTTAAATGATGACGAGTGCAATGAACCGATAGACCTTACGAAGTAAATTATATAAAGCCTAAACGATAAATGTATAAGATTTGTTCCCCTTCACTTCCGTTTCAAAATGACGATCTCTGGTTAAATGATGACGAGTGCAATGAACTGATAGACCTTACGAAGTAAATTATTTAAAGCCTAAGCGATAAATGTATAAGATTTGTTCCCCTTCACTTCCGTTTCAAAATGACGATCTCTGGTTAAATGATGAGTGCAATGAACCGATAGACCTTACGAAGTAAATTATTTAAAGCCTAAACGACAAATGTATAAGATTTGTTCCCCTTAACTTCCGTTTCAAAATGACGATCTCTGGTTAAATGATGACGAGTGCAATGAACCGATAGACCTTACGAAGTAAATTATATAAAGCCTAAACGACAAATGTATAAGATTTGTTCCCCTTAACTTCCGTTTCAAAATGACGATCTCTGGTTAAATGATGACGAGTGCAATGAACCGATAGACCTTACGAAGTAAATTATATAAAGCCTAAACGACAAATGTATAAGATTTGTTCCCCTTAACTTCCGTTTCAAAATGACGATCTCTGTTTAAATGATGACGAGTGCAATGAACCGATAGACCTTACGAAGTAAATTATATAAAGCCTAAACGACAAATGTATAAGATTTGTTCCCCTTCACTTCCGTTTCAAAATGACGATCTCTGGTTAAATGATGACGAGTGCAATGAACCGATAGACCTTACGAAGTAAATTATATAAAGCCTAAACGACAAATGTATAAGATTTGTTCCCCTTAACTTCCGTTTCAAAATGACGATCTCTGGTTAAATGATGACGAGTGCAATGAACCGATAGACCTTACGAAGTAAATTATATAAAGCCTAAACGACAAATGTATAAGATTTGTTCCCCTTAACTTCCGTTTCAAAATGACGATCTCTGTTTAAATGATGACGAGTGCAATGAACCGATAGACCTTACGAAGTAAATTATATAAAGCCTAAACGACAAATGTATAAGATTTGTTCCCCTTCACTTCCGTTTCAAAATGACGATCTCTGGTTAAATGATGACGAGTGCAATGAACTGATAGACCTTACGAAGTAAATTATTTAAAGCCTAAGCGATAAATGTATAAGATTTGTTCCCCTTCACTTCCGTTTCAAAATGACGATCTCTGGTTAAATGATGACGAGTGCAATGAACCGATAGACCTTACGAAGTAAATTATTTAAAGCCTAAACGACAAATGTATAAGATTTGTTCCCCTTAACTTCCGTTTCAAAATGACGATCTCTGGTTAAATGATGACGAGTGCAATGAACTGATAGACCTTACGAAGTAAATTATTTAAAGCCTAAACGATAAATGTATAAGATTTGTTCCCCTTCACTTCCGTTTCAAAATGACGATCTCTGGTTAAATGATGACGAGTGCAATGAACCGATAGACCTTACGAAGTAAATTATATAAAGCCTAAACGACAAATGTATAAGATTTGTTCCCCTTCACTTCCGTTTCAAAATGACGATCTCTGGTTAAATGATGACGAGTGCAATGAACTGATAGACCTTACGAAGTAAATTATTTAAAGCCTAAACGATAAATGTATAAGATTTGTTCCCCTTCACTTCCGTTTCAAAATGACGATCTCTGGTTAAATGATGACGAGTGCAATGAACTGATAGACCTTACGAAGTAAATTATTTAAAGCCTAAACGATAAATGTATAAGATTTGTTCCCCTTCACTTCCGTTTCAAAATGACGATCTCCGATTAAACCATGACGAGTGCTGTGAACCGATAGACCTGTCATATTTTTGACCGCTTAATGGAGAAAGAGCATGAGATTTCCAGTAAAGTTGGTCAATTTACATTTTTATTAAGCATTACGGTTACCGGTTAAATTGGCGGAAAACGTTACGAGCGCTGTCTTCCAACAAGCCAAACAATTAAGTATACACTGCTGTACTTTGAATTATTGGTAAAATATGTTCAGTTAGTTTTATCCTTGATGGAATTAATTCGCGTAAAACAAAAGAAACAAAACTGTTAAACCAAATTGCAGACATTTTGAGGAAAGATTTGTATCCTCCTGGAATCCTTGAATGTGGAATCAGGCAAAAACATATCACTTAAGGAAATTGGTTTCACTGCTATAAGTAATAAATCAATTTGTTTCTGTTGTTGCTAATATACTTCGAGTGTTGACACTATTAAGTTTATTATGTATAAAAAAATTTTTATCGATATAAAATTGCCTTTTTTAGTTGTTTTCTCTGCATAAGTGTATGTGACATTAATTGTACATCCCTCGGCATGACTCCAATATTCTTATTTTCTGATGGTCTTTACTAAAAATGGCTGGACAATCGAAGCAGCGGTTAGAACAAACGAAATTAAGAAGATATTAACGTCAAGGAAAATTGCAAATATAAAGTTTTGTTTTTTTAACCTACTTTACAATTATAATTATCAAGTAATACAAGTATGCAATTAACACTGTGGCTTGATACATCAATACAAAATGAAAATCTCCTTATCACAAAATTAAATCAGAGAGTTTCCTTTTGAAGCGTTAGCTTCTTATACCGCATTGTGCACTCCGTATTTATCACCATGGAGTGATTCGGTTTCATCGAGTAGGCTTACAAAGCGTAAGTAACGCGAGTAGGTGAAGTATTACACAGACCCCCTCCAGTTCTCAGCTCTTCTCCTTTCTTTCGTCTGCCGGTTTCGACTGAATTGGTCGCGCGCGTATGTATGTTTTGTGCCTGTATGTACATACAACGTGCATGCTTCTCTCTCTCTCTCTCTCTCTCTCTCTCTCTCTCTCTTTCTCTCCACTTTTCTTCTAATGTTTTCGTCGCGCGCGCATGTAATGATGTTGTGTATATTGCCAGCAGCAACAGTTCAATGGTATACAGTTTATATTCAGTAATAACACGTGCGTGATTTTTCTTATATCTCGATACGTTAAATGTCTTACATTTATATTTTCTATATTCTCCAGACGTTTTATATATATTTATTTATTTATTAAGAAGCTAACGCTGCTGCCGAAAGTCCCAATGACTGTACATTTTTTTTGTATTATCAAGTTATGATAGAATTCCTTGAAATCTTCTACGAAGAGTTCCAAATACAATAATCATGGCGCCCAACTCTCTCACTTAATTCTAAAAATAATTTTTTATCTTCAGGGCATATTACACTATCAAAGAAAAGTCAATTCTTTGGTCAATTATCTTGGATGAAATAAATTTGACAATTCTTTGATGAACTAAGCGTTTCATCAAACTTTGCTGAAACTTGGACATGTGACAAAGATTTTCAAAATACGTAGATAATAACCTTAAAATATTGCCTTATTATGACATTATTTTTTTTTTTTTGAGCCTATACTTTAAAATGATAACGAAATTAACTTTTGAAGTTGTGAAGATATATTTACGCATTTTATTAATAATATTAACTCCTTTTTTGTAATAAAAAAACGGATTAATTTAAAACTACAGTCTTAAAAGTATTTAAGTTCTTAGTAGAAAACTATACATAGGCCTAAGTAATAAAACGCAGCAGAAAGTTTTCTAATATTTTAAACATGTTTTTAACCAATAAATCGTCCCTTGTGCTACGCCACTTTGACGCAAGAGAGATTTGAATCTCTTTGTTTGTTGTCTGAGTCAAAATTTCTTTCATTAAATAATTGCAGTCAATTTTTTTTATACACACACAAATTTTTCTTGCTTTATACTGACTTTTGCGCTTTGCAGCAAATTAATTGATTATGAAGTGAACAAGCTGTTAAAATTATTCGTGTTACGAAAACATAACCTCAAAAATATTTCTTGTTAATAACCCAGCTGATTAAATTAATGTTACAAATGTAATATATTTTATTTATTTGACACAATTTTGACAAATATGTGTTATTTACAGTTTTCTGAAAAATCCCGTTTTACTATCACAATCATTTCCAAAATACATAATACCTATAAATAGCTAATGTTCACTAAAATTTATGTTTGTTTAATATAATTTATGCCAGCCAATTTTCATATTGTAAAATGAAATATTGGAGTGACCACCCGATGATGTTTTTTATTTGCATTTATTCAGTACGATATACATACAGTTTACATTGTTTGGTTTTAATTATTTATTTTCAAGCAACCCATTGTTCTACTGGGATAACCAATCATAAAAAAAACTGATCTATACAAATAGGCCAATTTTTATTTTCGTGTTGATAGCTCTCAAAACGAATTTTTGAGATGCATTAAAAACTAAAACCGTAAAAGACGATTCCAAGAATTTGAAACTTTCGTTTATTTTAAATAAAAGGATCAAGCACGTACCAAAGGTTCGCAGAGCTTTGTCTCTTGTCTTTGTAAATTGGTATCGACCGTTGCAATGTAGACTTGAGTGTTTTGTTTCGAGAGTTATAAACGATCCTACACATTCAAATATAAACTCGATCTTGGCTTACGTTCTGCATTGCCAAGAAGTCAAGTAGTCATTTACAACACACGAATTGTGCCAGTAAAGTGTTCCTTTTGAAAAGTATTTTTTGATGTCCAAATATGAAAATGATGTTTGAATCCTGTTTTACTTATTCACATACCGAAAAAAGTGAAAATTGCCTTCTAAAAGTGTTGGTGAATTTTTCAAAACACATTTTTTCTGAGATCAATAAAAACAATTATCTGTTATCGTTATTCATTTTGACACAAATATACCTGCCAGTGCGTAAATTTAAAAGGTTCCTTGTTTTGGTTAGGTGGGGCATACGAAAACAATAAGTTCTGAAAGGTTATAAATATGCACGTATTAGATAAAGAATGGGGAAATTTTTGTAAAATTTTGCAGCCTTTTATTAGGCCTATAGATGTTTCAAACTTGATATGCTATTAAGCTTCTTTCACGGATTCTAAAGGAAGATGAACCAAAGTAGTAACAACTGTAAGTAAGGTTTGACCTTTACATTTCCCTGTGGGTCCAATGTTTTGAATTTTCTACCACATTTTATCGTTCTTTTCTTTATAAGTAAAGCCACAAAATACACTGATCTGTTCGCCATACAACCTTATAACAATCTAACAAACAAAAACTATTGCTTGGTTTTTAAAAAAACCTTAATGACGGAGCGAAGCAAGGTTTCCGTTTCAACTCGACCGTTCCGCATTTGGTTTGTTACCCAGTTTTGTCCAAACCGATTGACCGATTGTTTTGAAATTTGATACAAATATACCTTGTATAAGGCCAAAATGAGGTATGTGTAAGACCTTTCCCCATTGACTTCCGCTTCAAGATAGCGGCCACTGATTTAAAATAATGTTTGAACCAGGTTTCAACAAGACGCATTAACCGATTGCTTTGAAATTTTGTTCGAAGTTATCTTGTATAAAGCTCAAGTATGTAACATTTTCTCCTTACTTACTTCCTATTCAAAATGGCGGCCTCTAATTTAACAATGACAATTGTAAGCAATAAGCATTGGCCGGTTGTTTTGAAATTTGATACTTAGGTATTTTGTATAAGACCCGAAACATAATAAGTTTGATTGTAAGTCGTCCTTTCTTTTAATTTCATTTTGAATTTTTCATTTTGTATTAGAAACAATTTTGTAAGTGTGTGTTAGACTCGGGTGCCGCGAGGTTCGTCTAGGTCCTCTCAGGTGTCCTCTGCGGGTGTGTATGTGTTTGTGTGAGGGAGTGTGTTTGTGGATGTTGTGTGTTGTGTGTATGTTGAGTAAATGAGTGAGAGTTGAATGGGCTTAGCGTCCCCACCATACCTCTAGCTCATTCTACGACGATCTCCGATTAAACGATGACGAGTAGAGTGAACCGATAGACCTGCCATATTTTTGACCGCTTAGTGGAGAAAGAGCATGAGATTTCCAGTAAAGTTGGTCAATTTACATTTTTATTAAGCATTACGGTTACCGGTTAAATTGGCGGAAAAGGTTACGAGCGCTGTCTTCCAACAAGCCAAACAATTAAGTATACACTGCTGTATGGTATTGTCTAACTATGGTATTGTTGTACAGCATAACGGTGTAAATATGTATATAATTTTTTTTCTCTAGATTTAGGTTGTATAGTGTTATAGTTTTAGTTTTAGTATTAGTTTAGTATAGTATTAATAATGTTTAGTTTTAACTTCCACCCATCCCCAATGTAGGACATTTTGCTGGACGGCGATGATAGCCTGTAAGTGCTTTTCGCCAAAAAGCTGTAAAAAAAAAGAAACAATTTTAGCCATATTGGCTACATAACTGGAAATAAAAAAAATATTAAAAATTAAAAGTAGGTTCGATGTTTTCGTCGAAATTAAAAAATTCGACGTATTTCGTATGTTTTGAGTCATAAGGATATTTCAGCAAAATCGTCAGCCGCTTTTGAGATAATCAGATTTATTAGCAGTTTCTTGACCAAAAACCGTATTTTTTTATTTACGGCATGTTTTCAAATCGTAGATAAAATTAGTAGTTAGATAAAGAAAGGTTAATATAATCTCATTGCTGCCAGACTGACGGCCGGCATTAGACAATAACTGAATCGATTTTCAGACCACAACTTTAAGCTTTGCTCTGTGTAATTAAGTTCCGACCTAAGTTTTTTTAAATTCATTCATTTTATGAAGTTACGAATTAATTTCATGAATTCGTGAAGTTCATTTTATGAAATTTTAAGAATTATTGAAACTTTAAATTAGATTTAATCGTTTAAACCTCGTAGTTTATAAAACAAATGTTTTGGGGAAATGTGATATTTGTGCAAGAGGTGTTTTCAGAAAGTAACGAGAATTTGAATTTTTTGAACAAAATATTTATTTATTCTTTTACAGTGATGTTGTTGCCTCCAATTGCATTGGAGATTATGCAATTGTGCCAGCGCTTCTTCCAATCCTTTTTCCAACACTTCTCAAAATCGATCTTTGAGATAGCCTTTAGTTCTTTCAGCGATGCGTTTTTAATGTCATCTAAGGCTGTAAAACGACGATCCTTTAAGCTTCTCTTTATTTGTGAAAATAGGAAAAAGTCACACGGAATCATGTCTGGCGAATATGGAGGCTGGGGCATCGTTACAGTACTGTTTTTCGCTAAAAATTCACGAACAAGCAATGAAGTGTGAGCTGGTGCATTATCGTGTTGCAAAAGCCATGAATTGTTTTTCCATAGATCCGGGCGTTTTTTTCGGATTGCTTCACGCAAACGGCGTTGAACTTGTAGGTAGTACTCCTTATTGACCGTTTCATCTGCTGGCAGGAATTCATGGCTTAATATCGAAGAAAACAGTGAGCATAACGTTCACGTTCGACCGCACTTGTCGAGCCTTTTTCGGTCTTGGTGAGCCAGAATGCCTCCACTGGGATGATTGAGCCTTAGTTTTACCTGTTATAATATGTTCCAGTAATTCTGCATAGTCGGTGACTTCATTTAGTGACTCCTGAGCAACTTCCATTCGCCGCTGTTTTTGTTCAAAATTCAACAGTTTTGAAACTAATTTTACAGCTACGCGTTTCATACACAAAACATTAGAAACAATGTCATGAACTGATCCAATCGATATGCCAGCATCATCAGCGACCTCTCTAATTGTGATTCGGCGATTGTTCATAACAATTTCTTTCACTTTTCCACGTTTTTATTTTTTTTCCAGGCTATGGTACTTTTTTCCAATTTGTATTTCAATTTTTTTCTCGTAAAAAAGTAGTAGGATAGGCTAGAAAACAATTGTCACTTAAAACATCGTATTTTTTCCCAATTTGTAGGATAGGTTATCATATTTTTTGCCAACTTGTAGGCTAGACTATAGTATTTTTAGGCAAGATTATCGTATTTTTTTCTAATTTGTAGCCTAGGCTATCGTATTTTTTTCCAATATGTAGGCTAGGCTATCATATTTTTTGCCAACTTGTAGGCTAGACTATAGTATTTTCTGTCAATTTTTAGGCAAGATTATCGTATTTTTGGCCAATTTGTGGAATAGGTTATTGTATTTGTTGCCAATTTATAGACTAGGCTACTATATGTTTTACCAATATTTAATTTTGCCAATTTGTAGGCAAGGCTACTGTATTTGTTTGCCAATTTGTAGGCTAAGCTACTGTATTTGTTTGCCAATTTTTATGCTAGGCTACTGTATTTTTTGCCAAATTGTAGGCTACTATATTTTATGCCAGTTTGTAGGCTAGGCTTCTGTATTGTTTGCCAATTTGTAGGTTAGATTATATTTACATGAATCCTAAAAAAACAATAAAAAAAACTATACCCCAATCATGATAATTAAGTTAACATAAAAAAAAACAATACGGTGAAAAAAAGGAAGAAAATTATTTAATGAAATTTTTTTGAAATTGTATGACGAATTTAATTATTTATGAAAGGTTTATTATGTTTTAAGTGACAATTGTTTTTTAGTCTGGCCTACTACTTTTTTACGAGAAAAAAAATTAAACATGAAAATTAAAAAAAAACGTTACCCTTGCCGTAATCCTTGAAGTGAATCCTAATTATATCAGCGAGTTGTTCCCGGTTACATTGTTAGGTTAGTGCTACGATTTCCGCTGACGAAACTAAGGGTCATGAGTTCAACACCTTTTACTGACATTAATATTTATTCATTTAAAATTGTTTACATAAAGAAGATAAATAAGAAATATTTAAATTATAATTAATTCCATTGTAGGCTACTATATAACCGACCCATCAAGCGCGAAATTGTTTGGGGCGTTTACAGTTAAATATATTGCACATTGTAGGCCTAAATAGATTCGTTGTTAAATATTTAAATTATTAACGGACGCCGTTGTACTACACACCCATACAGTTATTGCAGCGTTAACAGTTTGGTATATTGTACAAGATTGGGGTTTTGTATTTGTGTATGGTGTAGGTAAGTGTCCATTTGTAGTGGGGCAGAAAACACCAAACTGTTAAAAAAAACTGCTTTTCTATAAACGACAAACAAACTGCTTTTTCAAACGGAAACACGCAGTTGGATTTGGACTGGTTTATGATTTGTTAAACAAGAAACGGCTTTCCGCACTACCACACTTAACGTTGCCGCAAGCGCTAAAACTGTTTTCCTGCTAACTGCTTTTCTTCTACCTGCTTTTATGCTTCTTCCCTTTATTCCAAAGTTGCTTGTTGCTTGTAGTGAAGTAAGAACTGTTTGGTCAATGTCAACGTTTATCTCTATTTTGTTGCGAGTTGTAGTAACAACCTCGCACATTTTGTAAATACATAACCTAATATAATTTAAACATATTTTTTACATTTCGGTAAATATGCAAAGGACTATTTAATTTTTAGGTAAAAAAAAAATGCTTCTATTAGAAGGAATTCATTGCATTTTGCACATAAAATGGCTTACATAATTATTACGTTTTGAGAATGTAATTTAATTATTACTACACTTATAAGGATTATTTTTATCCTTTCTAAATGCTTTATACCCAAAAACAGTTAAGGACATGGTGGCAGTGGGAATGAAAAAGTAGTCTTAGAAAACTGAACGTATGTGCTTTATGTTTTAGCTGCTAATACAACTTTGAGTTTCAGTTTTCTACACCTGTTTTTTTTTCAACTGTTTTAAAAAGCAGCTTTTTTCCTCAACAAACAGTCTGTTGACGTTTTGTAAAAAAAAGCAGAAACTCCCACTTCTAGTGTACATTTTTTTAGGCCAGGAGAATGCGGAGCGGAATGAAGTTCAGCGGCAACCGGAAGCGGAGTTCAGTCAGTTTAAAGAACGCGTTTGTATCTATTAAATATAAATATTTATACCTACTGTGACGGATTGTAGGAACTATTATGTTTGAAAACCGTAACCTAGGCAACGAGAAATAATGTTTGGAGGCATGGTCAACGTGGTGGGGGAAGCGGAGCAGCTTGAAAACCGGACCGAGAGTCAAAGCGGCGCGGAGCGTCACTCCGCTCAGCTCCGTTACGCTGTCAGTGGCCGCACTTTATTCCGCCCCGCATTTGGTGGCCGCTAGGCCCTAATTTCAGAGATCAGTAGGCCTAGTATAATTGGACTAATACAAAACAACAACGAAGAATGAATTATTTAACTTTTTGACGATAAATTCTATTACAAATAGGTTAATTATGTTTGCATACATTATTTGGGTCAAACTTATAGACTATAATTATTAATACAGGATCCGCCAATGAAACGGGATGATTGTAGGTGGCCTTGAGACAAAGTTTGCAAGTAGTAGTGGGACGGTTACTGGCGCGTCACCACCTTCACAATCTACCATTTAGTTGCAATGGATCATTGAGCGTGTGAACAACGCGGCTACGTGGTGAAAGCGTATTATCAAAATGGCGAAAATGTTTTGCTTTCCGACGTCATTTTAACATACCGCGTAACCAGCCCGTTCCGTCAGATAATGCAATTCGAACATGGATAAACAACCTCGAGCAAACGGGATCAGCGTCTTAAAAAAGAGGCGGGAGTGTAAAAACTGTTGGAACACCTGAAAACATCGCAGCTGTTCAACAGGCTGTGGTTAGAAGTCCTTGCCGATCAGCCAAACATGCCCTTCGCATTGGAATAAGTGACACATCTGTGAGGGATACCTAAAAACAAAAGTGTTTCAAGCAGATCCACCCACAACCATTCAAACCCTAAAACAACGAATTGCAGACGATATTGCGGCAATACCTGTCAACATGCTGCGAGAGGTCATGCAAAACTAAAAGCACGCAAAACTAAAAACAAAGCAATTCTATGAACTTAACAATATAATTTTAAAAAACCACTATAGTTTGAACACAAAGAGTGTGAACGAATTTTGGGGGGAAAATACACTTTGTGTGTAATGTATGGTTTTTGAAATTTAAAATTCTTGAAGTTAAAATTTTATAAAATTTCGTCACCTTCATTATAAAATAAATGGTTAAATTTTTCTTATTCTACAAAAAATCTGGTTCAGTCTTACATAAAAAAACTGAAAAAATTATATAAAAAGAATTACAACTTAAGATTTTCTTAAGATTACAACTTGAGATTACTAAGAAATGAGTTTTATAAAGACAAATTTCCCAAGGCTCCACACTTTTAATCTAATCAGGATCCAGTTTCTTTTTCATAATTCAAAAACAAGACTTTCCGTTTGAAAATTCAAAAGATTTTTTAACAAACACTGTACCGATCGTTTCAACACTTAAATATGGAAAAATACACACATCTGTGTGCTATGATTAATAAAGACAAATTCTTCGTAAGAAATAAAAGCAAGAATAGAAATAAAAGAAGCAATATGTATGAGAAAAAAAAAAGACTATGAGAGTTTAGTCTGGAGACACAAGCTAGATTGCCACAGTGTTACGTGCTATATGTACCAATTATAAGATGAAAAACTTGGACCGTATAGATATAAGAATATCGTGGACCGAAAAATTAATCAGTATTTTAGTTTACTAAAAGGTGACGAGAAAAACGAAAAAAACAGAAATGACCGATGCTATTAAAATTGGAAATTGCTACACTTACAAGAGTAATATTACTGTGCTAGTAGCCAATTATTTTAGCTCAACAATGAGAAAATTAATATTAACATAATTAATATTAAGATTAATTAATTAATATTAAGAATTATTAATTAAGAAATTAATTGAATACAGTAGAAAGTATAATGAATACTGAAATACGGAAAATCTAAACATTTTTGTACTTCAAAAACAAACTTATTGTTTTCGAAGTAAAATTTTTTATTGAACTTACTCTGAAATACAGAAAAATTTATAAATTTTTGTTTTTCATAAATAAAATTAATGTTTTACATGAATTCATATTGACATACGGAAAAAATAAAAATATTTTTACTTCAAAAAACCAAATCATTGTTAAAACCTTAAGACAGTCATTGCTAAATGAAATACGAAAAAATATACAAATGTTTGTACTTAAAAATTCAAAATCATTTTGTTTTCTTAATATTTTTATTGAACAATGTTTACAATTTTTGTTAAAATGTTTACATATTTTAAATGAATGTATAAATAGAACTTGATACAAAAAAAGTAATATGGAATATATCCAACAAAAAAACAAGGAGTAATGATATTTTGTCAATTTGTTTTATATAAAAATAATATATTCAGCTATCGGTTCTAATATATAATAATAATTAGAAATTAAGCATATGAAGAAGCAAAGAGAAAGTTGCCATAAAGCTCTTTGTGTATTATACTTTTTTTCAAATATTACTGAAGAGCAAACTTGTTCAAAATCATAAAAATTTTAATGACTCCTCAACAAATGTTCTAGGCGCTAAATTTACAGTGCATTTAATGAGTCCAGCTTTTGGTATTACCATTATTCTCGTCTTATTAGCTCATTCTTTAAGGGAAATGTGTTCATTCATATTTAAATAGCTTTTTTTGTATTTTTGTTGTTAAGTTTTTTTGTTCTCGTTTTACTACGTTTTTAATTTTTTTTTTTTTTGGTTTTTCGTTTAAAATTTTTTTTGTTCTTACGGTCATACATTACTTTGTTACAGTGTTTGTTAGGTTTATTCACTATTCTTTAATTCTTTGTGTGTGGGTTTGTCCTCTTGCGATCTTGTTTCTTCATTTTTTTTATGCATTACTTTTTGTATTTTTTTTCATTTTTTTTTTGTTACGTAATTGTTTTATAGTTTTTTTGTTCTCGATTTTTCTTGCTATTTTCAACTTTTTTTGTACAAAAGTTTTTTGGTTAAACATTTTTTTTATTCCATTCCTTTTTGTATTTTTGTTGTTTAGTTTTTTTTGTTCTCGTTTTTCTAGGTTTTTTAATTTTTTTTGTGTTGGAGTTTTTGGTTAAAAATTTTTTTTGTTCTTACGGGTCATACATTACTTTGTTACAGTATTTGTTAGGTTTATTCACTATTCTTTAATTTTTTGTGTGTGGGTTTGTCCTCTTGCGATCTTGTTTCTTCATTTTTTTTATGCATTTCTTTTTGTATTTTTTTCATTTTTTTTTGTTACGTAATTGTTTTATAGTTTTTTTGTTCTCGATTTTGCTTACTATTTTCAACTTTTTTTGTACAAGCTTTTTTTGGTTTTCAATTTTTTTTATTTCTTTCCTTTTTGTATTTTTGTTTTTAAGTTTTTTTTGTTCTCGTTTTTCTAGGTTTTTTAATTTTTTTTTGTATTGGGGTTTTTGGTTTTAAATTTTTTTTGTTCTTACGGGTCATACATTACTTTCTAACAGTGTTTGTTAGGTTTATTCACTATTCTTTAATTTTTTGTGTGTGGGTTTGTCCTCTTGCGATCTTGTTTCTTCATTTTTTTTATGCATTACTTTTTGTATTTTTTTTCATTTTTTTTTGTTACGTAATTGTTTTATAGTTTTTTTTGTTCTCGATTTTTCTTGCTATTTTCAACTTTTTTTGTACAAACGTTTTTTTGTTAAACATTTTTTTTATTCCATTCCTTTTTGTATTTTTGTTGTTTAGTTTTTTTTGTTCTCGTTTTTCTAGGTTTTTTAAATTTTTGTGTTGGGGTTTTTGGTTTAAAATTTTTTTTGTTCTTACGGGTCATACTATACTTTGTTACAGTGTTTGTTAGGTTTATTCACTATTCTTTAATTTTTTGTGTGTGGGTTTGTCCTCTTGCAATCTTGTTTCTTCATTTTTTTTATGCATTACTTTTTGTATTTTTTTTCATTTTTTTTTGTTACGTAATTGTTTTATAGTTTTTTTGTTCTTGATTTTTCTGGTTATTTTCAACTTTTTTTGTACAAACGTTTTTTGGTTAAACATTTATTTTTTAGATTTTTTTAATTCTTTCCCTTTTATATTTTTGTTGTTAAGTTTTTTTTGTTCTCGTTTTTCTAGGTTTTCTTAATTTTTTTGTATTGGGGTTTTTGGTTTTAAATTTTTTTTGTTCTTACGGGTCATACATTACTTTGTTACAGTGTTTGTTAGGTTTATTCACTATTCTTTAATTTTTTGTGTGTGTGTTTGTCCTCTTGAGATCTTGATTCTTCATTTTTTTTATGCATTACTTTTTGTATTTTTTTTCATTTTTTTTTGTTACGTAATTGTTTTATAGTTTTTTTTGTTCTCGATTTTTCTTGCTATTTTCAACTTTTTTTGTACAAACGTTTTTTTGTTAAACATTTTTTTTATTCCATTCCTTTTTGTATTTTTGTTGTTTAGTTTTTTTTGTTCTCGTTTTTCTAGGTTTTTTAAATTTTTGTGTTGGGGTTTTTGGTTTAAAATTTTTTTTGTTCTTACGGGTCATACATTACTTTGTTACAGTGTTTGTTAGGTTTATTCACTATTCTTTAATTTTTTGTGTGTGGGTTTGTCCTCTTGCGATCTTGTTTCTTCATTTTTTTTATGCATTACTTTTTGTATTTTTTTTCATTTTTTTTTGTTACGTAATTGTTTTATAGTTTTTTTGTTCTTGATTTTTCTGGTTATTTTCAACTTTTTTTGTACAAACGTTTTTTGGTTAAACATTTTTTTTTTTAGATTTTTTTAATTCTTTCAATTTTATATTTTTGTTGTTAAGTTTTTTTTGTTCTCGTTTTTCTAGGTTTTCTTAATTTTTTTGTGTTGGGGTTTTTGGTTTTAAATTTTTTTTGTTCTTACGGGTCATACATTACTTTGTTACAGTGTTTGTTAGGTTTATTCACTATTCTTTAATTTTTTGTGTGTGGGTTTGTCCTCTTGCGATCTTGATTCTTCATTTTTTTTATGCATTACTTTTTGTATTTTTTTTCATTTTTTTTGTTACGTAATTGTTTTATAGTTTTTTTGTTCTCGATTTTTCTTGCTATTTTCAACTTTTTTTGTACAAGCTTTTTTTGGTTTTCAATTTTTTTTTATTTCTTTCCTTTTTGTATTTTTGTTTTTAAGTTTTTTTTGTTCTCGTTTTTCTAGGTTTTTTAATTTTTTTTTGTATTGAGGTTTTTGTTTTTCAATTTTTTTTGTTCTTACGGGTCATACATTACTTTGTTAGAGTGTACCAGTAACCTTAGTTAGGTTTATTCACTATTCTTTAATTTTTTGTGTGTGGGTTTGTCCTCTTGCGATCTTGTTTCTTCATTTTTTTTTATGCATATCTTTTTGTATTTTTTTCATTTTTTTTGTTACGTAATTGTTTTATAGTTTTTTTGTTCTCGATTTTGCTTGCTATTTTCAACTTTTTTTGTACAAGCTTTTTTTGGTTTTCATTTTTTTTATTTCTTTCCTTTTTTTATTTTTGTTTTTAAGTTTTTTTTGTTCTCGTTTTTCTAGGTTTTTTAATTTTTTTTTTGTATTGGGGTTTTTGGTTTTAAATTTTTTTTGTTCTTACGGGTCATACATTACTTTCTAACAGTGTTTGTTAGGTTTATTCACTATTCTTTAATTTTTTTGTGTGTGGGTTTGTCCTCTTGCAATCTTGTTTCTTCATTTTTTTATGCATTTCTTTTTGTATTTTTTTCATTTTTTTTGTTACGTAATTGTTTTATAGTTTTTTTGTTCTCGATTTTGCTTGCTATTTTCAACTTTTTTTGTACGAGCTTTTTTTGGTTTTCATTTTTTTTATTTCTTTCCTTTTTGTATTTTTGTTTTTAAGTTTTTTTTGTTCTCGTTTTTCTAGGTTTTTTAATTTTTTTTTGTATTGGGGTTTTTGGTTTTTTGTTTTCTCCTCTTCTCGACTTTATTCCTCTATTGTTTTATTTGCTTCACTTTTTTTATGTATTTCTTAAAATTATTTTTATTACGTTATTGCTTTAAAAAAATGTTTCTCTTTTTCCTAGGTATTTTTAACTTTTTTTGAATAAGTGGTTTTTGGTTTAGTTGTTTTTGTTGTTTTTTTTAGGCTTTCAAGAGATAGTTTTTCTTGTTGTCTTTTTCGTTACTTCTATCTGAATTTTTTGTTTTTTTACATTTAATTTTATTTGAATGTTTTTTTCGCAATTGTCTTCTTTTTTGTTTTTTAGTATTTTATCGTTATCTTATATCCTATCTTCTTTTGTATTTATTTTTTCTTTTATGTCTTTTCTTTATATTATTTTTATTTTTCGTTGATTTGCTTACATTTTCTTCAATTTTTTCTATTTCTTCATCTTCAATTTCGTTATCTGTTTCGCCACTATTACTCTTTTGTGGTCTTCTGTATAAATACACGTGCGTATACATATATTTTTGTCTCATTCTTGCTATTTCTTCATTTATTTTCTGTTCTATATTTTCTTCTAAGTTTAGTGGTATTAATGTGACTTCCCGTAGATCTACTTCTTTTTCATCTCTTGTTTCTCTCTTCGCTTGTGTTTTTCCTGTACATCCTGTTTCCCCTATCACATCTATTCCTTCTTCTTTTGTCGCTTTTCTTACATTTCCATTTTCCTCTTTATATTGTTCTCCACATTCCTCTAATATCTCATTTTTTCTACCTTCATCTCCTCTCTTTCTCGTCTTTCTTCCTGTATATTCTACTTCACCAATTTGTAATATTTCTTCGTCTTTTGTTTCATTTCTTTTTCCTGATAATTTTCTCCTAATATCCTTTCCAGCTTTCAATATACTTTCTTTTTCTTTATCACATTTTTCGTTTATTTTTTCTTTTTTTCTTCTCTTGTTTTTCCTTTTCCTTTTTTTTTACTTTCGGATTCTTCTGTTCTTTGTAATTCCTCCTCTTTTATCTTTTCTTCTTCTTCTCCTGTTTTATTTCCTGTTTCTTTTTCGGCCTGCTGTACACTTTTCGTTACTTTCTTATGTATTCCTAATCTCTCTTCACTCTTCCTTATCTTAATTTCCCTTTCTTCTTTACTTTCGGTGTCTCCTGTTCTTGAAACTACCTCCACTCTTGCCTTTTCTCCTTCTTCTCCTGTTTTATTTCCTGTTTCTTTTTCGGCCTGCTGTACACTTTTTGTTACTTCCTTATGTATTCCTAATCTCTCTTCACTCTTCCTTATCTTAATTTCCCTTTCTTCTTTACTTTCGGTGTCTCCTGTTCTTGAAACTACCTCCACTCTTGCCTTTTCTCCTTCTTGTCCTGTTTTATTTCCTGTTTCTTTTTCGGCCTGCTCTACACTTTTCGTTACTTCCTTATGTATTCCTAATCTCTCTTCACTCTTCTTTATCTTAATTTCCCTTTCTTCTTTGTGTCTCCTGTTCTTGAAACTATCTCCACTCTTGCCTTTTCTCCTTCTTCTCCTGTTTTATTTCCTGTTTCTTTTTCGGCCTGCTGTACACTTTTCGTTACTTCCTTATGTATTCCTAATCTCTCTTCACTCTTCCTTATCTTAATTTCCCTTTCTTCTTTACTTTCGGTGTTTCCTGTTCTTGAAACTACCTCCACTCTTGCCTTTTCTCCTTCTTCTCCTGTTTTATTTCCTGTTTCTTTTTCGGCCTGCTGTACACTTTTCGTTACTTCCTTATGTATTCCTAATCTCTCTTCACTCTTCCTTATCTTAATTTCCCTTTCTTCTTTACTTTCGGTGTCTCCTGTTCTTGAAACTACCTCCACTCTTGCCTTTTCTCCTTCTTCTCCTGTTTTATTTCCTGTTTCTTTTTCGGCCTGCTGTACACTTTTCGTTACTTCCTTATGTATTCCTAATCTCTCTTCACTCTTCCTTATCTTAATTTCCCTTTCTTCTTTACTTTCGGTGTCTCCTGTTCTTGAAACTACCTCCACTCTTGCCTTTTCTCCTTCTTCTCCTGTTTTATTTCCTGTTTCTTTTTCGGCCTGCTGTACACTTTTCGTTACTTCCTTATGTATTCCTAATCTCTCTTCACTCTTCCTTATCTTAATTTCCCTTTCTTCTTTACTTTCGGTGTCTCCTGTTCTTGAAACTACCTCCACTCTTGCCTTTTCTCCTTCTTCTCCTGTTTTATTTCCTGTTTCTTTTTCGGCCTGCTCTACACTTTCCCCTACTTCCTCATGTCTTTCTAATCTTTCTTCACTCTTTCTTATTTTCTTCACCCTTTTACATATCACTTTTCTTCTCATTTTCTTTTCATCTTTTTTCTTCTGTTCTATTACTTCTTCATTTTCTCTTTTTCCCCCATTATCTCTTACCTTTTTTTTCTATTTTTCTTCGAACAACAGCATCCTAAACAAAGGCCTACACAGAACACAAAAATAAATTAATTTGCTGCTTAAAATGTAGTCCTAAATAAATACAAATTTAATTAAGATATATAACTCCAAATATTTAAATGACTCTAATGTTTTTGTAACATTTTTAACACATAAATATATACACAAATACATACATACGCGCACACGCACATTCAACGTTCAGTTTCAAACTGCCTAACAAAAAAAAATTGTTTTTAAAATTAATGAGTGAATTAAGTAAATATAGGCCTAATTCTACAAGGCTCGTAACTACGTGTATTTAGAGATGAGGGGTTTGAATTAAGAAAATTATAAGTTAGTTCAGTTACGTTTTGGAGTACAGATTGTAATGTAGGTTTTAAAATTGACTTGAACTTGGGCAGTTCCAACAAGATTAAGCTAGTGAAATATTTGTATCAGTTTAGATATGTTGGTTATTACAATGGTTTTTATTTTTCTTTTATAGTTTGGAACTGTTTAAAAAGTCCGGTATTAGAAAATGACAAATATTTGAAATTATTGAATAAGAACCTACTTTTTTATTAATACATGTGAAAATATAACAGGGATTGTGTTCTTTGTTTTATACCTGTCTGCATTGATTCCATTACAATGGTGAACAGAAGTGTAGATATTACAATTAATAAGACATAAGACCGGTTGGTTTAGGTTTCTAATGGCACGCATACTATTACGTACTCATTGAAGTAACTGAAATGCAATCCAGTGCATTTAGAATTTGAAATGGGAACCATTTGGGAAAGTAAAAATGTCCAGAGTATAAGTAACTTTGTTTATTCTCATGTAGAACTGTATTACATTTCTCTAGTGCATTGAGTAATTTGCAATTATAGCAAAGTTATGGACTGTGGAAACAGTTGGTATCCAATGCAACATCATAATATGTAGATAAGCCTTTAAATTATTAAAGGTATGATCCTTTTTTCGAATGACACATCCCGGGAACAATTGGTTATTTTAGAAAATTATAAATAAACAAACAAACATTTTCGACATTTAGCCTAATGAAATTAGTTAATGAAGGTATTTATGTTTTTTATTACTAAGCAAATTAAATAGATCAAAGTTGTGCAATAGCATGACAACACATCGATTTTCTCGTTGATTCAGGAAGAATGTATAAGAGTTTGTGCTGAAATCCGAGTCGCCGCAGTACACACACACACACACACACACACACACACACACACACACACACAGACACACACACACAAACACACACACATAGACACACATACACACACAGACACACACACATAGACACACATACTCACACACACACACACACACACACACACACACACACACACACACACACACACACACACACACACACACACACACACACACACATACACACACACACACACACACACACACACACACACACACACACACACACACACACACACACACACACACACACACACACACACACACACACACACACACACACACACACACACACACACACACACACACACACACACACACACACACACACACACACACACACACACACACACACACACACACACACATACACACACACACACACACACACAGACACACACACATACATACACACACATACACACACACACACACACACACACACACACACACACACACACACACACACACACACACACACACACACACACACACACACATAGACACACAGACACACACACACACACACACACACACACACACACACACACACACACACACATACACACACACACACACACACACACACACACACACACACACACACACACACACACACACACACACATAGACACACATACACACACACACAGACACACAACACACAGACACACAAACACACACACACACACAAACAAACACACACACACACACACACACACACACACACACACACACAAACACACACACACACACAAACACACACACACACACACGCATGTGCTTGGCATACTATGCATACTCCTATAACACACTGAGCCATTCCGAGTCCCAACACTTTCTTCTAAATTTTCCTCATTATAACAGGTATTTCAAAATTAAGAAAATCTTAATATTTTCTCGCACGTAACTTCAATAAGGAGTGAGCTCCGGTATGTATGATAAGTTCGCAGGCTTTAGTGTATACACACATGCAAAATTCAATCAATATACCAAGTTCCACATCAACACAACGCACTACTTCCTTATCGCCTTAATGTTTTTGTTACCGCTTCCAAGAAACTTAAATATATCTACCTTCACTTGCCCAAAAATATGATACGTTCCAATAGATATCTGCTGGCATAGGCCTACTTGAGACTTGGTTAATGTTACTTTTCCTTGGATCTCCGTTTGGTTTTATGTTGTATACGATTATCTAATACTGGATACAAACTTATACTTACATACAATTACGGTAACAATTTTAAAAGAGGTTATTTATTTTATTTTTGCCATATTACGAGGCAACCGACATTTTTTGAAACGAGGCTATCTTTAGTTATATTTTCACTACTGTAATAAAAGACATGAAATAGTAATCATTATTTTTTAAAGTTATTTCTGGAAGTATTTTGAATTTTTTATAATGCTAAAAAATAAAAAGAACAGAAACAAATAAAAGTGTTTTGAAGTAACCGTTCAATTTGAATGTCATACGACGTAGCCTACTTCTTATTTTATTTCATCATTATCTAGGCTACTTATTTACAATTTTTCCATTAAATATTTAAAACACTTTCTTTTTAGTTCTTTTCTCTTTTTAAAAATAGCTGTTAACTATATTACAAGTGATAACCAATGTGCCCAATATGACATGATCCTGAACCCTGGAACACGCATCCAGTGTCAGTTCATACCTAGTACGATTACACTCAAACGATTGTTTATGATTAATTTTGTGTATAGTTTTCTTTTTCTATTAACTTGGAAGAATTCGTGAACCATATTGTTTCAACGATTTCGAATGGCGGAAGATTTTTCCAGTGATATTATTTTTAAAAAATGTCACTTTACCAAATAAAATTTTGAAGTACGAGGGTTGATCAAATATAAACGAGACTGACTTTCTAAAAACTTTACCGTTGGACTTTCTAAAGGGTGGGGTTTCAGGTAGCCTGGGAGGTTTGGGGCGGGCGTAGACGGGCAACATTTCCGTTCGGACCCTTCAGTATAAAACTATACAATGAGTGAGAGTTAAGTGCACGTTTCCGTGGAGCAGAGAATTATTATTAAGTTTTTGGCCAAGGAGGGGGTCAATCTGACTGAAATCTTTCGTAGATTGACGGCTCAATACGGGGACAGGACCCTGTCAAGAGCTCGCGTTT
>CM040186.1:26026525-26029025 GCA_022606455.1 Callitettix versicolor
CGATCGATTGATTTTTATAAAAGTCAAACTTGAATTTTACAAAATCGTTTTTTATAATAATTATAATAAATTGGTATAACTATTTGTGTATAATATTGTTTCTACAGAATGTTTTCTACACAATGGAATTTCTAATACCTGAATTCCATGCCAGACCGTGATAGTGTTTCTCCAATCAAATTACTTGTTTTTTCAAATTCGGTGGTAATTGTGTGAATCTCATTGGGGATTGAAATAATTGTAACTCGTATACTTGTTCATTGCTTGATAGAAGAGCCAGTTCTTTAACTATATATTCATTGGTAGAAACTTTGAAACCTTGAAAATCTAATATAAACTCCATAATAAAATATTAAATTACACCAACGTATATATGCACAGTCGCGCATTCAGTTGAACTGCCTATGTTAACCTCCAAAACAAACTAGTTCAAAACCTTTCCAACAACCAGACTTAAATACTGAAATTATTACGTAATACACACTGTTATTTCATTGATACTCATTACTATGTAAATCAGGTTTTGTATGTGTGTGAGTAAAATAAAACAAAGAGATAAACAATATATATATTTTTATTTTAAATATTTTAATATATTACATTATATATTTTTTTTATTCCGTCTCCATATGTTTTTCTGTTGTTCTTAACGCTTCCGCCGCCTCTACCGCTTCCGCTTCCTCCAGAGCTTCTGCCTCCGCCAAAGCCTTCTCGACCGCAGTTTTCTGTTCTGCATCCATAACTGTTTCGTCCTCCCCCGGTTTGTTAATTTTCTTGTCCACCGACTCAATCATTTTGGTCAGGTTGTCAAACGTTTTTTCCGCTGCATCAACCGCTTTTGCTAAATGACATACATCATGAACCGTCTGTCTCATTATGGTTATGAAATCCTGGAAAGTGTATTTTGCCGGATTTTGCGACGATGGTAATCCTGCAGATGTTGTTGGGGCATGACAATCCTCCTCGAATTCTAGCGGCGGAGGAATGAGCCCTGCTCATTTTGAAGGTTCGTTGTTCTCTTCTTCTTCTTCAAACTCTTCTTCTTCTTCTTCTACTACTTCTTCCTCTAAAACATCAGGGTCTTCTGCCATAGGAATGTCGTCAATATCCGGAACAATATCTGATTGTATGAAACACATTGTAGTTGTAGTTGTAGTTGACTGATACATGTGCTATGCGAAAGCCGGCAATATATAGCAGGAGAAAACTGCGTCATGTTGGAACTGTTCCAACAGGCTGGTTGTATAATTCCTACACCTCTCTCTGCTTATTATTCTTGCCGGATATTAAATGCGCGTCAAGAAGTTGTTTTATTTGAAATAAAATATTTTCACTATTTAAACATTTTATACCGAAAATTGATAAATCGTTTTGTTTCACTTTTTCCACAGAATTAGTAAACTCATTAAATTCAAAAACAGAATTATTTTTAAAAACATACAACAAACCGTTAATATATCGAAAAACCGAGTCTGGTGCGGTTGGTAGACCATTAAATATTTTATAAGTAGCCCCAGATTTTCTAACCCTAAAATAATCTTCATCTATTTCCATAAAGTAATTATCATCGAAAAAGAAATATGTTCTTCCTACGTAAGTATTTACTAATCCTTGAAATCGTATGTTAGCTCTCCCGTATTGCGATTGTATTGTCATGGGATACCCGTTTATAAGTTGTAAAGAGGGAAAATCAATCATATATATTTGTTGGTTTATAAACATTACAAGGCGACCGTTAGGTCTCTGATAGAGAAAATCTGTTTTTTCAAAATTCTGTGGTAAAAATTGTAACCAGTCAGATATGTTGCGTGCAACACTAATTGTTTTATCAATTATTTGAACTGTCCAAAACCATTTTTCATAAAAAAATATACAATTGTTGATTAATTATTAAAAACGTATTTACATTTTTTAAACTGCATAATTTCAGTTCCTGTGTTGGTGTTGGTGTATTTTTAGGAACAGGCGGAGACTTGTCTGTTGATGTAATATTTTTCTTTCCATATAGGCTCTGTATCGCTAAAATATCGTCTCTTCCAAGATGAATTCTGTCGGTGTAGAAAGGATACATTGTTGAATTAATTTCATTAGTATGCGAGATGCCTAAAGCATGGCCTATTTCATGAATTAAAACTGCTAGTAATGCTACTTGATCGTCGGAACATTTTTTAACATCTTTTTCAAAACACCAATTTTCATCTTGATCAATATGAATTTCGACTAACGCTCCATTTGTTGAAGGGAAAAACGAATGGCCTAAAACATGACCTTTACCATCAAATTCGGTTCCACAAAAATGTTTACTCTTTTGAAATCTATGTTTACCTCTCTTGTTTAAAATATCGTTATTAACTCTGTCGTTAATAAAAGTTAAATCACAATATCTTTCCCATGTTTTAAAAGCTAAATCGGCTATATCCAAATAAGATTTACTGGATATAGCATAATTCCACCTTAACGTTTTCTTTTGCCACTTACTAATTGTTTTGAAATTGAAAAA